>JAVHLV010000091.1:0-224701 GCA_036785495.1 Colletotrichum neosansevieriae | reverse complement strand
TACTAAGACCTTTCTAATATAACTTATAAGATAGTCCTCTAGATAGCTTTAAAAGCTATTAATAATACTATAAAGCTAGAAGGCCTAGTTCTAATATTACTTATCTTTAGAGTATACTTATAGCTTATTAATAAATCCCCTCTATCTCTAAAAATCTAGAAATAGATAGCTACTATATAAAGGGTAATAGAAGACCTCTAAAAAGTCTAGACCTTATACTAAGTCTTAGAAGCTCTTACTACCTATAATAAACTAGATATAAATAGAACTCTATAGCTACTACTACTCTTACTTATATATATCTACTATAAAAAGAAAGAATAGCAAGAACTATATAAACTCCTTACTATTAATAGTAAGATCTATATATTTAACCTTTTATATAGATCTTAGACCTTCTAATTAACTATTATCTGCCTATAATATAATACTAGTAATACTAGTAATACTAGTAATACTAGTAAAGATAATAATAATATACTAATAGACTCTCTAAACTAGAATACTAGAAGAATAGAAGAACTAGATAAGAATAATACTATACTAGCACTAATACTAATATTATTACCTCTATATAAGAGAGACAGACTATTAAAGAACTATATAGAAGCTATTATAATACCTACTATAGGTCTAATATAAAGAAGTAACTGCTTTATAGACTAAAATAGATAAGAGGATATTAAAATTAATACTATTTTTATTATTAATATAGTAAAAGCTCTTAGCTAAGAGATTAGTAATACTATAACCTTTCTAATAGTAAAAGAGTGTTTAGATTATAACCTTACTATCTATCTATATAAGGAGAGTATTATTATAATACTAGGAGAACCTTTCTCTACCTCTATAATAGCTAAGATAACCACACTTCAGAAATATAGTGTTTTTAAAATTATCTCTTATAATACTGCTATTTATAGTAAAACCTAGATTTTTAAGTCTTATATAGTTTATAAAGTTAAAGGAAAAGAAACTAACTAATCTTATAAAAAGTTATAACTTATTATTTAGAGTTATAATAATAATAATAAGACTTTAATCCTTATATAATTACTTATAATTTAAAGGGTAAGTTAATAACTGCTTCTTGCTTTAGTACTATCTCATATAGTAGAGAGATTTATCCTATTGCTTAGGGATATTATATAAGTATATATCTAGTTCTAAATAGAGCTTAATAGGATAATATTCATAGACCTTCTAAGTAAAATTTAAAGTAAGTACTCTAAAGATTAGATTATAAGGATTATTAAACCTCTATATAGTATTATAGAAGCTAGAACCTATTAGTAGGTAACCTATAGTAAGTATTATAGAGAAAAGCTTAAGATAGATTAATCTATATTTAACTTATACTTACTAATCTCTTTAACTACTACTAATAGCTTTAGTATTATTAGTATATAAACTAATAATATAATTAGACTTTTAACACTAAGTTTCTCTAAATAAAAGGATAATAAACTTATAAAAGCTAGCTTTACTATAAAGGATAAATAATAACTTAACCTAAATAACCTACTAATATTTAATAGAGATATTATTATACTAAATACAAATAGCAGTCTTACCCTATACTAAAAGAGATAAGAGAATAAAATTAAGCTTATTAATCTAAAAGCCACTTTAACTAAATAAAAATAGTAATATATTTAGTAAAGAGTAAGAGGTATATATATTATATTAATTTGCTAACTAGAGGTATGCTTTAATCTATCTGCAGCTATATAGTATTAGGAGCTAACTGTTAAAGATAAAAAAGCACTTAATTAATATCTTAAATAGTAAAAGGAGAATCTTAGCTATAGCCTTATATTTATATCTATTAACTTAGTAATAGCTAAACTATTTATTTTTATTAATAGCTCTTTTACTAATAATTTAGACCTCTTATTATAGATTAGATTTATTATTATCCTTACTAATAAAATAATAAATAATAATATATTTATAATTTGTGGTAATACTATTTACTTTAGCTTAATAAAGTATAAGAGGGTTACTTAAAGTGTTCTACCTTCTAAAGTTTATAGTATAGTTACTAGTATAGATCTTACCTATACTATTATAATAATGCTTTAAAAGGTTACTAACTGCCTTAAAAAACCTTATATCTCTATAATTATCTATACTAATTTATACTTATTATATAAATACCTTATTAAGCTTAGTATTATAAAGGAGAAGTAACTAATAATTAATATTATAGCACTTTAATAGTTCTATAAGAGGAGAAAGATCTATAAGATAAGATAGATTAATAGTAATAATAACCCTATAAATACTTTTATAAAGAGCACTCTAAATTAAACCCTTAAACGCTTTATTAATAATAATAAAGTGATAGTTTATATAGAGGGATAGGTAACTTAAAAAGAGAAGGCTAAGGAGTTAGATAAATAGTGCTAGGTATACTAAAGTGGCTCTAGTATCTTAGAAGATAAGAATTTAACTATATTAAATATAGAATAAGATTAGTATATAATCCTATACTGTTTTTATATTTTTAAACCTACTTTAAGTTTATAATAAGTATTAGCAATATAAGAGTATACTTTAGCAGGTTATAGTATATCTAGCCTTAAAGAAAAGACTACTAGTATTATACTAACACTATAACCTGTAAAGTAGCAGGATATATACTAGACTTAATAGATATATATAAGGTTATATAACCTATTACAGAATATATATATATAGTTTAATACTACTAGTAATATAGTTAAGTGGAACTTAGAAATATAGATATATATTAACTTATAGGCTTTTAATATATATATGCAAAGGGAGCCCCGAGTCCCGTGTGATCCTCATCCCGGCGTGAAACCAATATACTTAAAGTAGAGCTCTATTTTATAATAAAAGAACTTAGTAGAGCTAACTAGGTTATTAATAATATATTATATATAAGATTTATATTATTTAAAGAATTTAAATAATATATCTATCTTAGTCTTATCTATTACTTAAAAGGCTATTATCTTACTATTTACTTTATTAATAAGATTATTTAGATTAAGTATATACTATATTATAAGTATTCTATACTTAGTATAGAGCTTCTAGATTTCTTAACTAAGGAATAGCCTCTCTTTATTTAATATATAATAATAGTCTCTAAAGATACTTAAGTTCTTTATTAAAGATATTACTAATTTATTATTAGTTTTATATATTTTATACTATTTCTCCTCTATATTATCTATTTCTTTAATAATAAGTATTATAATAACTCCCTAGAGTATATAGAATAAGCCTTTTTTAACTTAAAGATAGCTTATATACTAATTCTCTACCTAAATAAGTATATTAAAGAATAAAGAAAATATTAAGTATTTAGTAAATTAATCTTCTATAAAATAGTTAATAAAGAAAATATATTTTAGTTATAATTTTTATATATTATATTACTAAAGTAGTATCGTTACCTATTTTCTTAAGTAGAAACTCTCTTTTTTAGTTTAGTTTAAATAACTAAGCTATATATCTATTTTCTTAAGATATTATATATATTCTACCTTAGGCTTTCTATAGTTCTATAGAAAGAGATAGAGAAAAGCTTTAAAAAAGAAGTTAGAGTTATTTAAGTTTACTAACTCTTTCCCTCTTTAATTAGTAATAAAGGGCTTTATATTAGAAAAAACTACTTTATTATACTAGCTACTATTTTATAATATATAGCTATAGAATCCCTAGTCTAAAATATTTAATACCTTCTTTAATATTATAAACCTCTCTCTAGATATTATCTTATTACTATTTCTAGTTAATATTAAATTAATAGTAATAAGATTATATAACTATAGATTAATATCTTAGAGATTAATCTTATTTAGGTCTTAGTTATATATATAAATTCTACTAATGTTTATATTACTCTAAGCTTTAATATCTATAGCTTTAGCCTTTCTAGTCTTAAAATAAAGAATAATCTTATTTATAGTCTTACTAGGCTTTTTTAGTAAACCTTACTTAGTAGTAAAAATATAGTTACCTATTTTAATTTTATTCTCTATATATAGATTATAGAAAACTATTTTATTATATAGAGCTATTAAAATAGTTATACTAAAGTATATATTACTCTAGAACCTTAGGTTATCCTTACTCATAGCTACCTTACTATATAATAGGTTATATATCTTTAACTAAATAAAAGCTTATTTTAGCTTTTATAAATTAAGAAAATATATCTTAGTTATCTTAGTAAGCTTTAGCTTTTTTAGTTCTATAAAATAGATATATAGTCTCTCTTATTCTTTAACTAAAAACTATAATAGTACTTTAGCTACTAATATATTAATATTATTTACTAATATAGTAATATAGCTCTAGATATATTTATAGTATCACTTATTTATTAATTAGTTAATATTAATAGTAAGCATAGTAATCTAGCTAGTTAGTATAAGGATTTTAATAAGGTGTTTCTCTAAGAGTAATAGAGCTTATAGCTCTTTAAGATATTAGTAGCTATAGCTAAGTGATAAGTTATTTATTTTTATATATTTATAGTTTCTATAACTTCTTAAGTACTATATTATATCTAAGATATGTTAAAAAGATTATAGTTAGGTCTTAGGGAATATAGTTCTTATAGATAAAGTATTCTTAATCTAGAATATATATTTACTTCTTTACTTTTAAGTAAGGCTTAAAACACGTTAGCTATATATAGTTTAGTAGCTTAATAAAAAGTTATTAAATATAGTATATATAGTAAAGACTAGTCTTAATAATATTATTATTATATATAGCTAGGTAGAAATTACTTATCTTATTAAGTACTATTTTATAGCTAATAGATTTATACTAAGTATAGTCTTAGGAGTTCTTAAGCTTCTAGGTAAACTAATTATAAGCTTTTTAAAGTATTTATTAGATTAGTTATATTTATAGTTAACTAATTAGTTATTCCTTAGTCTATAGTCTTTTAGTAATATCTTAATTTTAGTATAGTATCTAGCTTAGAAAGCTAAAGAGGTTCAGTTAGGTTACTTAAGAAGAGAGTATAAACTATTTTAAAGAGTAAAGCTATAACTAAGCTAAGGGAAAAAGAAATAACTAGAATATTAATTAGTTAAGGTATAAATATACCTTATTAATATTTGTAAGAGCTACCTTAGCCTTATAATAGTATAAAAGATATATTTATGAAGGGATAAATAGTAAATAGTAAGTATATTAATAGTTTTCAGAATTAGATTAGGAAAGGCTCTAGGTTAGAAAGTAGTCGTATTAATACTAACCTTATAGTAAGATAGTATAAGTATATTCTTTGTGAGTTTATAAAGAGAATAAAAACTAATTTTATAATAGCTTTTATAATAAATATTATTCTATAGTAGGTTTTATAAAATAGTGTAGCTATTTAGAAGAGTTAAGAATAGTTTAGTAATAAGAAGTTCCCTAAACTAAAGCTAATTAGTATTAGGGAAATAGGTTTAGAATAACTAGCTAGTTTAGAGACTTAATTAGGTCTTAAATATATAATCCTACTGTTATAGATACCCTCTACTAGTTAAGGATAATAATATAGAAACTCTATATATTCCTATTAGTAAGCAAACTCTTATATACAGTTAGATATATACTCTAGCTAAATAGATTAGTATAATAGTAATAGTATAGATAATACTATACTATATAAAATAGAGCTAATTATATTAGAGCTAAGTAGGCTACTAAGGCTTTTATAGCCTAGAGAAAATACCTAAAAAGTAAACCTTTTAGTAAGGTACTATAAGTACTATTATATAAGAGATAACTTCTTAACCTCCTAAAAGGTTCTTATAGCTAGAAGTATAAAAAGCTCTACTATAAGTAGGGCTTTATGCCTATCTCTCTTTCTTATCCTTATCCTTATTCTATAATTTATAATATATTCTCTAAGATATTATTACTATACCTAGTATATTAATACTATACCTAGTATATTAATATACTAGGTATATATAAGGTATACCTATTATTACTAATAATATAAACTAGATTGCTATAGAGTTTAGTATTAATATAATTAATAAAAACTCCTCCTTCTTTAACTAAACTAGACTATAGAAAGGGTATATTATGAGTATAGCTCTTAAGAGAGCTCTTCTATAGAGGATACCTATATATATAATTATATTATGTAGAAATAAGTAAATATAGTATTAGAAGTTAATTAGGTTATTATGTACTCTATTTATTAGGCCTTCTATAATACTAAGGTAGAGGTAGCCTTATAGAGGTTAAATATTAGTAAGTATAGCTTGTGCTAAATAGAGAGAGCATTGCTAATAATAGCATAGCTAGTAGATAAAGCAGTAACAGAAATAGTGTTTAATAGTAGCGTGGGTAATAGGTAAGAGGATAAGTTAATAGTTTAGTAGTTAGTAATTAAGTAATTAAAAACCACGTTATTATTAAACTATAAAGTTAAGGATTATAAGGCTATAGATATATATATATAAGTATAGCTGTGGTTAGGAGAGTTAGGGTTACTAAAGGCTCTATGTATTATTAGGAGGCGCGGAGTTAGAAGGTCTATTACAAAGCACGTAAAATCACTATATAGTAGCTAGAGGCTATTCTTTTAGTATTATACTTTAGCTTTAAAGTAAATTAGAACTTTAGTAACTAGCTTATAGTTCTTTTTTATAAACCTAAATATAAATAGATATTGTATAAACTTATCCTTAATAACTAGTAACTATAATTTACTAAAGTAATATTAACTTTTTAAAAGGTTAAATAGAATCTACTTAATATACTAATATAGATATATTGACTAGCTTTTAAAGTATATATTATAATAACCTTCTTAATATAGATATTTATAAAGACTTTATACTTAACTTAAGAAGGGTTTTTAATTCTTATTTCTTATATATTATTAACTAAGTATATATATTTATATAGATTAAGATATCCAAAGTAAAGATACTATAGTACTATTATTAGTTTCCTGATATACTAGTATCTTAAAGAGAGGGGTTAGGTAAGGCATAATATTAGTTTAAGATATATATATATTAAGAAGAGAGGTATCTAGAAGGTAGCTAGCATAAAGGAATAATATAGATAGTTAATAGAGGCAGGTTATATAATATAGATTATATAACTATAGATTATAGTTATTTTAGTACTAGGCTAAGGATCTTAATAAAGAATAGGATCTAACCTATTAAGTAATATTAGTAATCATTTCTGTACTAGTAGTCTTTTCTTTTCTACTAATAATTACTTAATATGCCTATCTAAATATATAAATTAAATAATATATTAGGCGTTATTAATAATACCTAATTAAAGTAAAAAATAGCTACTTTAGCTAATTGCCTAAATCTACCTTAAATAGCTAAAGACTAGCTCTAAATAGCTTACATAGTCTAATTAGCTATTATCCTAATATTCTCTCTACTATATATATTACCTATCCTTCTATATAAATTATAAGAGTATTATTATTAATAAGGTAGTATAAGGCTCTATTACACTTTGTCTTTATTATAGTATTAGCTAGGTTACCTTTACTATTTAATTATTAAACTTTAGAGAGCTTATAGTATTTATATAATTAATAAAGAGCTATGATATTACTTATAAGTTATTTTTTCTTTATAGTATCTAGCTTTACTAAGTACTTATATAGTAAGTATAAGTCTAGATATATTATAGTAAGTATAGAGTTAGTAATACCTAGCTTAGTAGAAAGGTAGTATAGCATAGAGGTAATTATAAAGGCTAGGTTAATATTAGTAACTATAGCATAGATCTCTAAGGCCAATATACTATAAGTAACCTATTTATATTTAGTAGAGCTATAATAGATAATATTACTATAAATTATAAAAGTAGCGTTATTTATTGTTTTATTAGCTAGTATAATAATATAACCTAACTATAATATAAGGTCCTGGTTATTAATAAATTATCTATCTATAAACATAAAGAACTTAGTACTAGGTAGTAATAGTATAATAAAGGTTAGGCTATAATAAAGTTATCTTTTAGCTACTAGAGGTACTTATTAAGAATTATTATATCTTTATTAGCAGTCTTCTATTATTAGGTAGTAGTTAATAGGTTAAACTAAGCCTCTAGTTACTAAATAGAAGCTATATAAGTCTCTCTAGTATATTCTTTAATATACTACTATTTTACTAATATCTTTAGGGTATTTTAAGCCTTCTATACTAGGTTAATCTTAGTGCTTTAACCCTTTTAGTATAGAGTAACTACTCTACTAGATACCAGAGAGATTATTCTACTATTAAAGGTAACTAGGGTAGTAATAGTAAGTTTCTCCTTTAATTTAGCTAGAGATCTAGCTTTCTAGAGCTCTTCTTCTTTAAGAGTTAAAAAGGAGGTAGTTAAAAGTCTAATAGTATTATTAGTTTATATACTAATAATAGTAAAGTATAGGCTAGTATTATGAATAATAAGGAGGTAGGAATTTATAGTAGAACTAGCTATCTATAACCTATTATTATAGTAAGTATTAGGTTTATAGTTATAACAAAGCCCCCTCTATAAACAAGACTATAACAAATTCACCTAGCTTTTAGGCATAATTTGGAAAATATTATAAAGATACTTTAATCTTTATAGTAAGTATTATATATAGCTCATTAATAGATACTAGCTTTAGTAATACTATATTAGGGTTTAATAATCTTTATAATAGTACTAGGGGGGTAGAGATTATAGATTAGGTTAGGTAGATAGATATGAATATCTTATATAACAGCTATTTATAACTAAATATATACCTAAGTAATATCTGTAATCTAAATTAAATAGTTAAGACTAAGAGATAATATAATAGCTAAAAGAAGTTAGATATTATAATATTAAATTATTAGTAATTAAGTTAAAATACTATACTTATTAGTATTATTTATATTATAAATAATAAGATAGGACTTCTTAAAGAGAATAGTAGTTTTATTTTTAATTATATTAACTATATAGAATTTAAAAAAGTATTTATATTACTTAAAGAGGTTATAGATCTTAAACTTAAAAACTCCATATTTAAAAATAGTATTAATCTTCTTTTCATAGAATTTCTAAAAAGAAGATCTTTTAGTAATAAGTTTACTAAACTTATATAGAGTAAGGTAGAGTTTATAATTTACTTTCTCCTTTATTAATAAGAAAATTAATAAATTATTACCTTCTTACTTGAGGATCTAAAAGGAATTCTTAATAATAGGGTTTTTTTAGGGATATTCTTTATACTAAAGTAGGAAAAGAACTAGAGAAGTATTTATAGAGAAAGTAATATTATATTTAGAATTAGTATTAATAAGATTTGAGTTATTAAAGCTATTAAGGTTACTATAAAAGGGTTTAATAATAATAGAGGGGAAATTCTAGAAGCTATAGAGAAGCTAAATAGTAACTACTTTACCTAAAATAGTAATTAAATAATAAAGGCCCTACTCTTTATCCTTTTTATAGTAAACCTAAATCTATAATTATAATAAGAGGTAAGTAATATTATTTATACTTAGGCTTTTATAAATACCTAAGGTATGAGTAAATTTATATTTAGTAATCTCTTTATATAGATTATATATAGTAGTATAAATTACTTTAGCTCTAACTATAATATTTAGTAAGAATAGTAAATTTTTACTAATATAGAGATTAGTATTAAGGATAAGAAGAGTAAGAATAAGACTAGTAGAACTAGTAATATTATTAATAAGCTTTACTACTATTTAAATAGTAAGGTTAGGCTTTATATAGAGAACTTGCTACTAAATAATAATATTAATATACTAAAGAAAGCTATAGTATTATTTAGGTTTATTAATATAATAGTAAGCTTTAATAAATCTAACTTTAACTATAATAGCTATAGAATCATTTTTAAAGACTTTAGTAATAAAGCTTAAATTAATATCTATAATAATATAGTTAAATAGTTTTTAGTAGATATAAATCTAGTAGACGTAGAGAGTTTCCTAAGTAGTTTTTACTAAAGACTTAGAGAGAAAGTAAGTAATATCAAAGCTAGTAGTAGTATTAATAATATATAAAGTTACTTTACTCTTAAGATATATAATATTATAAATACTTTTATAATTAAAATAATAGTTATCTTTTCGTAAGAATTTAAACTATTAGAGAGCTTTAGTATTTAATTAGTAGTATGAGTAAACCTTAGTTAGCTACTTAATTACTATAGTTTTAATAAGATAACTAGTATAGTAGAAAAGAGTAGCTAACTTAGTAATAGAAAGGTAGTTAAACTAATAATAGAAATACTAAAGCTTAGTATTTATTAAGTAGCTTGCTTAAGTGAAATTCTCCTTATTATTAAGAAGAAGCTAGGTATAACCCTATTTATAAATAACTAGGGTAATAGTTTTACTTTATAGTAAGTAGTTTTAGAGGTTATTAAAGTGAATACTTAAATAGTCTATATGATTTAGGTACAGGAGAAAGGAGGTATTAGAGAGTATTATATAAAAGGTTATTTAGCTAAGAATTATATTAACTATAATAGTACTAAATAAATTCTTATAAAGCTTATTACTAAAATATACTCTTAGTTAGCTAGTATTAAAGTAAATACTTAAATAATCTATATTAGTTAGGTAGAAGAGAAAAGGCGTATTAAAGAGTACTATATAAAGGGTTATTTAATTAAATACTATATTAACTATAACAATACTAAATAAACCTTTATAAGGTTTATTACTAAAATATACTTTTCCTTAGTTAGTATTTACTTTATATATCCTAAATAATAAATAGGATTATTATAAAGTAATAACCTATTATTAGCTACTAATAGAGACTCTAGTAATGCCTAAATCTAACATAATATTCTAGAAACCTTCTTTAGAGTATTTACTATTATTTATAAATAGCTATATAGAAGTAGAGGTTCTAGGTAAAATAAGCTATATTAGGGGTAAAGAGGGTATAGAGTTAGTAATAGAGCTAATACCTATAGCTATATAGAAAGCTACTTAGTTTAGTAGTAAATTAGTTAACTTATTATTATTAACTATATATATAGTATTAATAATATAGATAGTAAACTTATAGATTAAGATAGGCTAAGATATATAATCCTAGTAGTAATCTTATAGATATTACTTAACTTTGCTATTAGTATTTAAATTAGTAATAGGGGGGTTTTAATTATTATTATTACTTATAAAATTAAGTAAAAGGATATTAAAGTTATCTTTAGTAATATTTTAAGAATACTTAGACTTAACTTTATTAAACTCTTAGATATATATATTAATTAAGTTTATAGTTATAACGCAGCCCCCTGCAAAAAAGACTATAATAAATTCACCTAGTTTATAGGTATAATTTGGGAAACACTATAGAGGCACTTTAATCTATACTCTCTACTAGTTAAGGATAATAATATAGAAACCTGATATATTTCTACTAGCAAGCAAACCCTCTAAATATTACTATATTAAGTTAGATATATACTCTAGCTAAATAGACTAGCAGAACAGTAATAGTCCGGGTAACGCCGCGCTATATATAACAGGGCCGATTATATTAGGGCTAACTAGGCCACTAAGGCTCTTATAGCAAAAACGCCTAAAAGGTAAACCTTTTAGTAAGGTGCTATATATATAAGAGATAACTCCTTAACCTCCTAAGAGGTTCTCACAGCTAGAAGCATAAAAAGCTCTGCTGCTATAAGTAGGGCTTTATATCTATCTCTCTTCCTTATCCTTATTAACCTATAATAAGTCCTCTAAGATATTAGTATTAAACCTAGTATATTAATATGCTAGCTATATATAAGGTATACCTATTAACGTTAATAATATATAAAATATTATATAATAGTTTAGTATTAATATAATTAATAAGGCTCTCTATTTTATTAAGCAGTCTATATAATACTAAGAGTATATTATTAGTATAACTCTTAAGAGAGCTCTTATTAATATCTCTGTAAAGGACTTATAGATATACTAACTTATTCTATATAAGTAAGTAGACTTAGTAGTAGAGGTTAGATAGGTTATTAAATACTCTATAGAGTAGCCCTTCTTTAAATAGACCCTCTATAATACTAAGGTAGAGACAGCCTTTTATAGATTAGTAAGTATAGCTTATACTAAATAGAGAGAGTATTGCTAATAACAGCAAAGCTGCTATAAAGGCGTTAGTTAGCCTAATTAAATAAGGGAACTAGTAGATAAAGTGGTAATAGAGATAGTATTTAACAGCAGTGTAGGTAATAGGCAAGAGGATAAGTTAATAGATATTATTATTAAACTGTGAAGTTAAGGATTATAAGGCTATAGATAGGTATATATAAGTATAGCTATAGTTAGGATAGGGGGTTAGCAATTACAATCACGTGACTAAAGGCTGTGTGTATTGTTAGGAGGCGCAGCGCAGAGTTAGAAGGTCTGTTGCAAAGCAGGTAAAATCACTATGCAGTGGCCAGAGGCTATATATATATTAATAAAGTACTTCTATAAGTAATAAATAGGCTTATAGTAAATCTAGTAATATCTAGAGCTACTATAGTAATTATTATATATTAGCTGATAATATAGAGAGGATCCTTATTAATTTAGCTAGTTTTAGTAAAAGTTACTATAATCAGGGTAAGCTTAGTAAAGATTATACTATTAGTTACTATTTTAGAAATAATAATCTATATATATTTTATTAAATTTATTAGAGTTTTTAGAAGCTGTAAATTAAGTAGTAAGGCTTTAATTTAGATATAAGGTAGTATTAATAGCTAAATAGAGATTATTATATAGATTCTAAAGGGTTATAGAGTACTTATAGAGAGCTAGTTTATATTCTTAAACTTCTTAGTAAGTATTATAGATCTTATATAGCCTCTAGCTACTATATAGTGATTTCACTTACTTTACAATAAACCTTCTAACTCCACGCCTCCTAATAATATATATAGCCTTTAGTTATATAATTTAATCCTAACTATAGCTATACTTATATATACCTATCTATAGCTTTATAATCCTTAACTTTATAGTTTAATAATAATATCTATTAACTTATCCTCTTGCCTATTACCTATACTACTAATACTATCTCTATTACTGCTTTATCTACTAGTTCCCTTATTTAATTAGGCTAGCTAATACCTTTATAGCTATATTATTATTAGTAATACTCTCTCTATTTAGCATAAGCTATACTTACTAATCCCTAAAGGGCTGCCTCTATCTTAGTATTATAGAGGGTCTATTTAAAGAAGAGCTACTCTAGGGAGTGCCTAAGAACCTATCTAACCTCTATTACTCAGTCTGCTTATTTCTATATAATATAACTATAGTGAGGTGCTAAAAGTCTGAATCCACCTTACTGTGCGCTACCTTAAGCCCACTAATCTCTAACTATATATAAGCTTATTATTAATACCATATATAGAAGTTAAATATTTTATAAAAAATATATAATTATATATATATCTAAAGTATTATATATATTTTTTATATTATTTTTATTTATATAACTTCTTAAGTTATAAAATAGTCCTTAACATACTACTTAGAATAGAAATATCCTACTAAGAAACACCGTGTTACTCACATAGTATTTCCCACTATAATTTACTAAAACCTTATTTTCTAAAACTACTATTTACTAAAGGTTTATTTATTAGTAGGGTATATAATAAATAAATATTATATTAAAGATATATAAATATTTTGATATTAATATATATAACTATAGTTTCTCTTATATTTTAAAACTATATATAGCTCTTTATACTACTTTTAAACTTACTAGTTTAGGTGGGATACTGTATAGTGGGCTCAGACTTATAGCACGCCACTGTATATATATTAGTATCCCCTATAGAGATATTAATAACAGCTCTTTCAAGAGCTATATTAATAATATACTTTTAATATTATCTAGGCTACTTAATAAAATAGAGGTTATTAATTATATTAATACTAAACTCTTATATAATATTTTATATATTATTAATATTAAGAAGCATACCTTATATATAGCTAGTATATTAATATATTAGGTCTAGTATTAATGTCTTAGAGGACTAATTATAGATTATAGAATAAGAATAAGAAAGAGAGATAAGTATAAAGCCCTACTTATAGAGCTTTTTATACTTCTAGCTATAAGAACCTCTTAGAAGGTTAAGGAGTTATCTTTTATATATATCTTAATAAAAGGTTTACCTTTTAGGTACTTTTTATAGTATCTTACTAAAAGGTTTAGTAAAGATATTTCTAGGCTATAAGAGTCTTAGTAGCCTACTTAGCTCTAATATAATTAGCCCTATTATATATAGTATAGTATTACTTATACTATTACTATTCTACTAGTTTATTTAGCTAGAGTATATATCTAACTTTATATAAGGGTTTGCTTACTAGTAGAAATATATAGAGTTTCTATATTATTATCCTTAACTAGTAGAGAGTATAGATTAAAGTGCCTCTATAGTGTTTCCTAAATTATATATATAAACTAAGTAAACTTATTATAGTCTTTTTCATAGGGGGCTATGTTATAACTATAAACTTAATATCCATAGACTAGTATAATCCTCTATATTACTAAGCTTATATACTTAATAAGCCTTTTTAGTAATAACTAGAGATAGCCCTCTCTCTATATTATTTATATCTTACTATATATTATAAGTATTATATATACTTTATTATAGATAGCTTCTTTTCTATTTAGAACTATCTTTATATAGCCTGCTCTACTAGCCTGCTCTACTATTTCTAGGGGAGTATACTATATAGCCTAGACCTCCTCTAGAGCTCTTAGTACTATTAGTACTGCTCTCTATATACTTTATATACTTCTAAGCACTATACCTACTATATAAGGCTCTATATATAGACCCTTATCTATAGCTACTCTCTTTCTGCTATAATAGATAACTTCCTCCTGCTTACTCTATATCTATATATATACTATTGATTTATTATACTTTATAATATAGTAAATAATATAGTTTATAATCTTTACTAAGTTAGTCTCTTTAATATTAAAATCCCTAATTTTACTATATATATTAGGGTTAATAATAGTCTTAAAATTATCAAGAATAGAGATAATAGAGTAATACTAAGATTAGATAGAAAAGATAGAAAAGGTATCTTTAGATATAGTAGGAAAGAGAAATACTAATTATTTATCAAGGAATTTAAGTATTAAATCTATAATAGTATCTTAAATATAGATATTCTCCCTAGTCTATAGCTAGTAAAGATTAATCTATATATTAAATAACTTATAGTTATCTATACTCTTTAATAAATAGAAAACTTTAAGTATTAAACTTATAATTATACTTTAAATATAGATACTTTTTCTAAGCTATAGCTATTAGAAGTTAATCTATTTATTAAGTTATTTATATTTATCTATACCATTCTATAAGGTAATACTTCCTTTTCTTAAATAGACCTCTTTAAGTTAGGCTTTCTTTATAAAAGTTATTTCTAAAAAGGAAATACTTAATACTTATTTCCTAAAAAAGGCTTTCTAAAGAGAAAATAAACTTAAGAAGAGTTTGTTAAAGAAAGAAGGAGTTATTAAAGATAGGAGGGATTTATTAATATAGCTCTTAATTCTATTAACCTTTAGAGAGAAAACTTTAATAAGAAGATTATCTTTGCTTCTTATTTATACTTATTCTTAACCTTTATAAAAGAATCTTTAGATTATCTAGTTAAGATAAGAGAAGTATAAGAAAAAGAAGTTAGAAAGTTAGAGTTAAATTTTTATTATTAACTAATTTAGTAGTTTTTAAAGGGAACTTAGTATATATCTTTTTACTCTAGAAAAATAAGTATTACTAACTATAAAGCTAATTAAAATAGATCTACTAGACCTTTATTATTAATAGAGTAATTACTAACTAAAAGTATAAAGTAGGTAGGTTTACTAGCTTAAAGTTAGAAAGTTTAACTAAGGTAGTTATAAATAAACTAAGTTAAGTAGTTATTACTAATAATAAGATTATAATATTTCTAAATATTTTATGAAATATTTAGAATAAGTAGAATAAAGCTATAAAGTTATATAATTTATATAAGTATTCTATTAAGTTTTATAGTTATAACACAGCTCCCTATAAAAAAGACTATAATAAATTTACCTAGTGTATAGATATAATTTGGGAAATACTATAGAGGCACTTTAACCTATACCCTCTACTAGTTAAGAATAATAATATAGAAACCCTAATATTCCTACTAGCAAGCAAACTCTCTAAATATTACAATATAAAGTTAGATATATACTCTAGCTAAATAGACTAGTAGAATAGTAATAGTATAGATAATACTATACTATATATAATAGAGCTAATTATATTAGAGCTAAGTAGGCTACTAAGGCTCTTATAGCCTAGGAAAAATGCCTAAAAGGTAAACCTTCTAGTAAGGTATATATAAGAGATAACTCCTTAACCTTCTAAGAGGTTCTTATAGCTAGAAGTATAAAAAGCTCTATAAGCAGCGCTTTATGCCTATTTCTCTTCCTTATTAACTTATAATAAATCCTCTAATATATTAGTACTATACCTAGTATATTAATATACTAGGCATATATAAGGGATACATACTATTATTAGTAATATAAACTAGATTGCGATAGAGTTTAGTATTAATATAATTAATAACAACTCCTCCTTCTTTATCTAACCTAGTCTATATAAAGAGTATATTATTAGTATAGCTCTTAAGAGAGCTTACCTTAATACCTTAATAAAGAATACTAATATATATAGTTATATTATATAGAAATAAGTAAATATAGCTTTAGAAGTTAAATAGGTTATTATATACTCTATCTATTAGCTCTTCTTTAAATAGGCTCTCTATAATACTAAGGTAGAGGCAGCTCTATAGAGATTAGTAAGTGTAGCTTATACTAAATAGAGAGAGTATTATTAATAATAGTATAGCTATAAAGGCATTAGTTAGCCTAATTAAATAGGAGGACTACTAGTAGATAAAGCAGTAATAGAGGTAGTATTAGTAGTATAGGTAATGGATAAGAGGATAAGTTAATAGTTTAGTAGTTTATAGTAATTAAGCAATTAAAAACTATATTATTATTAAACTATGAAGTTAAGGATTATAAGAATATAGATAAGTATATATAAGTGTAGCTGTGGTTAGAAGAGGATCACGTAACTAAAGGCTGTGTATATTATTAGGAGGCGCGGCGCGGAGTTAGAAGGTCTGTTATAAAGCAGGTAAAATCACTATGCAGTAGCTAGAGGCTATAGATATTCTATAATATATACTTTCTTAATATATTTATAGAATAGAATAGTCTCTACCTAAAGATTTATATATGTTTTGTTTAAGTATATCTTATAGTTTAGTAATATAGTATAAATATAGTTAGTATACTAACTAGTTTTTAGAGTATTTACTATATTAGTTACCCTAAACCTAGACTATATCTTAAAAACTATAGAGAAGTTTTAAGTTATTTTATTATACCTAATTATAGAGTTATTAATAAGGAGAAACTCTTTAATATTAATAAAGCTATTAAAGGTAATAAAGGGGGGGGGGGTAATTAGAAACTATAAAGGAAGGTTAGTATATTTATATTTATTAATTCTATAGAATAAGTTAGTAGATACCTTAAATAGGGACCTAAGAAGCTATCTATAGTATTAAGCTATTATTAAAGACCTATATAAGATATTTATATTTTATATTCTCTTGACTAAATAAACTATATAGAATATAACTAAAATAAGGCTTATAGATAATATTAAACTACTTCTCTTTCTAATCTAAAGTAGTAATAATAGCTCCTAGATAGAACTAAGAGAGGTTTATAGTAAGAGTACTAATATATAGGTTATTAAGTATATTAGAGAAGTTATTAGTTACCTAGTTAGGTATATAAATTAGTATCTTAACTTAGGCTATAAGGTTTTAGTAGTAGAAGACTTAGAAATCTTAAGTAAGACTCTTTATTACTACTATCTTTCTAGTATATACTATTATAAGGAGATCTATCTATAATAAGGGTAGACTTATCTTAGCATAAGGCTAGTAAGCTTTAAGTTATAGGCTTTACTCTATCTTATTAATAGCTATTATAAATAGTGGGCTAAGGTAAGGAATTTAGTAGAAATAAGATCTTTATTATTATAATAGTAATAATTCTATAAGAGAATATATAAACCTAAATACTTTAATACTATCTATTATAGTACTCTTAATTAGCAAAATCTATATCTCTTTACTAACTACTATATATCCTTTATCTATAATAGTAGGTTTATATATTTAAGACCTAATTAAGTTTCTAGACTAGCTAGTTATACTAAAAGTATGTCTTTAATACTAGTTAGCTTTAGTCTAGGGGACTTTTTATTACTAAGGTATCCTTAACCTTTCTAAATAGCTACTCTATTTTATAAAAACTACTATAAAATAATATTTATTATAAAAGCTATTATAAAACTTGTTCTTATTCTCTTTATAAACTTAGAAAGGAGATATTTATACTACCTTACTATAAGGATACTATTAATAGTACTACTTTCTAACCTAGGGCCTTCTCTAACCTAATCCTAAGAACTACTAGTATATTTACTAATCTATCTATTTACTATTTATTTCCTAATAAATATACTTCTTACTCTAAGATAAGGCTAAGGTAGCTCTTAAAAATATTAATAAGCTATATCTATACCTTAACTAACTAAGGTATAAGGTATTCCTTTTCTACTTACCCTAGTTATAGCTTTAGGGCTATTAGTAAATAATAATACTACTTACTCCCTTCTAGCTTATAATTATATAGCTTAGTATAGAAAGCTTAGTAAACTACTTACTAACTAATAGAAATCTAGTAACTAGGCTAGTTAATAGTTTAAGGAATAACTAACTAGTTAATTATAAGTATAACTAATCCAAGAATACTCTAAAAAGTTAATAAATAGTTTAGCTAGAAGCTTAAGAACTCCTAAGACTATATCTAGTATAAACCTATTAGCTATAAGATAGTACTTAATAAGATAAGTAATTTCTATCTAGTTATATATAGTAATAATATTATTAAGACTAGTGTTTGTTATATATACTATATCTAATAACCCCTTATTAAGCTACTAGACTATATATAGCTAACCTTTCTTAAGCTTTACTCTAAAGTAGAGGAGTAAATATATATTCTAAATTAAGAATACTTTATCTATAAGGATTGCTTTCTCTAAGACCTAACTATAACCTTTTTAATATATCTTAGATATAATATAGTACTTAAGAAGTAATAAGTACTATAAATATATAAAGTAAATAACCTATTACTTAGCTATAGCTATTAATACTCTAAAAAGCTATAAGCTTTATTATTCTTAGAGAAATGCTTTGTTAGAATTCTTATACTAACTAGCTAGATTACTAAGCTTACTATTAATATTAACTAATTAATAAATAGGTAGTACTATAAGTATATCTAGAGCTATATTACTATATTACTAAATAATATTAATAAGTTAGTAGCTAAAATATTACCTTACCTTTTAGTTAAGGAGTAAGAGAAACTATATATTTATTTTATAGAACTAAGAAAGCTAGAGCTTATTAATGTAACTAAGATACTTTTTATTAACTTATAAAAGCTAAAGTAAGTTCTTACTTAGCTAAAGATATATAACTTACTATATATAAGGATAATCTAGGTTCTAGAGTAATATATACTCTAGTATAACTACTTTAATAGCTCTATATAATAAAATAGTTTTCTAAAATCTATATATAGAGAATAAAATTAGAATAGATAACTATACTTTTACTACTAAGTAAGGTTTACTAAAAAAGCTTATTAAGACTATAAATAAGATTATTCTTTATCTTAAAACTAGAAAGGCTAAAGCTATAGATACTAAAGCTTAGAGTAATATAAGAATTAGTAGGATTTATATATATAACTAAGACCTAAATAAGATTAATCTCTAAAAATTTAAACTATAGTTATATAATCTTACTATTACTAGTTTAATACTAACTAAGAGTAGTAATAAGATAATATTTAGAAAGAAGCTTATAATATTAAAGAAGATATTAAATATTTTAGACTAGAGATTTTATAGCTATAAATTATAAAATAGTAGCTAGTATAATAAAATAGGTTTTTCTAGTATAAAACCCTTTATTACTAGTTAAAGACAGGAGGAGTTAGTAAACTTAAATAACTCTAACTTCTTTTTTAAAGCTTTTTTCTATCTCTTTTAATAGAGCTATAGAGAGCCTAAGATAGAAGATATATAGTATCTTAAGAGAATAGATAGATAGCTTAGTTATTTAGACTAAACTAAAGAAAAGAGTTTCTACTTAAGAAAATAGATAAAGATATTACTTTAGTAATATAGTATATAGAAATTATAATTAAGATATATTTTCTTTATTAACTATTCTATAGGAGGCTAATTTACTAAATACTTAATATTTCTATTTTTAATCTTTAATATACTTATCTAGGTAGAGAATTAGTATATTAGCTACCTTTAAGTTATAAAAGCCTTATTTAATATACTTTAGGAGGTTATTATAATACTTATTATTAAAGAAATAGATGAGATAGAGAAGGAGTATTATAAAATATATAAAACTATTAAGAAAAGAGTAGTATTTCTAATAAGAGAGTTAAGTGCTTTTAGGAACTATTATTATATATTAAATAAGGAGAGGCTATCTGTTAGATAGAAGATCTAGGGGCTTTATATTAAGTTTAGAATATCTATAATATAGTATATCATTAACCTAAATAATCTTATTAATAAAGTAAATATAAAGATAATAGCTTTTTAAGTAATAGATAAGACTAAGATAGATATATTATTTAAATTATTTAAATAATATAAGTCTTATATATAGTATATTATTAATAACCTAGTTAGCTTTGCTAAGTTCTTTTATTATTAGATAGAGCTTTATTTTAAGTATTTAGTTACTATTAGTAAAGAGTTAGTTTTTAGAAAGATATCTTCTTCCTTTAGCTATATTAAGATAAATAAGTATAGTATCTTATATCTATATAAATTTATCTAGCTTAATACTAATATAAAACTACTAGATTGCTTTTAAGATATAGCTAATCTTAATAATACTTAATATATAGAATAGGTATATAGCTATATTAACTTAGTATTTAGTAAAGTAAGTAACCTTTTTATAAATAACTATATTAGTTTTTAATTAACCTAATTAGTATTATAATATAGATAGAGTAAAAGCTTATTAATACTAAAATAGTGATTTTTATAATATTAAAGAGGTTATAAAAGATAGATCTATATTTAAGAAACTCTTTAATAATAAAGCTAACTAGGTTGCTCTCTAGTATTAGATATATAGCTATAGAGTAATATATACTAAATATAGCTTTAAGAATAGATTAGCTAAGTAGTAATATCTTTATTAGTTTAGATATCTATAGGCAGAGTGTGAGAAAACTATATTTATACTTAATAGGCTTCTATATATTTAATAAAGCTATAGCTAAATTAACTAGTATAGCTCTACTCTAGCTATAGCTATATACTATAATACTAATACTATATTTCTCTTAACTAAATTAGCAGGCTTTTTAATAATCTATTATACTATAAACTACTTCACTAAGCTTAATACCCTTCTATAGAAATAAGTCTTCTTAATAAAATACCTACTAGAGAGACTATATAATTCTATTAATAATAAGAATAATAGTAAGGAGGGTACTATCTATAAAACCCCTATACTAAGCTATAAGATATATTAGTTTCTACTATATATAGGAAAATAACTCTTTACTAATTAGAAGCTTTTATTTATTAAGGTTTATATCTCTTTACTAGGCTGAAAGAATAGCTATTCTAGTAAGTAGAGTTAGGTATTTATTTATATTAATATACTATACTAGTTAGTCTTTTAGTATTAAAAAGGTTTTTAGAATATAGTAGAACTAGAGGTTAGTGCTTAGTTATTAGCTAAGATAGTAAATATTAGCTATAATAGATCTATATTACTAGTCTTTCAGATATATACTTACTATAGATCTTTCTTAGGTAATCTTTACCTCTATAACTACCTCTCTATAATTAAAACTAAGAGAGTAGAGCTAAAGGGGAAATTAAATAAACTTAGATATATTCCCCTAGACTTAGATCTATATAGCTATAAGTTATAAAATAGGTTCTTTAACTTATTAGGAAATAGAGGGTGCTAATATTTATAGGCTATCTTAATAATAACCTCCTTAATATATAAGATAGCTATTATAAAAGATAAGTTTAATATTAATACATATTAGGTCTTAGGCTTATATATCCTAGGTTAGCTATTATTTATCTTAGCCTCTTTATTCTATAGAAGAGGTTTATATTAAATATAGGTAAACTATTTATAGTCTAGGTAAGGCTATAGCCTACTCTTTTTAAGTAAATCCTTAGCCTTATTTAAAATATTAAACTTCTATATAAAAGTATAGAAGATACTAAGAAGGATACCTAACTTTAAGCTAGCTATAGTAAAGATAATAAAGGTATAGAGTTTAATAGTACTAAGGATCTCCTAGTATCTAGTATAAAGTAGTAACTAGGAAATACTAACCTTTAGAATACTTTTTATAATATAATTAGTAATATATATAATAGATTTAGTATAACTACTAGGGTTCTAAGGCTTTATAGCTTTCTAAAGTCTCTTAATAAGAGTAGGTTTATTAATATAGAGAAAGATATAGAAGCAGAACTATATATCCCACTAATTATTCCTTAATAGTTAAAGCTATTTATTATAATAAAGTATAGTATTAATATTATTAAGAAAGCATAAAATTAACTATATAAGAAGAGAATATTAATAATTAAGGGAGATAAGTAGCTAATAGTCTTAGGTAGCTATACTACTAATACTAGTTTTAGAGAGGATAATAGTAAGCTATTCTCTATAAACCTCTTAATAGAGCCTTAGATATAGATTAAGATTACTCCTAGTAATATATTTCTATAGATAGCTAAAGTTATTAATATAGAGAGAACTCTAAACTAGATATAGAAGGTTACTTTAGAGCTAATCTATAATATACTAAATAAATAAGATATCCTTAAGGAGAAATAATATCTCTAGTATATTAGAGATAGTAAGGGAATTAGTAAGTTATAGGTTATTAATATACTAAGAATAGTACTAGCTAGTAAGGAGAGAGACTATAATATAGTTATTATAGCTATATTAGATATAGTAGCTACTAGAATTAGGAGTATAACTATATACTTAGTACTTAGTCTAAGCTTTAAAGATAGAGATAGAGGTTTCTAGAAATTTAACTATTTTAATAAACCTAGAAAAGGTAAAGGAGAGATAGTATAGATATAATATTCTAATTATTAATAAAATAAGTATACTTAGATTAGATCTACTCTATAATATTAACTAAAAGTTAAGGATACTATATAGCTTTCTAAATAAAGCTTTTAGTAGAATATCTATAGTTATCTTTATAAATAACTTTTTATAATTTAAATTTATATTATAGAGTAGTTTTCTTTATAACTTTAGAAAAAAGAATATCTATATAATAAAGGCTAGCTTAAAGAGTAGCTAAGTAGAAAAGAGGTAGAAGGAGGTAAAAGGCTAAGAGCTCTAGAAGAAATTTAAATATATTATAATTATAAAAGAGTAAAAGAGAGCTAAAAAAGATAACTATTTACTAGGTTTCTTTAAGTATTTCTATTAAGATAGATAAATATAAGAGGATACTAAGAGGCTTTAGGCTTAGTATAGGTCTAAAGCCTGCTTTAACCTCTAGAATAATAGGTATATTATTCCTTTACTAAACTAGTATTAATAGAACTTAATACTTTATACTACTCTCTTATTTAGTATAGAACTAAACTAGAAGCTCTCTATTTACCTATTAAATTACTAATATAATACTTAAATATTATTACTAAATAAAGGAGTAATAACTATAATACTTAGAGACTTAGAAGATCTAACTATACTTAGAATATTTCTATATATTAAGAAAATATTAGTTACAGTTAATAAGAATAGATATATAGGTCTTAAAGTAATAAATAGAGATAAATTTATAATAATAAGTATTATCTATCTACCTAGCCTTAAAGAGGTTATTATAAATAATAAATATGCATAGCACCTTGCTAGAAGGTTAACCTTTAGGCAAGGAGTTATTAGATATCTTATATAGTGGTATTTATTTTACTAGAAGGTTTACCTTTTAAGCGTTTTTTGCAGCACCTCACTGGAAGGTGTTATTATAAGAGCCTTAGTAGCCTACTTAGCTCTAATATAATTAGCCCTATTATATATAGCGCGGCGTTACCTGTGCTGTTACTGTTACGCTAACACTATAACCTGCAAAGTAGCAGGATATACGCTGCAATTAATAGATATATACGAGGTTATATAACCTATCACAGAGTGTATATATATAGTTTAATACTACTACTAACATAGTTAAGTGGAACTTAGAAATATAGATATATATTAACTTATAGGCTTTTAATATATATATATAAAGGAAGCCTTAAGTCCTATATAAACCTTATCCTAGTATAAAACTAATACTAATTAGTAGTTAACCTTATATATTATACTACTTAATTCCTATAGATTAGTAAGGATTACTTAAAGAGGTAAAGTAATAACTCCTATACTAGGTTTATAATCTAGTATATAAGGAACTTATCTTTATGCTATCCAGGTTATTAGATATAAAGGGTAGGTTTGCTTATAGTATACCTATCTTAAAGACCTTAATATACCTCTATATCTGTTATATAAAACAAATTATTTTACTAATATAACTTATTACCTATAAATACTACTTAAATAATAAGAATAAGGGATAACAGATAAATAACAAATCTATAAATATTATAATAAGCTAATCTAATAAGAATACTGCTATAGAATTATCTATCCTAACCAGATTACTATATTTAAGCTTAAGATCTTCTATACTACTACTCTTTAGAAACACTAGAAATCCATAATATCTATACTTATATATACTAGAATATTATAAAACCTTCACTTAAAATGCTTAATTTATTCACTATAAAATAAGTATTACTATTAACTTTATAATTATTAAGGAGGAATTACTTTTAACCTAGAACTATAACTTATACCTAAATAAGGGGCAAATCTAACACTACTAGTAACTTTCTACTAAAATAATATATTATTTAGTATATAGTAAATAACCTACTAGTAGATATAGTAAAAGATACTAAAATACTATAATAACTTATAGTATTATTATTAGCACTACTAATACCTGCCTAAATCTAGAATTATCTTAACTAAGAGGTATAAAAATAAGAGTATCTATCCCTTTACACCTTAAAACAATAAAGTATATTTTCTATTTAGTTTATAGATAGGAGTATAGCTTAAGGATTATTACCTATAGTAAGTATAATAATACTATAGTAAGTAACTATACCTATTACTATATAACTTATAATATTCTTACTACTAATAATAAACCTAGTATTCTAAAGGAAGTAATAGAAGAAGATAATACTAAATAATAGTAATACTGCTTTATAAACCTATAAAAGTAACTAAAAAGACTAATAATATAAAACTTTACTTTAACTATACTAAACCTAATAACTAGAGAACTAGCTATTCTAGTATAAATAAGGGAGACTCATACTATAATAGAAGCTTTAATAAGAAACTCTACTAGCTAAAATATTACTAAGGTATTTATTTACCTTCTTTTATATAATATTATTAACTATTATAGCAAATCCTTTTATATCTAGCTAATTAATACTATAGTTAGACCTATTAGTTATAGTAACTCTATACTATTAACTTATTATAGAACCCCTAATCCCTCTAAATATAAAGATATTTATAAATAACTATAAAGAGAGTTAAATATTTAAATTTAGTAATAAGACTATAGAGAAGGAGGTAAATATAAAAATCCTCTTTTGCCTTAAAACCTATAAGGCTAATAGCCTTATAGGTATAGCCTTATAGAGAGAGTTTATATATAACTTTAGTAATCTACTACTTAAATTCTAAAACTAAGCTACTATAAATATTATTTAATAACTCTATAACTACCTTATAATAGGCAGAGTATATACTACCTATAATTCTCTATAAGTTATAGATTAACTCTTTATAATTATTATAGAGGATAATATCTACTTTTAGATAACTAAGAAAGCTAAGAAATAAGTAAGTAAAAACACTATATTTCTAAAGCTATAGGAAAATAAAGACTTTACTAGAGAGATTATAGATAGTAAGAGTAAGAGAAAAGCAAAGTCTATACCTTTATAAACTAATAATAGAAGAAATATAATTATAAATAATAAAGCTCTATAGCTAGTTAACCTTAGTTTAACTTTAAATACTAACCCTGCTCTAAATATTATAAATACTTAAATTAGACTTAAAAATAATATATACTTACTTATATACTAACTTATAAACCTAACTAAGCTATATATTAATAAGATAAAGTATAGTAGTAAAGATATAGATATACTAAAGCTAAAACTCTATATCTTCTAAAATATATATAAGAGGGCAGGCCTTATAAAGGAATAAATACTATTTACTTTCCTAATTATACTTAAGAGAAGGGTATTATATTACTACTATAAGATAATTTACTAAGTTTAGCCTTATCTTAACCTACACTAGATTATTACTAAGCTTAGTAAATATTTTAAAACAGAGAAATTCAAATAAGTATATCTTACTAAATAGAATACTACTATACTTATATTAATTATAAATAATAATCTATCTATAATAAAGCTTAAGGTTTTAGATTTGCTAATTAATACTCTTATAAAGATATAATCTATATTAGATACTATCTATAAAAATAATAAGATCTTATATAACTAACTCCTTTAAGGTTACTAAGAGGTTAAGAAATATAAATAAGCTATTATAAACCCTATAATAAAGTTTAAAAGCCTCTATAACTAGCTTAAAGTTAAAATTAGTAATATAGTTATATTTAGAAATAGTTAATTACCTCTATAACTATAAAACTATACTAAGTAATACTAGATAGATTATAAGTATAATAGCTAAGACTAGAATAATTAATTTAGCTGCTCTAGTCTATACTAAAACTTTAAATAAAATAATTTAAAGTAATAATAGGATTCCTAGAAGCAAAGATACTATATCTATAAGAAAACAGGCTACTATTTAATAAACTATATATAAAAAGAGAGAGATAAAGTATACTTCTGCTTTTAAAGCAATTTATAAATTTAAGATACTTTAAAGATAGCTTACTAGCAATTTCTCGCTTAATATAAAAGAACTAAAGATAAAAGTTATAATAATTTAATAATAAATAATAAAAAGGATAAAGAGATTAAGATATATCTCTAGTTACTTAGAAAAGGATAAGATAGTTAGGAGGACTAATAATCTGATAATAAATAGCAGACTTTATTCTTTGCCTAATTAGCAGACCTAAATATCTAATTAACCTATCTAGTAAATAAAAATATTATTACTAAGTATCTACTTAGCTAAATAGCTTACTATAAGATTACCTACTATAACCCTTTTAAATAAATAACTAATAATACCCCTATTAATATCTTTATACTTAATAGAAGATATCTTTTAGAGACTTTCTAGGATATTATTCTAGATATAGAAGCTATAGGATTTTTAATAGCTAGTTATAACTAGTTTATTATACTTAAAAGGACTAAGTTATCTAATCTTATAATTAACCCTATTACTATAGAAGGGGTAAGTGTTAAATTTAGTCTAAGAGGAGTAATTAAATTAATAGAAATAATAATTATTTCTATACTTTTTAGAGAAATAATATTCTATATTATATTAGTAAATATCTCTTTTCTCCTATATCTTATAGATATAGATAAACTAGGTATTTAATTTAATAATTTGAGAAGCTATTTATAATAAGAAGACCTAATTATTCCTATTATCTATAAATAGGGTTATTTATAGCTACTATTAGATATAGAGAAGATATTAGCCTGGAATAATCTTATAGAGACTAAATTATACTAACTCTATTAACGTTTTGGATATCTATTAGTCTACTAACTTTATAGAGTTTTATAGTAGTTAAGCTATTAAGTTAAAATATAAATACTTAAATATTTTATAAAGTTTTATAAATATTACTAACTTAATATAGAAGCTCTAAATTGCTTTAGATTTACGCTTAAGGATAACTATAACTTTAACTATATTATAGTTATTAATATTATTTACCTTAACTTAAAACTAGTACTTTATATAGTTAATACTACTACTACTTTTAATATAAGAAGATTTCTATAAGATCTATTAGTAAGCATAGCACTTAATATACTTAAATAATACTAGATCTATATCTATCTTAGACCTCTAAATATAGTAATTACTAATACTAATACTAACTTTAGCTTATCTAAGTAGTATAATATGCTCTGTTTAATATTAATAACTATTACTAAAGTCCCTATTAAGGCTTATAACTCTATAAGTAAGGATAAGAGATATTATATAATCCTTTAAAGAGTCTATAATATAATTTGCTAAAACCTCTTTAATATAGATTATAAGATAGTTCTCTAAATAGCTTTAAAAGCTGTTAATAATACTATAGGGCTAAAAGGCCTAGTTCTAATATTACTTATCTTTAAAGTATATCTATAGCTTACTAATAAATCCCCTCTATTTCTAGAAATCTAGAAATAGGTAGCTACTATATAAAGGATAATAGAAGACCTCTAAAAAGTCTAGGCCTTATACTAAGTTTTAGAAGCTCTTACTACCTATAATAGACTAGATATATATAAAACCCTATAGCTACTACTACTCTTACTTATATATATTTACTATAAAAAAAAGAAATAGTAAGAACTATATAAACTCCTTATTATTAATAGTAAAACCTATATACTTAATCTCTTATATAAACCTTAAACCTTTTAATTAACTATTATCTACCTATAGTATAATACTAGTAATACTAGTAATACTAGTAAGAATAATAATAATATACTAATAGACTTTCTAGACTAGAATACTAGAAGAATAGAAGAACTAGATAAGAATAACACTATACTAGCACTAATATTAATATTACCACTTCTATATAAGAGGGATAGACTACTAAAGAACTATATAAGAGCTATTATAATATCTACTATAGGTTTAATATAAAGAAGTAACTACTTTATAGACTAAAATAGATAAAAGGATACTATAATTAATACTATTTTTATTATTAATATAGTAAAAGCTTTTAACTAAGAGATTAGTAATACTATAATCTTCCTTATAGTAAAAGAGCATTTAGATTATAACCTTACTATCTATCTATATAAGGAGGGTATTATTATATTACTAGGAGAACCTTTCTCTATCTCTATAATAGCTAAGATAACTATATTTTAGAAATATAGTGTTTTTAAAATTATTCCCTATAATACTACTATTTATAGTAAAACCTAGATTTTTAAATCCTATATAGTTTATAAAGTTAAAGAAAAATGGACTAACTAACCTTATAAAAAGTTATAACTTATTATTTAGAGTTATAATAATAATAATAAGACTTTAATCCTTATATAATTACTAATAATTTAAAGAGTAAGTTAATAACTACTTTTTACTTTAATACTATTCTTTATAGTAGAGGGATTTATTCTATAGCTTAGAGATATTATATAAGTATATATCTAATCTTAAATAGAGCTTAATAGAATAATATTAGCAGACCTACTAAGCAAAATTTAGAGTAAATATCTAAAAGATTAGATTATAAGGATTATTAAACCCCTATATAGTATTATAAAAGCTAGAACTGTTAAATTAGGCGTAATTATATATATATTTATAATACTATAGTGTGTGTGTTAAATCTATATATTCACCCTTATTTAGATGCGTCCTAACCCCTTTTTCCTGCACACACCCTGGTTATAGTTAGCATACCCGGGCCACTTTAGGCCTGTATATAGAGCTAGACTAATATCACACCTAACTTATACTATATATTCTAGACCCTATAATCTAATATACTCTCTCAGGAATTGCTAGTATAGTAAGGCTATTTCTAAACTCTATTAGGGTCTATCTTATCCTAAATATAGGTTTCTATTACCTTTATATACTTTATATTATCCTCTTCCTCTAGGTTCTATATATAGTTTGCTTCTAGTTATATATATTAGTTACTTATTTATAGCTAACTATAAAATACTTTAAATTAAGGTAGTATAAGTATCTTTATAAGTCTATTTACTATTATCTCTACTAATAGGGTATAGCTAACTGCTATATACTCTTCTATAATCTCCTATTATAGCTAGTAGTTATAGATATTAATATATTATAGCCTTATTTATAGCTAAATAAGCTCTATATTAACTAGCTAAATAGTTTATTAATTATTATACTAAATTTAGATTATTATTATTATTATACTAAGTATAGTAAAAGCAGCTTTAATAGTAATATTACTTAGAAGTTAAATTTATAAAGTAGTTATTAGCTAATTTATAAAGAGAGCTTTATATACTACTTAAAATAGTATAAGTAGCTCTATCTTAGTTATTAATATTATAACTATTATCTACTTATTTACCTTTTATATAATTATATCTCTAAATAGCTTTATTATAAGTACTTATAAGCTCTTTTAGTTAACTATATTATCTATAAAGCTAGTATCTAAAATAACTTTAAGTATATTATCTAGTCTGCTAGGCTTAGCACTATACTTAAAGCAGAGATATTATATTTAGTAGAGATATTAGAAGACTTAATTAGTAATATAGTGCTATATAGAGCTTAGGTTATTATTAAACCTTATAAGGCAGCTTATAGTAAATACTATATTAGGCTATATTATTACTATTATATATAGGATTGTTCTAATATAGTATTAGTAGTAGTTAATCTCTTATAGAGCTCCTTTCTCTTTATATAGTTCTAATTTATCTTTTATTATAGATATATATACTTAGTTATCTATATTAAGGCTTATAGCATACTACTTAAGCAGCTTCTACACCTTATCTATAAATACTAACTATAATAGCTATAGCTTATATATAGCTCTGTTATAGAGCACTTTAATTCTAAGAAACTATTATAGGTTCTAACCTCCTTTAAGGTAGTAGTGCTTCTAGAAGGTATTTATAGCCTCCTTTATACTTTTAGTATACTTATAAGGAAATACTAATATATCATTATCTATATAAAAGAAGAATATTACTTACTTATACTACTAGTAGTAGTTCTTACTAGCTACCTATTTAAAGTTAAGTATAGTAAGGCTTACCTCTAAGTGCTTTTACTAAAGTAGTAGTAAGTAGTATAGTCTATAAAGTGCCTTTTATAGATATAAAACCTTACTATTATAGTAGTAGCCTAGTAGTATGCTTATAAATACTATTTTATTAATAGATATATATATAAATATATTTATAGTATTATATTATAATAGCTCTATATTAAAATAAGTAGCTATAGCTATTAGTATTTAAAAAGATATATCTATAAGTATTACTATATATATATTCTATATACTTTTTACTTATTAGTCACTTTAGATTATAAGTCTTATTTTAAACTTTACTAACTACCTATATTTATTAAGTTTATATATATAAACCTAATAATAGCTAAGCACTTAGTAACTATAAGCCTCCCACTTTACTACTTTATACTAGAACTATAATACTTTATATCTCTTTAGGTAAGATTTCTCAGCCTCTAGAAATTCCTTTATAAATAAGTATAGTCTTATATACCTATTATATAGTGCTAGCTAATTATAAGATATAGATAGAGGAGGTAACTTAAACTAGAAGTAATCTAATAGAGTAGCTATTTTATCTAATTTACTTTAACTACTATATACTATAGCACTTCTATAGCACTTTATACTCTCTAGTCTTTATTTTTTAGCTATAGTAGATACTTACTATTATAGGTCTATCTTATCTATAGCTACTTTAAGAGTATAACCTACTCCTATTAAAGTTTTAGAGATATTCCACTCTATATATATACTTAGTAGGTAATTAGTCTAGATACTCTAAGCTATAGGGCTATCTTCTAATTATATAGTCTTATACTTTTAGTATAGCTATATATAGCCTGCTAGAAAAGCAGCTTTAAATAATATCTATAGTATATAGTAGTGCTAGAGTAATAATAATTTATATTATCTATTTTTATTTATATATTTTAAAGAGTAGTTATACCTTTTCCTATACCCCCTCACACTTATAAGTGTGCTTTATAGAGCTGTGGAAAATACTATTAGCAGGGTCTCTAAAGAGGTTATTAGTTTAAAATAAGTGTTTATATAGATAGGAGTATTATTTATTTCTAGTATAGTAGTAGTAGCTAGAGCTACTAGGCTCTATAGTAGTAATAATATAGCTATATCTATATTCTTTAATACTATAGCTTCTAGATCTTCTATATACTTATTAGTATAGTTATTATACTTAACTACCCTATCTATCTCCTTATTAGTATCTTATAGAGTAGCTTATATATAGCTCTTACTAATTAGCTAGTTAATCTGCTCTTATATTATAGTGAGGTCTATATACTAAAACTCTTTTATAAGCCCCTTTAAGTTACTATTAAAAAACTTCTTCTTATTAAATATTATATTATATATAGTAAATACTTCTATATTATTACATAGCCCAGACCTCCTCCAGAGCTCTTAGCGCTACTAGCGCTATTCTCTAAGCGCTACACTTACTTTATAAAGCTCTATATATAGACCCTTATCTATAACTACTCCTTTTCTGTTATAATAGATAACTTCCTCCTACTTGCTCTATACCTATATATATAATAGTTATAAGCCTAGCTCTGCTAACTGCCTAGTTTACTCCTAACTGTTACCTATAGATATAGAAGAGTTAATCTTATATACTCTTTTTATATCTATATATATTATACTATAAAGACCTATATATTTATAATAACCTCTACCCCTTTTATTATTACTTAGAAGCTTACTTACCTATATAACTAGCCTTACTAGGAGCTTACTCTTTGCTACTAAGCTATTTAGTGCTATATATAGAAGTATATTAACCTATCTTCTAATATGCCTGATATATTATTACTAGAGCAGATCTGACCTCCTATACTTAAAAGTACTATAAAGTATTAATAAGCTGCTTTATAAGCCTATTAGGAGGCTAAGTATTAGATATAGTATATATGCTAAACTGCCTGCTATAATATATATATATTAACTAAGGAGTTACCTAAACCTGCTCTACTACTTCTAGTACTTCTAGAAGATATTTAGGAAGAGCATAATATATACTGCTATAACTAGAAGCTTGCTGCTGCTAAATAGGAGGAGGCTAGTACTAGTTACTACTATATATATAACTTTATTATTACTTTAGTTAACTCTAATATACTTACTACTATATAGCTTAAGATTATATATAATAAGAATACTAAGATATCTGTTTAGAAGCTTATAAGAACCTTCTACTACTATCTCTGCCCTGCTACTAGTTTTATAGAGGCTACTATATAGGAGGAGTACTTTTAGACACTCTATATATATACTATATAGCCTATATATTAGTATAATAAGTAGTATACTATATTATAGACCACTAAGGTATATAATACTCTAGAAATTATTAGTACTCTTAGTATTAAGCTATTCCTTAATACTGCTATATGCTACCTTTTAGACTAGATAAACTATATATAACTTATATTATTAGCTGCTAAGCAGGCTAGAATACCTATTTAGCTGCTTACTAAGTATAGGAGAGTATTTATAGCTATCCTCTATAACTATAACTACTCTACTAGTAACTACCTAAAAAATTATAGCATTTATACCTTGCTTATAGGCTGCTCTGATAATACTAAACCCTCTTCTATATACTCTGCTAAGAGCTAGAACTCTACTAATAGAGGTTCCTAGTTCTCTCTATATCTACCTAGATACTTAAAGTGGAAGTACTCCTATAGCTTCTACTATAACTAGCCTCTACTTAACTGCTACTAGCTCTAAAAAGTACTTACTAGTAAGGGAGATATCTATATTAATTCTGAGAATACTAGAGATATTAAAGAGCACTTATAAATAGATAAATAGTATGCTCTTACTAGTAATATCTAAGCTGCTAGATAGTATTATAATTAGTAGTAATTACCTATAAATATTAAGTGCTGAAGAGTAACTTTAAACCCCCTCTATTATACTTAATTTTTCCTTTATTACTCTATATTTTAGTGCTATAGTATTAAAGACTATACCTATAGGATAGTACTATATTATTCTAAGTATGCTTTGCTCTTAAAGACTATATCTATAAGCTAGTATAATATATATTTACCAGGCTTATATACCTAATAAGCCTCTTTAGTAATAACTAGAGGCAGCCCCCTTATATTACTAATATCTTACTATATGCTATGAGCATTATATATGCTCTATTATAGATAGCTTCTTCTCTTCTATTTAGAACTGCCTTTGTAAGAACACTCTGCTATTTCTAGGGGGGTGTGTTATACAGCCTAGACCTCCTCTAGAGCTCTTAGCGCTACTAGCGCCGTCCTCTAAGCGCTATACCTACTGTGCAAGGCTCTATATATAGACCCTTATTTATAGCTACTCCTTTTCTACTATAATAGATAACTTCCTCTTACTTGCCTTGTACCTATATATATAATATATATATAGCAGGTTCTATATATAAAAGAAGTTACTAGATATATAGTCTACTAGAAAGCTAATAAATATATATAGTATAAGCCTCTTATAGTGTTATTACTTAAGTTAAGCTTTCTTTATTATAGTAAACGCCTTATAGCTATAGGTATATAGGTATAAGAGATTAGGATATATATAGTTAGCAGACTTACTTACCTAGAAGTGCTTATAGAATAGCTTATAGAGTATTTACTAGCCTCTCACTGCTATAGGTATATAGTTATATAGATAGATAAATAACTTTATTATCTCAGGCTATAGTATATCTAGTAGCTTTATACCTATTACTATAGCTCTTATATACTCCTTTATTATAGCACTAACTTATTCTGCTCTGTTATTCTATGCTTAAGTATTAGTAGCAGATAGCTTAAGGTGGATACCTTATACCTTAATAGCAGTAATAATATATAGGTGCTTTATAAGCTTAAGGTCTGTTTTAATCACCTTTATATATGCTCTATACTATATTAAGAGTATTATTAAGTAGTTCTTAATTACTATAAGAAGCTTATCTATACCTTATTATATAAGATAGAAGTTCTAGGTATATACTATAGCTTAATCTATTATAAGAAGCGCTAAGCAATATCCTTTATAGTCTTTATTATAGTTATAGATATCTAAGGTAATATATTTACCTAGCTCTGTGCACTTAACAGACTCTTATAGTGCTTATTACACTTAGTAGCAGACTTTATCTATACTATAGGTATTATAGTTAATTATTATAATAGACTTACCCCCTTAAATAAGGCAGACTCCTCTTATACTATTTAAGAGGTATTAAATAGCATCTAGGCCTAGATATCTAAGACGCTAATACTATATTATAGTACTACTATAAATAGATTATTATTTTATTATTATATTATATATATATATATAGCGCTTAGCTAGGGGTTACTAAGCACTTATAAGGAATATAGTGCCTACTTTATCTCTTTTACTCTATAGCAGAGCACTCTCTAAGGTCTCTCTATATTTAAGAACCTATTAGTAATACCTCTTATTTAATATATAGAGGTAGGTGTGATCTAATCTTTAAAGATAGTTATTTTATAGACTTATATTCTACTAGATACTATACTAATATAGCTTTCTAAGTAATATAAGGTTACTTATAAACCTATAGCAAAGTGCTATATTATATAGTTATAGGCATATTATGCTTCCACTATACCCCTTTACTTTAATATTAGCTATACTATATCTCTTAATAGAGACCTAGTATATACCTGCTTATAGGAAGTTACTAAAAGCTGCTCTAGTAAGTATAGTAAACTATAAGGTATTATTAAATATATATATTATTATTCTAAAGTCTAGGATAGCAGAGTTATAAAGTTAATAGTTATTAAGCTATATATAAAATACAGACTTAAGGGTCCCTCTATAGTAGCTATATAGTTATTTATTCTCTATATGCTATTTACTACTTAGTTTAAGCTTATAAATATACTTTATAAGCTCTTTATTATTATTAATATACTTCTCTACTAGATAGTAGACAGATTTACTTCTCTAAAAGTGCTCTAAGTATAGTTCTTTAAATATAATCTAGTACTTAGCTAAGAGATAGTAGCTATAATAGGCTAGATAGAGGCCCTTTTTATTAGTTATTTATATAGTTATAGGTGCTTATTTATAGCCTTTAGGTGCTATAGGTTACCCTTCTCTATATACTTAGTATATAATAGGTCTTTGCTTCTTAGATACTTCTAAGTTATTCTTAGATATAGTATTCTTATTATCTACTAGTATAAGAGAGCTAAATGCTTCTTAGCCTGTTTTAGTATATAGATTAGCTAGTTTAAATATATTAAGAGTAACTTAGATATCTTTTAGTATATCTCCTATAATAAGGGAGCTAGTATTTATATATAATTATACTATTATTTAGTATATATAGATCTAGATATCTAAACTGCTATTACTAAGAGCTATTATAAAGTCTATAAACTACTAATTAGGCTTCTTTACTTATATAAAGCTGCTAGCTTATACTTTAGTAATAGCTTTCTCCCACTTTATAAGCTATTTCTCTATATTATACTTTATAAGTAGCTTCTTATATACTAGGAGGTTTAGAGTTATAGTATAACTGCTTCTAGCTATAGCTTTATACTTATAAGTATTAATACTAACACTTTTATAGAGTATATATATCTAGTAGTTAATACCCTTATCTATAATATAGTATAGATATAGGAGATCTAGGTAGATATTATTATAGATCTAGTTTTAAAATATATATTATTACTTTTTATATACTTTATAATACTTATCTCTAAATATATAGTCTGCTTAGTAAGCCTAATATAGCTTATAATTTACCTTTAATAGGTTTATAATTATATTAGTATATATAGTAGTTATATTATTACTTAGTAATATAACTGCTATACTATTTACTATACTACCTATAGGGTAGTTAGAGATATCTAGAACTATTAGCTCTATAACCTTACCTCTAAAGTAGCTTTAAAGTATACTATCTATATTTAGAATAGTAATATATAGGTTAATACTATCTTATAGCTTAAGGCTAGATACCTTTATATATAGGAGGTTAATCTAGAAGATCTAGTCACTATATCTGCACAGCTAAAAGGCAGTTATAGTAGTTATTATCTTATAATTAAGGTTTAAAGTGGTATTTATAGTAATATAGTATATATTAGACTATTAATTATCAAATTAGGCATAATTATATATATATTTATAATGCTATAGTATATATATTAAATCTATATATTTACTCTTATTTAGGTGTATTCTAACCCCTTTTTCCTGTATGCACCCTGGTTGCAGTTAGCACGCCTGGGCTGCTTCAGGCCCGTGCGCAGAGCTGGACTAATGTTACGCCCAACTCGCACTGCGCGTTCCGGACCCTACAATCTAATAAGAACTTATTAGTAAGTAATCTATAGTAAGTATTATAGAGAAAAGCTTAAAATAGATTAATTCTTATTTAACCTATACTTACTAATCTCCTTAACTGCTACTAATAGCTTTAGTATTATTAGTATATAAATTAATAATATAATTAGACTTTTAACACTAAGTTTCTCTAAATAAGAGAATAATAAACTTATAAAAGCTAGCTTTACTATAAAGAATAAATAATAACTTAACCTAAATAACTTACTAGAATTTAATAGTAGTATTATTATACTAAATATAAATAATAGTCTTACCCTATACTAAAAGGGATAAGGGAATAAGATTAAACTTATTAACCTAAAGGCTAATTTAACTAAATAAAAATAGTAATATATTTACTAAAGGGTAAGAGGTATATATATTATATTAACTTGCTAACTAGAGGTATACTTTAATCTATCTATAGCTATATAGTATTAGAAGCTAACTACTAATAATAAAAAGGCACTTAATTAACACCTTAAATAGCAAAAAGAGAACCTTAACTATAGCCTTAAATTTATACCTATTAACTTAGTAATAGCTAGACTATTTATTTTTATTAATAGCTCTTTTACTAATAATTTAGAATTCTTATTATAGATTAGATTTATTATTATTCTTATTAATAAGATAATAAATAATAATATATTTATAATCTATAATAATACTATTTACTTTAGCTTAATAAAGTATAAGAGGGTTACTTAAAGTATTCTAGCTTTTAAAGTCTATAGTATAGTTACTAGTATAGATTTTACTTATACTATTATAATAATACTTTAAAAGATTACTAACTGCCTTAAAATACTCTATATCTCTATAATTATCTATACTAATTTATACTTACTATATAAATATCTTATTAAGCTTAGTACTATAAAGGAGAAGTAACTAATAATTAATATTATAGTGCTTTAATAGTTTTATAAGAAGAGAGAGATCTATAAGATAAGATAGATTAATAGTAATAATAACTCTATAGATACTTTTATAAAGAGTACTCTAAATCAGACCCTTAAACACTTTATTAATAATAATAAAGTAATAGTTTATATAGAGAGATAGGTAACTTAAGAGGAAAAGGCTGAGAAGTTAGATAAATAGTGTTAGGTATATTAAAGCAGCTCTAGTATCTTAGAAGAGGAGGATTTAACTATATTAAATATAGAATAAGATTAATATATAATCCTATACTATTTTCACGTTTTTAAATCTATTTTAGGTTCATAATAGGTATTAGTAATATAGAAGTATATTTTAGCAGGTTATAGTATATCTAGCCTTAAAGAAAAGACTACTAGTATTATGCTAACACTATAATCTGTAAAGTAGTAGGATATATACTATAATTAATAGATATATATAAGGTTATATAACCTATTATAGAGCATATATATATAGTTTAACACTACTACTAATATAGTTAAGTGGAACTTAGAAATATAGATATATATTAACTTATAGGCTTTTAATATATATATGTAAAGGGAGCTCTAAGTCCTATATGAACCTTATTCTAGCGTGAAACTAATAGTTACTATTCTGCTAGTCTATTTAGCTAGACTATATATCTGACTTTATGATATTTAGAGGGTTTGCTTACTAGCAGAAATATATTAGGTTCCTATATTATTATCCTTAACTAGTAGAGGGTATAGGTTAAAGTGCCTCTATAGTGTTTTCCAAATTATACTAATAAACTAGGTGAATTTATTATAGTCTTTTTTGCAGGGGGCTGCGTTATAACTACAAACTTAATAAATAATAAATTATTAATTTTCCTAAAACTACTAAGTAGAATTATCCTTATTTTATATAAAATATAAAGTATTTTATTTCTAGATATTTTACTAAATACTATTATTCTATTCTTAAAGAGAATTAGACTAAAGGTATTCTAAGTTAGTATAGAAACTAAGCTAGGTATAAGTCTAAAGTTAAAGTTAGAGCTATTTTATATATATCTATTCTATATACCTAGCTTTATATTAATAAACTATAAAGTATAGAGATAAATACTTAATAAGATAATTCTTAGATTATATAGCAAAAAGCTTATTAAGAAAACTAGTAAACTAGATAGAGTAGAGGCTATTAATATATATATATAACTATCTTAGATATATTAGTTTAAGAATATCTCTCTTATTAAACTACTTAATATAGTAGACGTTTTATAAATAAGAATAAAATAGAACTTAATATAAGAAATCTAAAGGTTAGAGAGGCTAGTTAATAAAATAGTAATAGATTTTAAAGCAGAATATAACTCTTAAATATAAATGGGGTATAGATCCTAGCTCTCTATATATATTATTCTCTAGATATCTTATTATTATCTTTATCTATATTTCTAAGTCTAGATAGAGTTTATTAAAGTAAGATAGGATAGCTTAGAAATACCCTCTATATATTAAAAGTTTATAAAAATGCTAAAAGGAGGAATATCTTAGATAGCTTCTAACTTAATAATCTATTCTCCTCTAATAACTAGATAATTAATATATAAATAATCTATAACTTAGCTATAATTTACTAGCTATATAGAACTAGTTTATTAATATTTAGGTTTAAAAAACTAGATATCTAAGATATAATACCTAGTTTCTTAAGGATATCTAATTTCTTTAACTAATACTTAAAACTAGAAAAGTAGGATAATAATACTTTAGAAAGCTATAAAAGTAAATTAATAAAGATATCTAAAGATATACTAGCTAAATAATCTATTCTATTAATATAAAAGTAAATAAATAACTTATATAGTATAATATATAGAAGCTATAGAGAGTTACCTAATTATTCTATAAATAATTTATATAGATACTCTTTATTACCTATAAGCTTTCTAAAGTTTGAATAATAATATATTTAGACTATAGCTTATTAATATATAAATATTTATTATAAGGGGGGAGATATTTAAAGCTAGTAGCCTAAATAAGGGTAGAGAGTACTTAATATATATATTATATTAGTAGGGGCTTATTCTTATTCTATAAAATAAGCTCCTATCTTAAAATAAAATATAATAGAATAGCTATAGTATAGTAATTATAAAATAAATTATTAATATAAAGGTAGTTGAGGAGATTATAACTAGCTAAGATATATTAGTATAGTTATTATAATAGGAAAATTAAATATATATATATAGAGTAAAGAGCCTTAACTAGATAATATAGGTTATAGTAAATTAGCTATACTTAAGATAGTTTTATATATTATAATAAGAGGAATTAGGAGATAATAGGATATAAAATTATATTAAAGGTTTAAATAGTGAGGTATACTATATAACTAGTTATATATAGGCTATAGAGATATAGGCTAAGCTATATAAGTAGAATAATTAGAAATCTAGAACTAATAGAAAGTAAGTATTAAGAAGTAGACCTAGTATATATATAGAAGAGCTAATAAAGAGGTAGTAGCTAGAAGGTCTAGCCTATTAATAGCCTAACTCTAGACTAATATATCTAGAGATTTAATTATAGCTAATTATTTCTATACTAATTAGAGAGCAGGATTTAGAATGATTCCTCCCCTACTTTTTTTTTCCCCTTTTCCTTATATTAGGCAGCTTCTTAATAAGTAAAAGAGAACCTTTCCTAATAGAAGGCATTAACTTAAGTAAGCTATTTAGATTGAGGTAGTTTATGCTTAATAAATAGTTATTACTTACTTCTAGCTTTAGCCTTTTTTAATTTTTATTTAGTACTCTTAAGCTTTTAGTCTTTTCTTAACTTCTTATTTTACTAATTATAGTATTTTATGATTATTAAAGTTTTATCTATAGTATAACTATATATTAATAGAGTATTATATATATCTAGATTAATAAGATACTGAATATCTAATTAGTATATTTACTACTTAAAAAGGGAGTATTAGTTAAACTAATTATTAATACTATAGAGAATAACTATAGAGTTAGATTCTACTAGAGAAGATATCTTAATAAGTATATAGAGCTTTATAGAGTAGGGTAACTTAATAAGGTATTTTAAGTATATAAATATAGCTAGAAGTATATATAAATTAAAGTAAAAGAGCTAGGCTTATAACTATTATAGTATATTAAAATACCTATCAGAATATATATCGATTTAACCTTAACCTTCTAATATTAAAGTAGTAAATTAATGTACCTAATATATATTTTATAGTATAGAGACTAAGTTATTATTTACTAGTAGGAAAATATTATGCTATTAGTAAAGATCTATTCTAGATTCTATTCTATAGTACCTTACTTAAGTATAATAGAACCTAGATTAGGAGTGCCTAATTTATAGAGCTGGGATTAGCTATATCTACATAACTTAGGTTGCAATAATTAATAAGATATATAGTAGGGGTATTAATATAGATATATAGTAGCTAGATAGTATTTAGTTACTAAAAAATCTTAATACTATTACAAAGAGTACTAACTTAATTTATTAATAGTAAATAATTAGGAAACGAAAAGCAATAAGGATTATATTTTGATTATAATGTTAAGGAAAAGATATTTATAGATAGAGGAGAACTTTTATAATTATAGCTACTCTATATTTTATAGGTTAGTATTAATAGTAAGATAATAACTAAGCTTATTAACCTATCTTTAAGCTATTAAGTAATTAGTAAGTAATTAGAGGATCTAAGAATAGTAAATAGAGGTAAGGGTACTTTCTTACACTTAGAGTTTAATTTAGTAAAATATATATTAAGTAGTTTAGGTAGTATTTTCAGGCTCTTAGGGGACCAAAAAAGAAGTTAGAATATAATAAATAGTTAGTAATAATTTAGTAAATTGATAACTAAGTATTTCTTTTTATTAAAGTTATAGAGTATATATTCTTTTATATACTTACTATATATATAGTAAAGATTAAGGATATTAAGGTATATTTTAGGTAAATAGCTAAAATAGAAATAGCTACTATTTATAGTACTAATTAGATTATTAATAAAGTTCTTAAGTTTATAGAGGTATTTCATAAAGATAGTATATACATAAATAACATAAACTATTATAGTAAATTATTAATAAGTAGATAGAGATATAAATATTATAAAGAAATAAGAATAGGAAAAAAAGATAGAAATAGAGATATAATAATTAAGGTAAATAAGTAGCAAATTAGTAGTAAATAAAAGCTATTAATTAAAAACAAAAGAAAGGATTATAGCTAAGGAGAGAAACTTCTAAGGTTCGAGACCTTAGGGAAAGAAACCTTTTTATACTTAAGGAGTTACTTAGTAATAAAGTATAATAATTATAATAGATATATATTACTAATTTATTACTGAATAATTAGTAATTAATTAAAAGAACTAATTTAATAGATATATATAAATTATAATAATAATTAATAATAGAAGTATATTACTTACTATAATTATTTAGTTTTAGTAAAGAATGGAATAAAGAATATAAAGTATAATATCTATTATAACTTAAAGGTTATATAGCTTTACTTATACTAACTAATTATTTATAAAGTAGTAAAGATTACTATAAAGCTATATATTATTAAGTTTATAGTTATAATATAGCCCCTCTATAAAAAAGACTATAACAAATTTACCTAGTTTATAGATATAGTTTAGGAAATATTATAGAGGCACTGTAATCTATGCTCTCTACTAGTTAAGGATAATAATATGTATTTCTATTAGTAAGCAACCTCTCTAAAATTATAAAGTTAGATTTATACTCTAGCTAAATATACTAGTAGAATAGTAATAGCATAGATAACGCTATCTTATATAGTAGTGTTTACCTTGCTAGAAGGTTTACCTTTTAGGTGTTTTTTATAGCACCTTGCTAGAAGATATTCCTAGGCTATAAGAGCCTTAGTAGCTGACTTAGCCCTAATATAATTAGCCCTATTATATATAGTATAGCATTACCTATATTATTACTATTCTGCTAGTCTATTTAGCTAGAGCATATATCTAACTTTATATTATAATATTTAGAGGGTTTACTTATTAGCAGAAATATATAGAGTTCCTATATCATTATCCTTAACTAGTAGAGAGTATAGGTTAAAGTGCCTCTATAGTGTTTCCTAAATTATGCCTATAAACTAGGTGAATTTATTATAGTCTTTTTTATGGGGGGCTGTGTTATAACTATAAACTTAATAAAGAAAGCTTAATTTAGAAAGTGCTTTGTCTATAAAAAAGAAATACTAAACTACCTAAAAAGTATAAATAACTATAAATTATTAACTAAATAGATTAACTCTTAATAGCTATAGCTTAAGGAATATATCTATATTTAAATTATAATTAAAAGTTTAATACTTAAACTCTTCTATATATAATTATTATTCCTCCTTTTTATTATATTTAATAATATATCCTCTATCTCTCTTACTTACCTTTAATACTACTTTACTATCTCTATTTTAAATAATTTTAAAGTTATTATTAACCTTAATATATATATAGTATTAGTAGTGATATTTAATTGCTAGAATGTTCTCTTTTAAGGTAAAGGGCGTCTATGTTAAGATAAATACTATTTATAAGATATATATTAAGAGAGAAATCTAAATTAAAAATAAATAAAATTCTAATCCCCTTATACTATTTCCTAGTATGTTTACTAAGTAGGAGTATCTATATATATATAAATAAGATCTAAGAGCTCTATAAAGCACTATAACTAAAGTTATAGCTATGCTAGGGGGTACTAGTTAAATTGCTATATATAATACTGCTAGATAGTAATATTACTAAACTAGTATATATTTCTTTCTAAGAGAGTATACTAGAATAATAAGGCCTCTAGCCACTATATAGTGATTTTACCTGCTTTATAACTATTAAATTAGGCGTAATTATATATATATTTATAATACTGTGGTGTGTGTGTTATTCTATATATTCACCCTTATTTAGGCGCGTCCTAACCCCTTTTTCCTGTATACACCCTGGTTATAGTTAGTGCACCTGGGCCGCTTTAGGCCTGCGTGTAGAGCTAAACTAACCTTACGCCTAACTTGCACTATGCGTTCTAGACTCTATAATCTAACATATTTTCTTAGAGATTACTAGCCTTATAAGGCTATTCCTAAACTCTATTAGGGTCTATCTTATTTTAAATACTAGTTTCTATTACTTTTATATACTTTATATTATCCTCTTTTTCTAGGTTTTATATATAGTTTGCTTCTAGTTATATATATTAGTTACTTATTTATAGCTAACTATAAGATGCTTTAAATTAAAATAGTATAAATACCTTTATAAGTTTGTCTACTATTATCTCTGCTAATAGGATATAGCTAACTGCTATATACCCTTTTATAATCTTCTACTATAGCTAGTAGTTATAGATATTAATATATTATAGCCTTATTTATAACTAAATAAGCTCTATATTAACTAGCTAAATAGTTTATTAATTATTATATTAGATTTAGATTATTATTAATATTATACTAGATATAGTAAAAGCAGCTTTAGTAGTAGTATTACTTAGAAGTTAAACTTATAGAGCAGTTATTAGCTAGCTTATAAAGAGGGCTTTATATACTACTTAAGATAGTATAAGTAGCTCTGTTTTAGTTATTAATATTATAACTATTATCTGCTTATTTACCTTCTATATAATTATATCTCTAAATAGCTTTATTATAAGTACTTATAAGCTCTTTTAGTTAACTATATTATCTATAAAGCTAGTATCTAAAGTAACTTTAAGTATATTATTTGGTTTACTAAGCTTAGTACTATATTTAAGGTAGAGGTATTATATTTAGTAGAGGTATTAGAGAACTTAATTAGTAATATAGTACTATATAGGGCCTGGATTATTATTAAACCTTATAAAGCAGCTTATAGTAAATACTATATTAGGCTATATTATCACTACTATATATAGGATTATTCTAATATAGTATTAGTAGTAGTTAATCTCCTATAGAGCTGCTTTCTCTTTATATAGTTCTAGCTTATCTTTTATTATAGGCATATATACTTAATTATCTATATTAAGGCTTATAATATACTGCTTATATAGCTTTTACGCCTTATCTATAAATACTAACTATAATAGCTATAGCTTATATATAGCTCTGTTATAGAGCACTTTAATTCTAAGAAACTATTATAGGTTCTAACCTCCTTTAAGGTAGTAGTACTTCTAGAGGGTGTTTATAGCCTCCTTTATGCTTTTAGTATGCTTATAAGAGAATACTAATATATAATTATCTATATAGAAGAAGAATATTACTTACCTGCACTACTAGTAGCAGTTCCTACTAGCTACCTGTTTAAAGTTAAGTGTAGTAAGGCCTACCTCTAAGTGCTTTTGCTAAAGTAGTAGCAAATAGTATAGTTTATAAAGTGCCTTTTATAGATATAGGATCTTACTATTATAGTAATAGCCTAGTAGTATGCTTATAAATACTATTTTATTAATAGATATATATATAAATATATTTATAGTGTTATATTATAATAGCTCTATATTAAAATAAGCAGCTATAGCTATTAGCACTTAGAAAGATATACTTATAAGTATTACTATATATATATTCTATATATCTTTTACTTATTAGTTACCTCAGATTATAAGTCTTACTTTAAACTTTGCTAGCTATCTATATTTATTAAGTTTATATATATAAACCTAGTAGCAGCTAAGCACTTAGTAACTATAAGTCTCCTATTTTGCTACTTTATACTAGAACTATAATACTTTATATCTCTTTAAATAAGATTTCTTAGCTTTTAGAAATTTCTTTATAAATAGATATAGTTTTATAAGCCTATTATATAGTGCTAACTAATTATAAGATATAGGTAGAGGAGGTAACTTAGACTAGGAGTAACCTAATAGAGTAGCTATTTTATCTGATTTACTTAGATTACTATATACTATAGTACTTCTATAACGCTCTATACTCTCTAGTCTTTATTCTTTAGCTATAGTAGATACTTGCTATTATAGGTCTATCTTATTTATAGCTGCTTTAAGGGTATAACCTACTTCTATTAAAGTTTTAGAGGTGTTCCACTTTATATATATACTTAGTAGGTAATTAGTCTAGGTGTTCTAAATTATAGAGCTATCTTCTAATTATATAGTCTTATACTTTTAGTATAGCTATATATAGCCTGCTAGAAAGGTAGCTTTAAATAAGGTTTATAGTATATAGTAGTACTAGAGTAGTAATAATTTATATTATCTATTTTTATTTATATATTTTAAAGGGTAGTTATGCCTTTTTCTATACCCCCTTATACTTATAAGTATACTTTATAAAGCTATAAAAAATACTATTAGTAGGGTCTCTAAAGGGGTTATTAGTTTAAAATAAGTATTTATATAGATAGGAGTGTTATTTGTTTTTAGTATAGTAGCAGTAGCTGGGGCTGCTAGGCTTTATAGTGGTGATAATATAGCTATATCTATATTTTTTAGTATTGCAGCTTCTAGATCTTCTATATGCTTATTAGTATAGTTATTATACTTAACCACCTTATCTATCTCCTTATTAGTATCTTATAGAGCAGCTTATATATAGCTTTTGCTAATTAGCTAGTTAATTTGCTCTTATATTATAGTAAGGTCTATATACTAGAACTCTTTAGTAAGCCCCTTTAAGTTACTATTAAAAAACTTCTTCTTATTAAATATTATATTATATATAGTAAATACTTCTATATATAGCAGGTTTTATATATAAAAGGAGTTACTAGATATATAGCCTACTAGGAAGCTAATAAATATATATACTATAAGCCTTTTATAGTATTATTGCTTAAGTTAAGCTTCCTTTATTATAGCAAATGTCTTATAGCTATAGGTATATAGGTATAAGAGGTTAGAGTATGCATAGTTAGCAGACTTACTTGCCTAGAAGTGCTTATAGAACAGCTTATAGAGTGTTTACTAGCCTCTTACTGCTATAAGTATATAGTTATATAGATAGGTAGATAACTTTATTATCTTAGACTATAGTATATCTAGTAGCTTTATACCTATTATTATAGCTCTTATATGCTCCTTAATTATAGTACTAACTTATTCCACTCTACTATTCTATACTTAAGTATTAGTAGTAGATAGTTTGAGGTAGATATTTTATACTTTAATAGTAGTAATAATATATAGGTACTTTATAAGCTTAAGGTCTGTTTTAATTACCTTTATATATACTCTATATTATATTAAGAGTATTATTAAGTAGTCCTTAATTACTATAAGAAGCTTATCTATACCTTATTATATAAAGTAGAAGTTCTAGGTATATACTATAGGTTAATCTATTATAAATAGTGCTAAGTGATACCCTTTATAGCCTTTATTATAATTATAGAAGTTTAGGGTAATATATTTATCTAGCTCTATATACTTAATAAACTCTTATAGTGCTTATTATACTTAGTAGTAGACTTTGCCTATACTATAGATATTATAGTTAGTTATTATAATAGGCTTACCCTCTTAGATAAGGTGGACTTCTCTTATACTATTTAAGAGGTGTTAAATAGCTTCTAGGCCTAGGTGTTTAAGGTGCTAGTGCTATATTATAGTATTACTATAGATAGGTTATTGCTTTATTATTATATTATATATATATATGTGGTGCTTAGCTGGGGGTTACTAGGTGCTTATAAGGAATATAGCACCTACCTTATCCCTTTTACTTTATAATAGAGCACTCTCTGAGGTCTCTCTATACTTAAGAACCTGCTAATAATGCCTCTTATCTAATATATAGAGGTAAGTATAATTTAATCTTTAAAGGCAGTTATTTTATGGGCTTATATTCTACTAGATATTATACTAGTATAGCTTTCTAAGTAATATAAGGTTACTTATAAATCTATAATAGAGTGCTATATTATATAGCTATAGGTATATTATGCTTCTACTATGCCCCTTTACTTTAATATTAACTATACTATATCTCTTAATAGGAACCTAGTATATACCTGCCTATAGGAAGTTACTAGGGGCTGCTTTTATAAGTGTGGTAAACTATATAGTATTATTAAATATATATATTATTATTCTAGAGTTTAGGATAGCAGAGTTATAAAGTTAGTAGTTATTAGGCTATATATAAAATACAGACTTAAGGGTTTCTCTATAATAGTTATATAGTTATTTATTCTCTATATACTATCTGCTACTTAGTTTAAGCTTATAAATATGCTTTATAAGCTCTTTATTATTATTAATATGCTCCTCTACTAAGTAGTAGAGGGATTTGCTTTTCTAAAAGTGTTCTAGATATAGTTTTTTAAATATAATCTAGCACTTAGCTAAGGGGTGGTAGCTATAGTAGGCTAGGTAGAGGCTCTTTTTATTAGTTATTTATATAGTTATAGGTACTCTTTTATAGCCTTTAGGTGTTATAGGTTACCCTTCTCTATATACTTAGTATATAGCAGGTCTTTGCTTCTTAGATGCTTCTAAGTTATTCTTAGATATAGTATTTTTATTATCTTTTAGTATAGTAGAGCTAAATGCTTCTTAGCCTGTTTTAGTGTGTGGATTAGCTATTTTAAATATATTAAGGGTAACTTAGATATCTTTTAGTATATCTTCTATTATAAGAGAGCTACTATTTATATATAATTATACTATTATTTAGTATATATAGATCTAGATATCTAAACTGCTATTACTAAGGGCTGTTATAAAGTTTATAAACTACTAGTTAGGCTTTTTTACTTATATAAGGCTGCTAGCCTATACTTTAGTAATAGCCTTCTCCTACTTTATAAGCTATTTCTCTATATTATACTTTATAAATAGCTTCTTATATACTAAAAGTTCTAGGATTATAATATAACTACTTCTAGCTATAGCCTTTTACTTATTAGTATTAATATTAATACTCTTATAGAGCATATATATCTAGTAGTTAATGCTCTTATCTATAATATAGTATAGATATAGGAGATCTGGGTAGATATTATTATAGATCTAGTCTTAAAGTATATATTATTACTTTTTATATATTTTATAGTGCTTATCTCTAAATATATAGTCTACTTAGTAAGCCTAGTATAGCTTATAATTTATCTTAGATAGGTTTATAATTATATTAATATATATAGTGGTTATATTATTACTTAGTAGTATAACTGCTATACTATTTGCTATACTACTTATAGGATAGTTAGAGATATCTAGAATAGTTAGCTCTATAACCTCACCTCTAAAGCAGCTTTAAAGCATACTATCTATATTTAGAATAGCAATATATAGGTTAATACTATCCTATAGCTTAAGGCTAAACACCTTTATATATAGGAGGTTAATCTAGAGGATCTAGTTACTATATCTATATAGCTAAAAGGCAGTTATAGTAGTTATTATCTTATAATTAAGGTTTTAGAGTAGTATTTATAGTAATATAGTATATATTAGACTATTAATTATTAAATTAGGCGTAATTATATATATATTTATAATACTATAATATATATATTATTCTATATATTTACTCTTATTTGGGCGTGTTCTAACCCCTTTTTCCTGTGCACACCCTGGTTATAGTTAGTGTCAGATTATAGGGTCTGGAATGCGTAGTGCAAGTTGGGCGCGACGTTAGTCCGGCTCCGCGTGCGTGCCCAAAGCGGCCCAGGCGCGCTAACTGTAACCGGGGTGTGCGCAGTAAAAGGGGGTTAGAACATACCTAAATAAGAGTGAATATATAGACACACACACTATAGTATTATAAATATATATATAATTACGCCCAATTTAATAATTAATAGTCTAATATATGCTATATTGCTATAAATACTACTCTAAAACCTTAATTATAAGATAATAACTACTATAAATGCTTTTTAGCTATATAAATATAGCAATTAGATCCTCTAGATTAACTTCCTATATATAAAGATGTCTAGCTTTAAGCTATAGAATAGTATTAACCTATATACTGCTATTCTAAATGTGAATAGTATGCTCTAAAGCTACTTTAGAAGTAAGATTATACAGCTAACTATTTTAGATATCTCTAATTACTCTATAAGTAGTATAGCAAATAGTATAGTAGTTATACTACTAAGTAATAATATAACCACTATATATACTAATATAATTATAAACCTATCTAAGATAAATTATAAGCTATACTAGGCTTACTAAGCAAACTATATATTTAGAGATAAACACTATAAAGTATATAAAAAGCAATAATATATACTCTAAGATTAGATCTATAATAATATCTACCTAAATCTCCTATATCTATACTATACTATAGATAAGGGTATTAACTACTAGGTATATATACTCTATAAGAGTATTAGTATTAATACTTATAAGTATAAAGCTATAGCTAGAAGCAGTTATACTATAACCCTAGACCTTTTAGTATATAAGAAGCTACTTATAAAGTGTAATATAGAGGATTAGCTTATAAAGTGGGAAAAAACTATTACTAAAGTATAAGCTAGCAGCCTTATATAAGTAAAGGAGCCTAACTAGTAGTTTACAGATCTTATAATAGCTCTTAGTAATAGTAGTTTAGATATCTAGATCTATATATACTAAATAATAGTATAATTATATATAAATACTAGCTCCCTTACTATAGGAGATATACTAAAAGATACTTAAGTTACTCTTAATATATTTAAACTAGCTAACTTATATGCTAAAACGGGCTGAGGAGTGTTTAGCCCTACTATACTAGTAGATAATAAGAATACTATATCTAAGAATAACTTAGAAGTATCTAAGAAGCAAAGACCTACTATATACTAAGTATATAGAGGAGAGCAACTTATAGTATTTAAAGGCTATAAAAGAGCACCTATAACTATATAAATAACTAATAAAAAGAGCCTCTATCTAGCCTATTATAGCTACTACCTCTTAGCTAAGTACTAGATTATATTTAAAGAACTATGCCTAGAGCACCTTTAGAGAAGCAAATCCCTCTACTATTTAGTAGAAGAGCATATTAATAATAATAAAGAGCTTATAAAGCATATTTATAAGCTTAAGCTAAGTAGCAAACAGCATATAGAGGATAAATAACTATATAGCTACTATAAAAGAACCCTTAAGTCTGTATTTTATATATAGCTTAATAACTACTAACTCTATAACTCTGCTATCCTAAACTCTAGAGTAATAATATATATATTTAATAATACCTTATAGTTTACTATACTTATAGAAGCAGCCCCTAGCAACTTCCTATAGGTAGGCATATACTAGGTTCCTATTAAGGGATATAGTATAGTTAATATTAAAGTAAAGGGGTATAATAGAAGCATAATATATCTATAACTATATAATATAGCACTCTGCTATAGGTTTATAAGTAACCTTATATCACTTAGAAAGCTATACTAGTATAGTATCTAGTAGGATATAAGCCTATAAAATAACTGCCTTTAAAGATCAGATTATACTTACCTCTATATATTAGATAAAAGGTATTACTAGCAGATCCTTAAGTATAGAGAGATCTCAGGAAGTATATTACTATATAGTAAAAGGGATAAGATAGGTGCTATATTCCTTATAAGCACTTAGTAACTTCTAGCTAAGCACTATATATATATATATAATATAATAACAAAGCAATAACCTATCTATAATAGTACTATAATATAGCACTAGTATCTTAGATATCTAGGCCTAGAAGCTATTTAACACCTCTTAAATAGTATAAAAGAAGTCTATCTTATCTAAGAAAGTAAGCTTATTATAATAATTAACTATAACACCTATAGTATAGGTAAAGTTTACTACTAAGTATAATAAGCACTATAAGAGTTTATTAAGCATATAGAGCTAGGTAAATATATTACTCTAAACTTCTATAATTATAATAAAGGCTATAAAGAGTATTACTTAGCGCTACTTATAATAGATTAACCTATAGTATATACCTAAAACTTCTACCTAATATAATAAGATATAGATAAGCTTCTTATAGTAATTAAGAACTACTTAATAATACTCTTAATATAGTATAGAGTATATATAAAGGTAATTAAAACAGACCTTAAGCTTATAAAGCACCTATATATTATCTCTACTATTAAGGTATAAAGTATCTGCCTTAAACTATCTGCTACTAATACTTAAGTATAAAATAGCAGAGTAGAATAAGTTAGTGCTATAATTAAGGAGTATATAAGAGCTATAGTAATAAGTATAAAGCTACTAGATATACTATAGTCTGAGATAATAAAGTTATCTACCTATCTATATAACTATATACCTATAGTAGTAAGAGGCTAGTAAATACCCTATAAGCTATTCTATAAGCACTTCTAGGTAAGTAAGTCTGCTAACTATATATATCCTAACCTCTTATACCTATATACCTATAGCTATAAGGCGTTTACTATAATAAAGGAAGCTTAACTTAAGCAATAATACTATAAGAGGCTTATACTATATATATTTATTAGCTTCCTAATAGGCTATATATCTAGTAACTCCTTTTATATATAAAACCTACTATATATAGAAGTATTTACTATATATAATATAATATTTAATAAGAAGAAGTTTTTTAATAGTAACTTAAAGGGGCTTATTAAAGAGTTCTAGTATATAGACCTCACTATAATATAAGAGTAGATTAACTAGCTAATTAGTAAGAGCTATATATAAGCTACTCTATAAGATACTAATAAGGAGATAGATAAGGTGGTTAAGTATAATAACTATACTAATAAGTATATAGAAGATCTAAAAGCTATAGTACTAAAGAATATAGATATAGCTATATTATTACTACTATAGAGCCTAGTAGCCCTAGCTGCTACTACTATACTAGAAATAAATAATACTTCTACCTATATAAATACTTATTTTAAACTAATAACCCCTCTAGAAACCCTACTAATAGTGTTTTTTATAGCTCTATAAAGTGCACTTATAAGTATAAGAGAGTATAGAGAAAGATATAACCACTCTTTAAAATATATAAATAAAAATAGATAATATAAATTATCACTACTCTAGCACTATTATATACTGCAGACCTTATTTAAAGCTGTCTTTCTAGCAGGCTATATATAGCTATACTAGAAGTATAAGACTATATAATTAGAAGATAGCCTTATAGCCTGGAACACCTAAACTAATTACCTGCTAAGTATATATATAGGGTAGGATACCTCTAAAACTTTAATAGAAATAGGTTATACCCTTAAAGCAGCTATAGATAAGATAGATCTATAATAGTAAGTATTTACTATAGCTAAAGAATAAAGGCTAGAGAGTATAGAGTATTATAGAAGTACTATAGTATATAGTAATCTAAGTAAATTAAATAAAATAGCTGCTCTATTAGATCACTTTTAGTCTAAGTTACCTCTTCTATCTATATCTTATAATTAGTTAGCACTATATAATAAGCTTATAAAACTATACCTATTTGTAAAGGAATTTCTAGAAGCTAAGAAATCTCACCTAAAGGGATATAAAGTATTATAGTCCTAGTAAGAAGTAGTAAAGTAAGAGGCTTATAGTTACTAAGTGCTTAGCTACTACTAGGTTTATATATATAAACTTAATAAATATAGATAGCTAGTAAAGTTTAAAGCAAGACTTATAATCTAAGGTAACTAATAAGTAAAAGATATATAGAATATATATATAGTAACACTTATAGATATATCTTTCTAAGTGCTAATAGCTATAGCTACTTATTTTAATATAAAGCTATTATAATATAATACTATAAATGCATTTATATATATATCTATTAATAAAATAGTGTTTATAAGTATATTACTAAGCTACTACTATAATAGTAAGGTTTTATATCTATAAAAGGCACTTTATAGACTATACTACTTACTACTACTTTAGTAAAAGCACTTAGAGGCAGGCCTTACTATATTTAACTTTAAACAGATAGCTAGTAAGAACTGCTATTAGTAGTATAGGTAAGTAATATTCTTCTTCTATATAGATAATTATATATTAGTATTCTCTTATAAGTATACTAAAAGCGTAAAGGAGGCTATAAATGCCTTCTAGAAGTGCTACTACCTTAAAGAAGGTTAGAACCTATAATAGTTTCTTGGAATTAAAGTGCTTTATAATAGAGCTATATATAAGCTATAGCTATTATAGTTAGTATTTATAGATAAGGTATAAAAGCTACTTAAGTAGCACACTATAAGCCTTAATATAGATAACTAAGCATATATATCTATAATAAAAGATAAATTAGAACTATATAAAGGGGAAGCAGCCCTATAAGAGATTAATTACTACTAATACTATATTAAAATAATCCTATATATAGTAGTAATAATATAGCCTAATATAGTATTTACTATAAGCTGCCTTATATAGTTTAATAATAACTTAGGCTTTATATAGCACTATGCTACTAATTAAGTTCTCTAATATCTCTACTAAATATAATATCTCTGCTTTAAGTATAGCACTAAGCTTAATAAACTAGATAATATACTTAAAGTTACTTTAAATACTAGCTTTATAGATAATATAGTTAACTAAAAAAGCTTATAAGTGCTTATAATAAAGCTATTTAGAGATATAGTTATATAGAAGGCAAATAAGTAGATAATAGTTATAATATTAATAACTAAGATAGAGCTACTTATACTATCTTAAATAGTATATAAAGCCCTCTTTATAAGTTAGCTAATAACTACTCTATAAGTTTAACTTCTAAATAATACTACTACTAAAGCTACTTTTATTATACCTAGCATAATATTAATAATAATCTAAATTTAGTATAATAATTAATAAACTATTTAGCTAGTTAATATAGAGCTTATTTAGCTATAAATAAGGCTATAATATATTAATATCTATAACTACTAGCTATAATAGGAGATTATAGAAGGGTATATAGTAGTTAGCTATACTCTATTAGCAGAGATAATAGTAGATAGACTTATAAAGATACTTATACTATCTCAGTTTAAAGCATTTTATAGTTAGCTATAAATAAGCAACTAATATATATAACTAGAGGCAAACTATATATAGAACCTAAAAGAAGAAGATAATATAAAGTATATAAAGGTAATAGAAATCTATATTTAGGATAAAATAGACTCTAATAGAGTTTAGAAATAGCCTCACTAGGCTAGCAATCTCTAAGGAGATATATTAGATTATAGGGTCTGGAACGCATAGTATAAGTCAGGTATAATATTAGTCTAGCTCTATATATATGCCTAAAGCAGCCTGGGCATACTAACTATAACTAGAGTGTATATAGTAAAAGGGGGTTAGAACGCACCTAAATAAGGGTGAATATATAGACACACACACTATAGTATTATAAATATATATATAATTACACCCAATTTAACAGTTAGCGCGCCTGGGCCGCTTTGGGCCCGTGCACAGAGCCGGACTAACCTCGCGCCCAACTCGCACTGCGCGTTCCAGACCCTATAATCTGACAGCAACAGACCTTCTAACTCCGCGCCGCGCCTCCTGACAATACACACAGCCTTCGGTCACGTGATTGTAACTATCCCAACCATATCAGCCCCGTTACGTGCAGCGCAGCGTTGCCTGCGCTGTTACTGTTCTGCTAGTCTATTTAGCCAGAGCGCACATCTAACTTTATAATATTTAGAGGGTTTGCTTACTAGCAGAAATATATTAGGTTTTTGTATTATTATCCTTAACTAGTAGAGGGTATAGGTTAAAGTGCCTCTATAGTGTTTTCTAAATTATATCTATAAACTAGGTGAATTTATTATAGTCTTTTTTATAGGGGGCTGTATTGTAACTATAAACTTAATACTAGAATAATAATTATAGTAGAGCTTAGAAGTTAATAAATAGGTTATACCTATCTAGAAGCCTTAAAATAAGGCTATATATTAATGCTCTAGCTATATAGGCTTATAAAGCCTTATTATAAGGGTACTTATATAGATAGGGCTAATATCTTTGCTCTTTAAAGAAGTATAAATATAGGTTTTATATATCTATGCTTCTTTATAATAAATAATAAATAGATATATATTAATATATTATATTATTATAGTAGCTAGAATATATATCTAGGGTAGATCTTAGTAAAGAAGTTAGACTTAGTAGTATACTTAATAAACTCTTACTATTTCTCTCTAAGTTACTTAAAGATATATCTCTCCTTACTAAACTAGGGTATTCTCTACTATACTAACTTTTAGTAGTAATATAGGTAATATAGTGTCTTTGGGTAGCTATAGAAGTAGTTTAGGTTTATATTCTAATAGGTAAACTACTTATAGTATACTATAAAGTCTCTATAGCTACTTTATATTGTAATTAGGTAGTATAGGTCTATATAGGGAAGTAATTATAGCTTAGCTATAGGTCTTATTATTATCTCTAGCTCTATTTAGCAATAGTTATATAACTAGTTAGATACTTATTAATAGTCTAGTACTTTATATAATTCTTAATAAACCCCTCTCTTAATATAGCTATAGATAGATAGTTATATATAGAGGTTTAGGGAGCCTAGGTAGATACTCTATTTTGCTAGCTAGTTTACTATCTTATTATCTAGAATCTCTATATAGGTAAGAGTCTAGTATATTATAACTAGAACTATCTAGCTAAGGGTAAGCTTTTAGAACTCTAGAAAAGCTTTTTATAAAGATAATAGTAGTAAGCTCTCTAGATAGAATATTACTATAATATTATTAAGATAGATAGTAATTATAGTTATCTTGCTATTTATAAGTTCTATTACTATTTATAGGCTACTATATACTTCTTTTAGTTTAGTATTAAAGATTTTTATCTATTAAGTTTATAGTTACAACGCAGCCCTCTATAAAAAAGACTATAACAAATTCACTCAGTTTATAGATATAATTTGGAAAACACTATAGAGGCACTTTAATCTATACCCTCTACTAGTTAAGGATAATAATATAAGAACCCTATATATTTCTACTAGCAAGCAAACTCTTATATAAAGTTAGATATATACTCTGGCTAAATAGACTAGCAGAACAGTAATAGTATAGGTAACACTATACTATATATAATAGAGCTGATTATATTAGGGCTAAGTAGGCTACTAAGGCTCTTATAGCCTGGAAAAAACGCCTAAAAGGTAAACCTTCTAGTAAGGTGCTATGTATATAAGAGATAGCTTCTTAACCTTCTAAGAGGTTCTTACAGCTAGAAGTATAAAAAGCTCTGCTACTATAAGCAGGGCTTTATACCTATCTCTCTTCCTTATCCTTATCCTATAACCTATAATAAGTCCTCTAAGATATTAGTATTAGATCTAGTATATTAATATACTAGCTATATATAAAGTATACCTATTAATATTAATAATATATAAAATATTATATAATAGTTTAGTATTAATGCTATTAATAAGGCTCTCTGTTTTATTAAACAGCCTATATAATACTAAGAGCATATTATTAGCATAGCCTTTTAGAAAGCTCTTATTAACACCTCTATAAGGAACTTATAGATATACTAACTTATTCTATATAAGTAAGTAGACTTAGTAGCAGAGATTAGATAGGTTATTAGGCACTCTATAGAGTAGCTCTTCTTTAAACAGACCCTCTATAATACTAAGGCAGAGGTAGCTCTTTAGGGGAATATTAGTAAGTATAGCTTATACTAAACAGAGAGAGCATTACTAATAACAGCAAAGCTGCTAGTAGATAAAGCAGTAATAGAGATAGTATTAGCAGTATAGGTAATAGGTAAGAGGATAAGTTAATAGATATTATTATTAAACTGCAAAGTTGAGAATCATAAGGCTGTCTAGTGAGATAGGCATATATAAGTGTAGCTGTGGTTAGGATAGGATCACGTGACTAAAGGCTATATATATTATTAGGAGGCGCAGCGCAGAGTTAAAAGGTCTATTATAAAGCAGGTAAAATCACTATATAGTAGCTAGAAGCCTGAGATTTTTATCTATAGTAGTTAGTAGTAGCTTATATAGATTAGCTATAAGCCCTAGTATACTATATATCTAATATTAGTTTTCTATAGACTAAGTTATAACCTATTAGGATATATATTAATATATATATAGAGAAGAGTTATAGCTTATTTATAGTAGTTCTTAGTAGCTATCTTCTTAGAGATAAGCTTATATTAAGTATTCTATAACTAGTAGTTTTTAGAGTAGAAAACTAGGTTAGAGAAGCCTAGTATAGACTAGATAGTATTAATTAGGTTTATTAGCTATATTAAGAGCCCCTAGTTTCTAAGTAGTTTATAATTTTAAATCTAGGTTACTAAGGAGTACTCTATATTAAGTAACCTAAGCCTTAAAGTATAGTATACTTAGATTATCTAGAGAAGAACCTCTATTAATAGTATGCTAGACTCTCTTAGTAGGACTAGGACTAGTATAGTATACTAGACTAGAAATATTAATTACTATTTCTAATACCCTAATCTAGTTACTAAGCCTCTAGTTTACTATAGAATAGTTACTTTATAGGCTCTATTAATCCTGCTCTAGTTCTTTTAGGCCTAGGTACTAGATCTCTACTATAAATAGAGCTTTTAGTATAATAATTATATAGACTGCCTTTTATATAGCTACTAATAGTGCCCTATTATAGACTCTATTAAGGCTCTAGATATAGCTAGTAACTTTCTAGGCTTTTGCTATCTTTATCTAGATATGCTCTAAGAAGGTTAGTTTAGTATTTAGTATAACTCCTAACTATATAATTAACTATATAGATACTACTACCTAATCTCTATAGTAGATACTAAGTAGTGGGAAGTTACTATTTCTAGGTTTTAACCTTATTATAAAGTAAATAAGCTCTGTTTTTAAGAGGTTTAGGGATATATAGTTCTCTCTTTTCTAGGCTATTATCTTATCTAGGATAGACTATATTATAGCTACTAACTCTACTAGAGTCTTACTAAACTCTAAGATAGTATTATTATTAATATAGCTAAACTAGAACCTCTCCTCTTCTATATAGTATATTAGCTTAATATATAGGAGGTAAAGTACTAGTAAGGCTAGTAAGCTCTATAATAAGCTATAGAAGAGCTGCTTTATTAGAGTCTTATAGCTCTTATGCTTTATAGCTACTCTATAGTTATATATAAAGTAGTATATCTAGTAAATAAGGTTAAGTAGCTAGCTTTATTTCCTAAGCTTATACTATAGCTAGTTTTATAGTACTATATTAAAGGCTCCTTCTATATCTAATATAATTAGAGTATAAACTATTCTATAATTAATAGTAGCTATTATATTATAAACTAGTGCTTTTATAATATCTATAGCTAATCTTTTTAGGAGCGCTCTATTAATAATAGCATAAAGAACCTAGTCCTTAATAATCTAGTATATAATATACTAGATATATAGTTTTTTAAGGGTCTTGCTAATTACTAAGAGGAGTAAGATTAGTCTCTATCTTTTTAGTATAGAGGTATCTTAGTTAATCTTAGAAATTATTATAATCTCTATATCTCTCTAGGGTTTAGAGTAGTAACCTATTATATAGTAGGCCTAAAATAGGTTATAGATAAAGCCTAAGATATATAGCTATACTATATATAGTATAACTACTATAATGCTATCTACCCTATATATAGTATTACCTACCTTTAAAATAGTATTCTAGACTTCTATTTTATAGATTAGTAGATCTATTTTAATAGCTTATTAAGAAATTATAGAGATAAGATAGTTAATATTATTCTCTACTATATATATCTTTAATAGCTTTATATAGAGACATATAGTCTTTTTAGTAAGTTTAGTAATATTATTTTTACTATTATATAGAGGAGGTAACTATAGCTATAAAGTTAGCTTATATTAGCTTATAATCTTATATAGATTAGTATTAGTTTTAATATCTTTAATTAGTAAGATCTATATAGTAGACTTTACTTATTAAATTACTCTTTCTTAGTATTTACTTATTACTAGGGTATTCTTAGAGTAGGGATTCTAGTAGTAGGCTATTTTATATTAGTAGTTAGCCTTAGTATAGGCTACTATTTACTACTATATACCCTTTTTATCTAGCTAGTACCTCTTCTCTACTATTATAAAGAATATCTAGAATATAGTATTAAGTACTTTAGCTACCTTATTAATGTCTTTTATAGTTAAGAAACTTATTAATAGGAGCTAGATACTACTCTCTATTTTTCTAGTAAAAGCTAGGATATTATTAAGGCTTGGTCTAAATTTTAGTTTAGGAGCTAGGCCTAACCTACCTAGGTTATTACCTAGTATTAGTATAATTAAGGTAATTATAGAGTAGTCTAAACTAATATAGAGATATCTAGTAACCTCTATTCTAGCTAAGAGGATATTAGAAAAGTAGAGGTTTAGTATATTACTATATTAATAAGTAAGAATATTAAGTAGGTTAAGAAGGATAAGGCTCTAGCTTTCTGAAAGGTTAGCCAGAGTATAGCCCCCTCTATCTATGTCTACTTTAGGCTACTAAAAGTAGTATTTTATATTCTAGTTTCCCTCTATAAAGAAGTAAGTTAGGGAGGTCTAAGTACTAAGAATATTAGAAATATAAAGTTTATTAATATTTTAGTAGATATTAAGATAGTATATATCCTAGAGCTTAATACCTAGAAGGTTATAACTTTAGCTATAGGTATCTAGGCTAATAGTAAATAGAGTAGGGGAGGAGACCCTCTTTTAGATATATATTAATATCTAGAGCTTTATAGAGTAGGCGTTCTAGAACTATACTAGGGAGTAAAGTATATAAAAAGAGTATATTCTTATTAAGTTAATTTCCTAGTCTATAGTATACTAGGGTTTTTATAGAAGTACTATATTATAGTAGTTCTATTTAATAAAGGTAAGTGCTAGGTTATAAATATCTAGGCTCTTTACTATAATTACCTAGAAAACTATATACTACTTATTTATAGTATTATATAGAGTAGTAGGTTCTTAGTAGTATATATATAGTAGTAGTTATACTACCTTAGTAGGATAATAGTAAGATGGAGGACTAGCTATTATTAATATTTATATTACTACTCTTAGAAATTCCCTTAGAAATATTTTCTAGGAGAGTACTACTATCTATAACTATCTAAAAGGTAGCCTCTTTATAGCTTAGGCCTAGGGCTCTAAGGAGTAGTTTATAGCTATTACTTAGTTCTATAGGCTCTATTTTAGTAGGCTAGCCTTATTCTAGGCTAGCCCTCTCTAAGGCTATCTCTATATATTTCTTTCTAGTAAAATAGACTAAGAACTCCAAGATAAAAATAATAAAACCACATACTTCCACACACTTATACAGGAGTATTATAATATTGCAGCTTTATATCTAGAGGCCCTAGAATAAAGGAAACAATCTCTCTAAGTATAATAACCTTATTATAGATATAATCTATTAAGTAAAAGTGATAAAGATTTCTAAATAATAAGATAAACTATAGTAATACTAGCTAATAAGTCCTCCTCTCTGCTCTTAATAAGGTAAAAGTCCTACTATAATATGCTAACTAATATACCTATCTAGGCACTCTCTAAACTAGGCTATCTATACTCCCCTATCTTAATTATCCCCTATAGTCTTATCTTAATACTCTATAAGGAAGACTATATACTAAAGAAAAATCATATAAATAAAAACTACTATTTATAAAGAAAAAGATATTTCCTATACTACCTATTTGCTCTTTCTAGGCTATTATAGATATAATTACTTCTTCCTATAGTTATATTATCCTAGCCTTCTTTATCTAGGTCTATTCTCTATAGGCTTATAAGCCTTATTCTAATCTAAACCTTACTTATACTATCTCTAACTATACTAGCTAGATAGCTATAAAAAGTAGTAACTATAGTTACTCTTAGAAATATTATTTTTAATCTATTACTAGTAGTTAACTTGCTCTATAATATAGTCTTTATAGCTATTATAGATAGGTTTAAGAATATTAGTTAAGGCTAGATATAGGAAGCATTTCCTAGTAATAATAGTCTAGCATAGTGCTAGAATAGAGGGGTATAAAGAGGTTATTTCTTATCTAGTATTAGATAGCCTAGCTAGTAAAATAAAAGGGTTAGATAGAGTTAAATCTAGGTTTATAAGGCTAGAGTTATTATTACTAGGAGATAGTAGAGTATCTAGAGAACTAAAAGCTAGTAAGTCTAGCTTAATAATAGTATAGAAGCTAGCTTTGCTAGAGTAATAAGAGATAGGTTTCCTGCTATTAGGCTTACTAACCTAGCCTTTTATATAGTATAAGGTAAAAGTTCTTATAGAAAGTCTTAGTACTTGAGAAAGAGGTAGAAAGGAGAGTATTCTAGGTTCTAGAGCTATATATTACTAGTATTACTATATAATTCTACTATAAGAAGGTTTATCTAGAGTATCTATAAAAGTTTATTACTATAGAGTATAGAATATTTTATAAACTTAGTAGTAATTTTTAAAATATACTAGGTAATAATTTAGACTTAATTTTGTTTTACTGCCCCTTTTCTAGCTACTACTAATACTATACTATTAATAATACCCTTATAAATATAAGCTCTAACCTAATCTACTACTCTACGGCTATATATTTATATATTTTGCTATTAGAGCTAGGATCTAACTATAGCATTCTTCTAAAAGAGGGTATAAATATTAATAGGGGCTCTAAGAAGCTTATAATACTAAGAGAGGTCCTCTATAGCCTATATAAATAGTTTATTAGAATTCCTGCTCTAAAGCAAGTTAGTATAGTAAGCAGTCCCTCTCTTCTAGTTTACTACTATTATTACCTAGTAGTTGCTACTATATTAAATATAAAAGATAGTAATATCTAATTAGATAAGTAAGTTATAATAGGTATCTATAATTAACTATATTAAGACCTAGTGCTTGCTAAGAGAGAGCGCTACTCTTATTTACTAGATAACTTATTTTTCTAGAGTTTATATATATTTACTTAACCCTTATATATTAAACTTAGTAAGATAATATATCTCTTCTACCTTAAAATAGGCCTCTATTACTAGTTCCTCTTAAATATTATAGAGATAAGTAAGGTAGTATTAGGTAACTAATAGAGGCTACTTAGCCTATCTTCTAGTTATATTAAATCTATAATAGAATTAGGTCTATAAAAATAGTATAGTATTCTTACTTAACTTAATATACTAGTTAGGCACTCTCTTTTCCTCTATCTTATTCTTTAGTAGTCCTAGATTACTAGCTAGACCTATTAAGTTTATAGTTATAACACAGCCCCCCACAAAAAAGACTATAACAAATTCACCCAGTTTATGGGCATAATTTGGGAAACACTATAGAGGCACTTTAACTATACCCTCTACCAGTTAAGGATAATAATACAGGAACCCGATATATTCCTGCTAGTATAGCTAGACCTATAACTAGGGGTCTTAGACTACTATAAGGGTTATTAATATAGACTAGCTATCTGGAGTTATTAGTATAGTAAGGACTAAGACCTAGATAAAGGGAAGGCTTATTATTATAAAGGTTAAAGGCTCTATTCTCTATCTATCTATTTTTTTAGGATATAGTAGTAATAATCCTATTCTAGTAAGCGTGGTTCTATATAGTATTAACTATAGGGTAATTATTAATAATATCTCTTACTCTAGTATTATAGCTCTTAGATAAACTTAGATTTAGGTCTATAAGGGGTTTAATAGATATATTAATTGGTATAAAAGCTTCTATAACTTAAATATTAGGCGTGGATATTTTAGAGTTAAGGTTAAGTATTTTAAAGTATCTAAGATAGAGCTATACTAGAGTTAATCTATCTATAGATATAGAGTTAGAGATTATAAAGTTCTAAGTATAAATTATCTTCTAAATGTTCTTATTATATAGTAGAGAGATAATCTTTTTAATATATTTAGCTCTATTAGTAGTTCTTAATAGAGTTAGAAAAACTATACTATCTATTTCTAGATCTCTCTTATAGAACTTAAAAGTAATTTAATTTATCTATATATTAAAGACCTTTTTAAAAGAAGGACTAATTTAGTACTTAGCTAACTCTAGTTATATATAGTAGCAAAGCTACTTAAGATAGAGTATACCTAATATTTATAGCTACTCTTCTTAGAGTTAAGATACTTAGATAACTTTAACTAAGTATTTAAAAATAGATATTATATTATTAAGAAGCTTATAGATAGCTATTATAGACCTAATTAGTATCTTAAAATATAACTCTGCTTTTCTATTATACTAGAAGTTATTATAGAAATAGAAAAAGGCTAAAAGTTAGTTAATAAGTAAAGCAGAATAGAAAACCACCTCTTTACTAGTACTCTTCTTAGCTAGTAATTAAAAAATAAGTATAGTAAGCTAGCTTTTTTATATAGTAGCTCTACTATCTTTAATTCTAGTATTAGTAGAAGCATAGTATTATCTAATAAGACTAATTCTATTAAAAAGGTTATAAATAAAAAGTTAGAAACTAGTCTCTATATTAGAAGCTAAAGGAGAAGTCTTAGTCTAAATAGTTTCCTATAGATTAAATAAGTTAATTATAATAGCTAGCTCTCTTTTATTCCCTTTAGCCTAGCCTAGCTATTAAAACCTAGTAAGTTAAAGCTATTAGAGATAAATATAGAGTTAAGCTATAGGGGTACTAGAATAAAGCTATTAAAGCTCTTTATATTTAAGATTCTTATTTAGCTTAAAAGGGAATTAAAAGCAAGAAAAAAGCACCTACCTAGCTAAGTATTACTTATTAATTCTTATAGTTAGGGTATTTAGAGTTCTCCTAAAAAGAGTAGAGTTAGTAAGTATAACTATAATCTCTAAGAGCTTACTATTCTATTTATTCTATTTCTAAGAAAACTTCTCTAAAATAGTAATAAGAAATGCTTTTTTAACCTAGATATTAGTAATCTTAGTAGGGGAATTCTTAGATAAAGATATTATTAAAAATAGAGTAAATAGAGGTAATTATAGACTTAATTAAAACTTCTAGTAAGGGGAGAAGATTATATAAGTAGTATAGAAGGGTAAAGGTCTATAATATTATAAAAAAGTATTATATATAGATAAGTATAGATTAGAGTAGAAATTTATAATTGAGGATTTATAAAAAGAGCTTAGAATATAAATTATACTAAGTTATAATACTAAATTAATTATTAATAGATTAAATCTATCTATATTAAGAGGGATAAAGTATTTATTTATATATAAGTTAAGGGGAGCAGGCTACTAGTTACTAATTATTAACTAACTAGAATAAAGAGATAAAATAAGAATAGGTAGTAAGAGGAGGTAGTTATAAGAGTTAACTCCTTTTCTTATCTAATTAATTTTAACTATAAGAAAGGCTTAACTGTTTAAGTAAATAATTTAGTAAGAGGCAAAGTAACTAAGTTATATAACTAGACCTTCTCTAGCTCTCTCTAGCTTTTTCTTCTTCTTTTATAATATTATAGAAATAGTAATCTCTCTTTTATATTTATAAAGCATAACCTTAAGCCTTCTTTAGTACTTATTAGTTATAGCTTCTATTAGAAATCTTAATAATCCTTATATACTAACTTAGCTAAGAAAGCATATTTTCTAGCTTCTTATAAATAAACTAGTTTCTAATAAAAGAGACTATAACTCTTCTCTATATATTAAGCTATCTATTAACTTCTTTATAGTAAGTAGGCTTTCCTTCTTAGCTTTTACTTTATATATTACTAACCTTTTTATATAGGTTATAGTATTTTTTATATAATACTTACTTAACCTTCTAGAGCCTTTCTAGCTATATTATAAAGTAGACTTCTATATAAAAGTCCTACCTTTAAATAACTATAAGATTATTATTTATTAGTTCTAGGAGACTTATACTAGTTCTTATTACTATAGGATAATAGAGAAGGGGCTACTATTCTATAGCTATATCTTTATTAGCTTAGTAGTTATAGGCTCTTTTAGACTCTAGCTAGTAAAGATAATTAACTCTAATAGATCTAAGGTTAGCTATAGCTTCTATATTTAAGCTAATAGAGGTTATAATATAGTTTCTTATAGTAGTTATAAGTAGTATACTTACTCTTTCTATAATAAAGCTCTTAGAACTTAGATCTATAAGCTATATTTTAAGTATATAAGTATGCCTAGTAATACTTATACTAACTATCTTTACTATAAATAAGATTCTAAGTATTTCTTTAATTCTAAGAGAAATTATAAAGCTTTTACCTATAGTATAAGTAATCTAGAATAGTAAAGTAGTAAGTTTAAGAAAGTAGTTATCTAGTTCTAGATTAACTAATAAACTATAGTAAGGTCTAGTATAACTTATCTAGAGTTTAGAACTATAATAGAGTATTATAAGGCTTAGCTAAAGGAGTATAAGTCTAGGTTACTATTTATTTTTACTAGTTACTCTCTAGTTAATTTAGATATCTCTATTTCTAATAAGAGAGAGCAGCTTAATATGCTAACTAGAGTTTAAAAAGAAGAGCAGGAAAAAGAAAGAACTAATATAATATTTTATATACTTAGTAGTTTTTATAAACCTAAAAATGCAAATTAATAAATAAAATCCTTTATATTTAATCTTAGAATACTTTAATATATATACTTTCTATAAATAATATAGGAAAAATTAGGAAAAACTAGGAAAAATTATATAAAGTCTTAGTAAATTAGGTAAAATTAACTAGCTATAATATTACTTTTCTAATATAGTAGAGCACCTTAAAATATAGATAGGAGGGTTTCTTTATTCCTAGTTTCTTTAGTAATATAACTATTTATAGCTAGGGAAACTTACTAACCTAACTACTTATACTAGGCTATAGTTATATAAAATAATAAGTAAAAAGTTAATTTAGAAGTAAAAATATTATTATAAATATAAAATAGATAAATAATTACTATAGGAGTAGAAACTAAAGAAAGTAGATAGGTAATATAAAGTAATATAGTTATTATATAGAAATATACCCCTCTTAGAATACTAAGTACTATAGTCTAACCTGGAAATAGTATAAAATAACTACCTAGGTATTATAGATATAGCTAAATTATTAAAGTTAAACTATAACTTAAAGACTTTTAAGTAATAATAAGCTAGAACTCTAGTACTAAAGATAGAAGGCTATCTAGCTAAGGTAGAAGGCTATAAAGAGGGGGTCTTCTAGAATAAGATAAGAAATACCTAGGTAGTAATAGAGAGAGATAGGATATATTAATTACCCAGAGGGGGTTATAGCCTGCTCTTAATAGGTTCTATATAGACTTACTATAAATATAGTAACAACCCTAATAGTATAATCTTAGATATAGCTATAGTACTTAGACTTAATATTACTAGTTAAGATTAGATCTATAAAGGTATAAGAATAGACTTATATACTAAGCAGGATAATATAGGTATAAGTAGGCTAGCCTTAGTACTATTCCTATAGTCTATTCTAATATACTAAGCTAGGGAATTATAACTAAGTAGCTAAAACAAAGAGTATAGCAAGGCTTCTTTTAAGAGTATAAGCTTTGCTTATTATAGATATAAAAGAGACTGTTTCTCTATACTAGGGCTAATTCTAGCAGGTTATGCAGATTTATCCCCTATCTTAGTATACTAACTATTCTTAACTAGATTAAATAGCTAAAGCTCTATATAAAGTTTCTATATTACTCTTATCTAATTAAGAGCCTCCTTTAAAGCCTATAAATATGCTACTAAGTATATAATTTGCTATAGAATATTGCTATTTAGATTATTTATTAATATAGGTGTTGGTTTTCTAAAATACTAGTATAGTGAAGAGAGGGGTTAGGTAGAGTATAATATTAGTTTAAGATATATATATTAAGAAGAGAGGTATCTAGAGAGTAGTTAGCATAAAGGAACAATATAGGTAGTTAACAGAGGCAGGTTACGTGATATTAACGGTCACGTGACTGCTTACCTAACCGGATTATAGTTATTCTAGCACTAAGCTATAAATCCTAGTAGAGGCTAGGATCTAACCTACCAGGCAATATAGGTAATTATTCCTATACTGGCAGTCTTTTCTTTTATACTAGCATTTACCTAATAGGCCTATCTAAATACACAAATTAAATAACAAGTTAAATATTATTAATAATATCTAATTAAAGCGAAAAACAGCTAGTTTAGTTAATTACCTAAATCCTTCTTAAATAGCCTAAAACTAGCTTTAAATAGCGTAAATAGTGCAAATAGCGCAAATAGCGCAAATAGTGCAAATAGCTTAAATTAGCTATTATTCTAATATTCCCTCTACTATATGCGTCACCCATCCCTCTATTTAGATTATAAGGGTATTATTATTAATAAGGCGGCACAGAGCCCTATTAGGCTTTGCCTTTATTATAGTATTAGCTGGGTTATCTTTACTATTCACCTATTAGATCTTAGAGAGCTTATAACGCTTATATAACTAACAGAGAGCTATAATATTAATTATAAGGTATTTTTCCTTTATAGTACCTAGCTTCACTAAGTACTTATATAGCAAGTATAAGTCTATATATATTATAGTAGGTATAGAGTTAGTAATACCCAGCTTAGTAGTAACTTAGTATAGTATTAAGGTGATTACAAAGGCTAGGTTAGTGCTAGTAACTATAGCATAGATCTCTGAGACTAATATACTGCAAGTAACCTATTTGCACTTTATAGAGCTATAATAGATAATATTATTATAGATTATAAAAGTGTTATTATTTATTGTTTTATTAGCTAGTATAATAATATAGCCTAACTGTAATATAAGATCCTAGTTATTAGCAAATAATCTATCTATAAATATAAATAATTTAATAGTAGATAGTAATAGCATAATAAAGATTAGGCTATAATTAAGATTATCTTTTAGCTACTAGAGGCACTTATTAAGGATTATAATATCCTTATTAGCAGGATCCTAGTATTAAGTAGTAGTTAATAGATTAAAATAAGCCTCTAGTTAGCAAATTAAGGCTATATAAGCCCCTCTAGTATATTATTTAATATATTATTACTTTGCTAATACCTTTATAATATTCTAAGCCTTCTATACTAGGTTAATCTTAGTGCCTTAACTCTTCTAGTATAGAATAACTGCTCTAGTAGGTGATAGGGAGATTATTCTACTATTAAAGGTAACTGGAATAGTAGTAGTAAGTTTCTCCTTATCTTTAGCTATAAATTTAGCCTTCTAGAGCTTTTCTTCTTTAAGAGTTAAAAAAGAGGCAGTTAAAAGTCTAATAGTATTATCTATTTATATACTAATAATAGCAAAGTATAGGCTAGTATTATTAGTAATAAGGAGGCAAGGGTTAAAAGTAGAACTAGTTATCTATAACTTATTATAATAATAGGTGTTATAGGTAGCTTACTAATATATGCTAGCTTTAGCAATATTATATAAGGGTTTAATAACCTTTATAATAGTACTAGGAGGGTACAGATTATAGATTTAGTTAGGTAAATAGGTATAAACGTCTTATATAAGGGTAGTTTATAACTAAATATATATTTAGGTGATATCTCTAATCTAAATCAAATAATTAGAGCTAAGGGATAGCATAATAGCTAATAGAAGTTAAACACTATAGTATTAGATTATTAGTAATTAGGTTAAAATACTATACTTATTAGTATTATTTATACTATAAATAATAAGGTGGGACTTCTTAAACAGAATAGTAGTCTTATTTTTAATCTTATTAACTATATAGAATTAAAAAAGATATCTATATTACTTAGAGGGGTTATAGATCTTAAATCTAAAAACTTTATATTTAAAGAGGGTATTAATCTCCTTCTTATAGGATTTCTAAAAAAAAAGGCTATTAGTAGTAAGTTTACTAGACTTATATAGAGCAAAGCAGAGTTTCTAATCTATCTTCTCCTTTATTAATAAGAAGATTAATAGGTTATTAACTTCTTACTTAAATATATAAAAGAGGTTAGTAATAGTAGGGTTCTTTTAGGGTTATCCTTTATACTAGAGTAGGAGAGGAGCTAGAAGAGTGCTTATAGGGGAAGTAGCTGCTAGTTAGGAGTTAGTATTAGTAAGATTAGAGTTACTAGAATTATTAGAGTTACTATAAAAGGGTTTAATAGTAGTAGAAGGGAAGTCTTAGAAGTTATAGAGAAGCTAAATAGTAACTATTTTACCTAAAATAGTAATTAAATAGTAGAGACCTTACTATTTATCTTTTTTATAGTAGACTTATACTAATAAGTATAGTAGGAGATAGGTAACTTTATCTATACTTAGACTATTATAAGTATCTAATATATTAGTAATTTTATATTTAGCAGTCTCTTTATATAAATTATCTATAGTAGTATAGATTGCTTTAGCTCTAGCTATAATATCTAGTAAGAGTATTAGGTTATTACTAATATATAGATAAGTATTAAAGATAAAAAGGGTAGAGATAAGGCTATTAGAGCTAGTAGTATTATTAATAGCTTTAACTACTATTTAGAGAATAAGGTTAAGCTTAGTATAGGGGACTTCCTGCTAAATAATAGTATAGGTATATTAAGGGGTCTATAATATTATTTAGTCTTACTAATATAATAGTAAGCTTTAATAGATATAACTTTAACTATAATAGCTATAGATTTAGTGTTATTTTTAAAGGTTTTAGCAGCAAAGTTTAAACTAGTATCTATAATAATATAATTAGGTAGTTGTTAATAGATATAAATCTAGTAGAGGTAGAGGGTTTTCTAGGTAGTTTTTGCTAAGAGATTAGGTAAAAAGTAAATAGTATTAAAGCTAGTAGTAGTATTAATAATATATAGAGTTACTTTACTTTTAAGGTATATAATATTATAGATAATCTTATAATTAAAGTTATAATTATCTTTTAGTAAGAATTTAAAGTATTAGAGCATTTTAGTATTTAATTAGTAGTATTAGTAGACCTTAGTTAACTGCTTAATTGCTGCAGTTTAAACAGAATAACTAGCATAGTAGAGAAGGGTAGCTAACTTAGTAATAAAAAAGTAGCTAAATTAGTAGTAGAGGTACTAAAGTTTAATATCTATTAGGTAGCTAGCTTAGGTAAAAATCTCCTTATTATTAAGAAGAAGCTAGATATAACCCTATTTATAAATAATAGGAGTAATACTTTTACCCTATAGCAAATAATTATAGAGATTATTAAAATAGATATTTAAATAATCTATATTATTTAAGTAGAGGAGAAAAGAGGTATTAGAGGGTATAATATAAAATACTATTTAACTAAATATAGTATTAACTATAATAGTGCTAAATAAGTCCTTATAAGATCTATTACTAAAACACACTCTTACTTAGCTAGTATTAGCTTTATTTATTTTAATTAAGGGGTGAGAATACTATAAAGCAGTAACTTATTATTAGCTAGTAGTAGAGACTCTAGTAGCACTTAAATCTAGTATAATACCCTAGAAAACTTTCTTAGAGTATCTACTATTAAGTGTAAATAGCTATATAGAGGCAGAGATTCTAGGTAAAATAAGCTATATTAGGGGTAAAAGGGGTATAGAATTAGTAGCAGGGTTAAAACCTATAACTATATAAAATATAACCTAGTTTAGTAGCAAATTAGTTAACTTATTACTATTAACTATAAATATAGTATTAGTAATATAAGTAGTGAATTTATAGGGTAAACTAGGCTAAGATTTAATATCTTAGTAGTAATTCTATAAATACTGCTTAGTATTACTATTGGTATCTAAATCAGTAATAGGAGGGTCTTAATTATTATTATTACCTTTAAAATTAAGCAGAAAGGTGTTAAAGTTATCCTTAGTTAGATTTTAAGAGTATTTAAACTTAAACTTATTAAACTCTTAGATATATTTATTAGCTGAGTGCTTTTATAAATAATAATTAGGCTTATAATAAATCTAGTAGTATCTAGAGCTGTTTTAGTAGTTATTATATATTAACTAATAATATAGGGGAGGTTCTTATTAGTTTAGCTAGTTTTAGTAAAATTTGCTATAATTAGAGCAATTTTAGTGGAAATTGTGCTATTAGTTGCTATTCTAGAAACATTAATCTTCATATATTATATTAAACTTATTAGGGTTTTTAGAGGCTATAAATTAGATAGTAAGGCTTTAATTAAAGTGGAAAGCAGCACTAATAGATAAATAGAAGGTATTATATAGATCTTAAAGGCTTATAGGGTGTTTATAGAGGGCTAATTTGCACTTATAAACTTCCTAGCAGGCGTTATAGATCTTATATTATAGAAGGATATTACTAGTATTATACTTTCTGCTAAGTATAGATCTAATAGTAGAGAGGGTATTAAATAGGATTTTAAGGTTTTTAGTAATAGATTTTCTAGGATTTTTATATATAAGGTTAGGTAATATAGTATTATCCTATAGTTTTTTATTAGTAATATAAAACTCTTTAGTTTTAAAGTAATCCTTTAATTATTTAATAATCTTAGTATATAGAGGTTAGGGGATCTAGTTTATAATATAGTAGAAGTAGTACTACTAGATATTACCCTTTAATATTAGGGAGAAAGCCTTAGCATAGTGTTATAGGGAAATACTAGCTTTAGTATAATAATCTTTAAAAATAAGCAATTTAGACTCTAAAATATCTATCTTACTACTACTATATTTAAGATCTTTATTATTATAAAACTTTATAAGATCTGAAAGTTAGTGTGAGAAAGGTCCTTTCTTAGATAGTATTATTTAGATATATAAAAGGGGGTTCTAATTTTGCTTAAAATAGGCTTAAGAGGTATTTTAAATACTCTAAAAGAGATTAGGGTTTAGAATTAGAATAAGTCTATATAAGAGTTTAGTAGGTTTAGGGTTATTAACAGAGCTCTAATAGGTAGGTAAAATAGATACTATTAAGGCTTTTAGCAGCTATATAGGAGTAATTAGAGTTAAAACAGAGTTATTAATATCTTTAGTAATTTTAGTGAAGAACTTAAGGTCTTAGATATACTTTTTAATAAATAAGAGATATTATAACTTAACTTTAGCAAAGTTATTATTAGTCTAGAAATAGTAAGATAATTATTTAATAATATTAGTAAGGTTATCCTTTATCTAGTTAGAGTTAATAGTAATAAATACTCTATTAGTAATAAGGGCTTTATAGAGAACCTTAGTGGTAAGTAAGTTTATATAGTTAAAAACTTTAATAATATTCTAGAAGTCTTCCTTAAAGTAGGCCTATAGTTATAGGCTATAGGTACTCTGCTTAGTATACTTTGTAATATAGTAGGCAATATAGCTTATAATCTTTACTAGGTTAGTCTCTTTAGTATTAAAGTCCCTAATTTTGCTATATATATTAGAGTTAATAATAGCTTTAAAATTATAAGAAACAGAAATAATAGAGTAATACTAAGATTAGGCAGGGGAAATAGGGGAGGTATCTTTAAATATAGTAGGAAGGAGGAATAGTAATTATCTATAGAAGAATTTAAGTAGTAGACTTATATTAGTATCTTATATATAGGTACCTTTTCTAGGCTATAGCTTTAGATATTAATCTATATATTAGATAACTTATAGTTATCTATGCCCTTTAAAGGGTAGAAGAGTTTAAGTGTTAGGCTTATAATTATGCTTTAAATATAGATACCTTCTCTAAGCTACAGCTTTAGGTATTAATCTATTTATTAAGCAACTTATATTTATCTATACCCTTCTATAAATCTAGTATTTCCTTCTCTTAGATAGAGCTTTCTAGTTTAGGCTTCCTTTATAAGGGCACTTCCTAAAAAGGGAATAAACTTAGAAGGGGTTTATTAGAGAGAGGAGAAGTTATTAGATATAGGAGAGGTTTATTAGTATATCTCTTAATCTTATTAACTCTTAGAGGGAACACCCTAATAAGGGAATTATCTCTTCTTCTTATATATACTTATTCTTAACCCTTATAAGGGGATTCTCAGGTTATCTGGTTAAGATAGGAGAGATATAAGAAAAAGGAGGAAAATTCAGGGTTAAAATAATATTATTAACTAATCTGGGCAGTTTTTAATAAAAACTTAGTATATACCTTTTTACTCTAGAAAAACAGATACTACTAGCTATAAGGCTAATTAAGATAGATCTACTAGACCTTTACTATTAGTAGAGTAACTACTAACTAAAAGCCTTTTTACTACTTACTATAACTTAGATATAATTAATATAAGGTTTAGGTAGGGAGACTAAAATATCTTAAAAGTAGTAAATATAAGGGAAAAGTTATTAAGATATAAAGAAGGGAGAGTTATAATAAGGGTAAAGGGTTATTTAAAGTAAGAGAGAGAAAGTAGAGAGAAATAAGGTAAAAGTAGGTAGCAGGTAGGGTTAGCAGCTTAAAATTAGAGGGTTTAGCTCTAATAGTTATAAATAAACTAAATTAGATAGGTGCTACTAAAAGTAAGGCTATAATATTCTAAATATCTTAGAATAGATAGGATAAAGCTATAAAGTTATATAATTAATATAATTTTACTATAATTATAACTTTAGTAAAGGGATTATAGTAAGACACTTTAGCAGGTTATTAAGGGCTTACTACTACTCTTCTATAGCAGGTAGTTAGGGCTTACTACTAATTAATAGGTTATTGCTATTATTATTATAAATAAGAGGTTAAAGTAAAGGGTTTTAGTAGTAAGAGAAGAGGAAGAAGGAGGGAAAGGTAGTGAGGTTAGTAAGTAGCATAGGTATATACTAAATATATTAGAATATATTAAAATACGTTAAATTTGCTAAAAAGACTTATAGAGAGTTAAAATTAGCAAAACTTATAATTCTAAGGTTAAATAGAGGGAGAGGAGGGTTTTTAGAGGCTTTAGAGGCTCTAAAAGGGTGAAATTATTAGTAATATAGTATAGTTAGAGGGGTAGGGCTTTAGCAGAGCTGAAATTATTAGTAGTATTACAGAGTGGGAAGGGTAGAGGTTTTAGTAGAACTATAAGAGGTAGAAGGAGCTAAAAGAGAGTAGATATAAGGGGAAAAGTATATAGTTTTACTATATAATAAAAGATTATAATTATTAATTATAGTAGTAAGGGTAAAGTTATTATAGGGTAATCTGTAGTTATTAATAATAGTAAGGAATCTGAAACTTTGCCTATAATATTAGTAATAACTTTAGAGATTATAGATTAACTATAGAGGCTAGACACTTAGTAGTTAAAGCTAGTCTCTCTATTAGTATAATAATCTAAATAAGAGGAGGCCTAGAACTATCTAAGTAGAGAATAATTATTAAATAGAGGTTTAGAAGATAGAAGCAGAGACTATATACTTAGCTACTAAATCTAAAGTCTCTATTAGCTAATATTTAAAATCTAAGGGATAGAATTATTAAGATAAGGAAAACATCTCTTTAGTTATTTATATAACCTTACTAATCTGTGATTATAAATAATATAATAATAAGGTTATTTATTATAATTATAAGTAGTATAACAGTAAAGTTAACTACTAATTAGTATTAGTTTCCCAAAATACTAGTATAGTAAAGAGAGGGGTTAGGTAGGGCATAATATTAGTTTAAGATATATATATTAAGAAGAGAGATATCTAGAGAGTAGTTAGTATAAAGGAATAATATAGGCGGTTAACAGAGGCAGGTTATGTGACGTTAGTGGTTATATAACTGCTCACCTAACCAGATTATAGTTATTCCAGTGCTGAGCCGTGAATCCTAGTAGAGGCTGGGATCTAACCTACTAGGTAATATAGGCGATTATTCCCATAATAGGGTTAGTATTATTAGATTTAGTAAAAGGTTCCTCTACTTCCTCTTTATTACCTTTATTAGAGTAGGGGTAACTATAGGTAGAGTAAATCTTATTAAGTTAGTCTATAAGATTAAGTCTATACTAGTTAATATCTTCTAGTTTCCAAAAACCTTTTATAAGAAAGGCTGCTATCTAATATATCTAACCTAACTATATTATTAAGTATTATATATTTAATATCTCTAATTCCTTCTTTAATATTCTAACTCTTATTTATCTTCTTGCTAAGTACTCTCTAGCTAGAAGGCTATAAATAAAGCTCTTAAAAAGGCTCTTTAGTAGCTTTCTAATTAAAAGCTTTTTAATATATTTATAATCCCTTCTTCTTAATATATTTGTATTATTACTTAGTAATATATAGTATAACTATCTAGAAATAGACTTTAGTTATAGCTTCTTAGTCTCTATATCTAAGTAAGTAGTATAAAAGTACTTTAGTAATTTATAGCTCTAGACCCTACTCTACTTTACTAAACTATAAACTCTACTCCTCTAATAAGGATTTTAATAAGTAGAATAATAAGGATTTTATTCCCTTTAATAAAGATAAAAGCCTCTTTACTTGGTTTGATAATAAGCTAATAACTTATAATAGAAATATTATAGAGATTCTCCCTCTAAACTATAAGGAATATAATAAGCCCTATTAAAGTTATATATATAGTAGAGTAGCTAGCTACTTATTTAGAAAGTACTTTAAAGATACTAAAAGTTGATATACTAACTATAAAAACTATACTTATATATCTATATCTATTATAGTAACTATTCTATAGTATATATTAGGTCCTCTTTTATATATTCTAGAAAGGAGGCTTTCTAAGGCCTAAAATACTACTATTAGCGAGTTATATAGTACTATTTATGCTTTATAGAATAATTATAAGGTTAGCTAGAAGCTATTAGGCTTAGTATATAACTAAGCATTTTAGTTTAATATTATAAACCTATTCTAGTAATACCTACTTATATTATTAAGAATATTATATTTAGAAAGCTAGAATAGTAGTTAAGGCTATTCTAGCCTAGATTTATAAAGGTTATTATACTCTAGGAGCTTTACCCTAAATTAAGAGAGATTTACTATCTAGTTCTTATTTTAGTATTATAATCTTATTTTATATATTTATAAGGTTTAATATTAATCTAAAGTACTTAAACTTAGTTCTTAGTAGGTTTTTTATAAATCTATCTATTAGGATCCAGTCTATTAATATATAGATAACTTTAAATAATCCTGCTAAGTATTCTAAGTATAACTATATATTCTAGATATTAATATATCTAAGCTATATTATAATATACTCTTCTAAGTTTATAATAAGGTATATAGTTTACTAATTATTATAATAAACTCTCTAGGTATCTCTAAGGTTAAGATATATATCCTAAAAGAGCTTATATAGTATTATTACTTTCTTTACTATTTACTTAAGGCTTAGATATTCTACTTCTATTATTAATATTATAACTATACTTTACTATATAGCTTTTTACTAACTGGTGCCTCTAAAGAGTAAGATAATATATTTTTATAAAGATCTCTATATCTCTTTATTAATAGTAAATAATATATCTTCTATAATTAGGAGTTTCTAACTACTCTCTATATATCTATAGCTAATTATAAAGAAGTATATTAAGTATAGATACCTAATTATCTAGTTTACTATTACTAAATATATTTTAAAAGGGTTTATTGAGGATTAAGAGAGTTATAAGGCTATAAAAACTATATCTAGGTATACTATAACTATAGTATATAGAATAGAACTAAATGCTTTCTAAAACCACTTTATTTTTATCTTTATAGCCTAGAAGATATTCTTTTTAAATTTAATAATTAGTAGTAGTATAGCTAGGTAAATACTATCTATAAATTTAAATCTTCTTATTATCTTCTTAATATATATATTTTATATAAAGTAGATTTAGTATACTGTTCTATTCTATATAATATATATCTTAAGAAACTATTCTATAAAACCTTAGTCTTTAAGTATATATTTACTTTTATAACCTTTTATTACTCTTTAGCTCTCTTTTTAGTTAGTTTTATAGAAGAAAATAAAGAAGTTATTAATATAGAAGAGGATATAGACTTTATAGTTTAGATCTATAAATAGGTAAGGATCCTTACTAGATAGTTCTAACCTAAGATTATAGAGTATTAAGCTAAAGTCTTTATAGTATAAGTATAGTAACCCCCTTAGTTTATATAATACCTATTTAAGTTTAATATACTTATTATCTTACTTAAAACTCTTAGATAACTTATAAAAGACTAGCTCTCTATTTAGTATTTTAGTATTTAGGAAGGTATTTATAATATTAAACTAATAAATCTTAAAGTTAAAATAAGCTATAATTATAAATATTATTTATAGTATCTAAGCTATAAGTATAGCTATATATATCTTTTATAAACTATCTATAGGTTACTTATCTCTATATATATAGATATATACTTTATAGTACTAGAGATATCTATCTTTATTATATTTATAGATAAAAACCTACTTAAGTAGAAGAGGTTTCTAATATATATTCTTTAGGTTAATAATATACTAAGTCTCCATTTAATATAGCATTTTAATTTTATCTTATACTACTTACTTAAATATTAATTAGAGCTTTAGTAAGAGATTCTAAAGATCCTCCTAGTTCTTAGGTAATTTAATAAGGTTATTAATATAGTATTTCTCCTTATATATTATTTCTAGCGTTATAGCCTTATTTATATATACTATAGTGCTAAAAACTATATATAGTGTTCTATATATATAATCCCCCTCTTAAATTACCCTCTACTAATTAGGCAGAAAGGTATTAAAGAAGTCTTACTATAATAGATTATTCTCTTTAGGAACTAAGTTATTATTATATAGTATTATTATAAATACTCTATTCCCTAGTTCTATATTCTAAACCTAGTAGCTATATCTTATTATAGAGCTATAATTCTTCTTTTTATACTTTTAATACTTCTATTCTCTATTATGCTATACCTTATTTATATTAAGCCCTCCTTTATATAGTATAATATTAATATATTTATCTATAGATTGCTATATATAATTTCTATCTTTATTATAATAATTAATATTTAGAGCTAGCTATTAGTCTAGTTATAGTTAAAAGTCTAGTATTAATAGCTCTACTTCTCTAATATTCTCTATACTTTACTATTTCCTACTCCCTATCTCTAGTATACTTATAGGCTCTAGAGTATTATCTAGGGTTATTAAACCTCTTGCTATATCTAAAGTATCTTTTATAATATACTATTATATATTAATATCTTAAGTAGCTTAAGTTAAGGTCTCTAAGTTACTTAGTAATTTTTCTAGTTTCTTAAGGTTACTAAGTTATTCTAAAATTAAATTAGCTATATTAATAAGCTTAGTAATTTTATTAATAATCTTCTATATAATAATATACTCTATTATAATTACCTTATTCTATAGTAAATAGAATTTATACTTACTAAAACTAATATTCTATATTATAATTACCTAGTTAATCTTAGAGATCTAAATTTAATATAGGTTATAGATATTTAGAATATAGCTTACTAAATATTTAATATATCCCTTTAGTTAATGTTGCGCTAATACTGTAACCTGCAAAGCGGCAGGATATGCGCTGCTATTAATAGATATATACAAGGTTACGTAACCTATTATAGAGTATATATATATAGTTTAATACTACTACTAACGTAGTTAAGTGGAACTTAGAAATACAGATATATATTAACTTATAGGCTTTTAATATATATATATAAAGGGAGCCCTAAGTCCTGTATAAACCTTAATCTGGTATGAAGCTAACACTAATTAGTGGTTAACTTTATAAGTTATACTACTTAACTTCCACAGATTAGTAAGAATATTACTTAAAGAGGTAAAGTGATAACTTCTATACTAGGTTTATAATCTGGTATATAATGGACTTATCTTTATACTACCTAGGTTATTAGGTATAAAGGATAGCTTTGCTTATAGCATACCTATCTTAAAGATCTTAATATACCCCTATATCTGTTATGCAAATAATAACTTCACTAATATAGCTTATTACCTATAAATACTATTTAAATAATAAGAATAAGAGATAATAGATAAATAACAGATCTATAAATATTATAATAGGCTAATATAATAAGAGTACTGCTATAGAATTATCTATCCTAACTAGATTACTATATTTAGGCTTAAGATCTATCCTCTCTAAATCTATACTACTACTCTTTAAAAACACTAGAAATCTATAATATCTATACTTATATATACTGGAATATTATAAGACCTTTGCTTAGAATACTTAAATCACTTACTATAAGATAAGTATTACTATTAACCTTATAATTATTAAGGAGGGATTGCTTTTAACCTGGAACTATAACTTATGCCTAAATAAGGGGTAAATCTAATACTACTAGTGACTTTTTACTAAAATAATATATTATTCAGTATATAGTAAATAACCTACTAGCAGATATAGCAAAAGACACTGAAATACTATAATAACTTACAGTATTATTATTAGCACTACTAATACCTACCTAAATCCAGGATTATTCTAACTAAGAGGTATAAAATAAGAGTATCTATCCCTTTATACCTTAAAACAGCAAAATATATTTTCTATTTAGTTTATAAATAGGAGTATAGCTTAAGGATTATTATCTATAGTAAGTATAATAATACTATAGTAAGTAACTATATCTATTACTATATAACTTATAATATCCTTACTACTACCACTAAACCTAGTATTCTAAAGGAAATAATAAAAGAAGATAACACTAAATAATAAAAATACTGCTTTATAGATCTATAAAGGTTACTAAAAAGACTAAGAATATAAAACTTCACTTTAGCTATACTAGACTTAGTAACTAGAGAACTAGCTATTCTAGTATAAATAAGGGAAACTTATACTATAGTAGAAGCTTTAACTAGAGACTCTACTAGCTAAAACCTTACTAGAGTATTTATTTACCTTCTTTTATATAATATTATTAACTATTATAGTAAATCCTTCTATACCTAGCTAATTAATACTATAGTAAGACCTATTAGTTATAGTAACTCTATACTATTAACTTATTATAGAACCCCTAATCTCTCTAAATATAAAGGTATTTATAAATAACTATAAATAGGATTAAATATTTAAATTTAGTAATAAGACTATAGAAAAGGAGGTAAACACTAAAATCCTCTTTTACCTTAAACCTATAAGGCTAATAGCTTTATAGATATAGTCTTATAGTGAGAGTTTATATATAACTTTATTAACCTACTACTTAAATTCTAGAACTAAGCTACTATAAATATTATTTAATAACTCTATAACTACTTTATAATAGGCAGAGTATATACTATCTATAATTCTCTATAAGTTATAGATTAACTCTTTATAATTATTATAGAGAATAACTTCTACTTTTAGATAACTAAAGAAGCTGAGAAATAAGTAAGCAAGAATACTATATTTACAAAGCTATAAGAAAATAAAGACTTTACTAGAGAGATTATAAATAGTAATAGTAAGAGAAGAGCAAAGTTTATACCTTTATAGATTAATAATAGAAGAAGTATATCTATAAATAATAAGAATCTATAGCTAGTTAACCTTAATTTAACTTTAAATACTAATACTGCTCTAAATATTATAAATACTTAAATTAGACTTAAAAATAATATATACTTACTTATATACTAACTTATAAACCTAACTAAGCTATATACTAATAAGATAAAGTATAGTAGTAAAGGTATAGATATACTAAAGCTAAAACTCTATACCTTCTAGAATATATATAAGAGAGCAGGCTTTATAAAGAAATAAACACTATTTACTTTTCTAATTATACTTAAAGAAAGGGTATTATATTATTACTATAAGATAATTTGCTGAATTTAGCTCTATCTTAACCTAGACTAGATCATTACTAAGCTTAGTAAATATTTTAAAATAGAGGAATTTAAACAAGTATACCTTACTAAATAGAATACTACTATACTTATATTAATTATAAATAATAACCTATCTATAATAAAGCTTAAGGCCTTAGATTTACTAATTAATACTCTTATAGAAATATAACCTATATTAGACACTATCTATAAAAGTAATAAGATTTTATATAACTAACTTCTTTAAGGTTATTAAGAAGTTAAGAAATATAAATAAGCTATAATAAACTCTATAATAAAGTTTAAGAACCTCTATAACTAGCTTAAAGTTATAATTAGTAATATAGTTATATTTAGAAACAGTTAATCACCTCTATAACTATAATATCACACTAAGTAATACTAAATAGATTATAAGTATAATAGCTAAGGCTAGAATAATTAATTTAGCTGCTCTAGTCTATACTAAAACTTTAAATAAGATAATTTAAAGTAATAGTAAGATCTCTAAAAGCAGAGATACTATATCTATAAAAAAACAGGCTGCTATTTAATAAACTATATATAAAAAGAGAGGGATAAAGTATATTACTACTTCTAAAATAATTTATAAATTTAAGATACTTTAAAGATAGCTTATTAGTAATTCCTTACTTAATATAAAGGGACTAAAGATAAGGGTTATAATAATTTAATAATAAATGATAAGGTGGATAAAGAGATTAAGATATATTACTAGTTACTTAGAGAAGAGTAAGATAGTTAGAAGGACTAATAATTTAATAATAAATAGCAGACTTTATTCTTTACCTAACTTATAAACCTAAATACCTAATTAACCTATTTAGTAAATAAAAATACTATTACTAAATACTTACTTAACTAAGCAGCTTATTATAGGATCACCCACTATAACCCTTTTAAATAAATAACTAATAATACCCCTATTAATATCTTTATACTTAATAGAAGATATTTTTTAGAGACTTTCCAGAGTATTATTCTAGAAATAGAAGCTGCAGGATTTTTAATAGCTAGTTATAACTAGTTTATTATACTTAAAAGGACTAAGTTATCTAATATTATAATTAACCCTACTACTATAAGAGGGGTAAGTATTAAATTTAGTCTAGAAAGAGTAATTAAATTAATAGGAATAATAGTTATCTCTATACTTTTTAGAGAAATAATATTCTATATTATATTAGTAAATACCCCTTTTCTCCTATACCTCATAGATATAGATAAACTAGGTATTTAATTTAATAATTTAAGGAACTATTTATAATAAGGAGACCTAATTATCTCTATTATCTATAAATAGGGTTATCTATAGCTACTATTAGATATAGAGAAGACGTTAGTCTAGAATAGCTTTATAGAGACTAAGTTATACTAATTTTATTAACGTTTTAGATATCTATTAGTTTACTAACTTTATGGAGTTTTATAGTAATTAAGCTACTAAGTTAAGATATAAATACTTAAATATTTAATAAAGTTTTATATATATTACTAATCTAATATAAAAGCTCTAGATTACTTTAAATTTACTCTTAAGGATAACTATAACTTTAACTATGCTATAGTTATTAATATTATTTACCTTAACTTAGAACTAGTACTCTATATAGTTAATACTACTACTGCCTTTAATATAGAAAGGTTTTTATAGGATCTATTAATAAATATAGTACTTAATATACTTAAATAGTACCAGAGCTATACCTACCTTAGACTCCTAGATATAGTAATTACTAATACTAATACTAATTTTACCTTCTTGAAATAGTATAATATACTCTATTTAATATTAATTACTACTACTAAAGTCTCTAATAAGGCTTATAACTATATAAATAAGGTTAAGAGATATTATATAATCGTTTAAAGAGTTTATAATATAATTTACTAAGACCTTTCTAATATAGATTATAATATAGTTCACTAAATAGCTTTAAAGGCTGTTAATAATATTATAGAGCTAAAAGGCTTAGTTTTAATATTACTTATATTTAGAGTATATCTATACCTTATTAATAAATCCTTTCTATTTCTAGAACTCTAGAAATAAATAGCTATTATATAAAGAGTAATAGAAGGTCTCTAAAAAGTCTAGGCTTTATACTAAGTTTTAGAAGTCCTTACTATCTATAATAGACTAGATATCTATAAAACTCTATAGCTATTACTACTCTTACTTATATATATCTACTATAAAAAGAAGGGCTAGTAAGGATTATATAAACTCCTTATTATTAATAATAAGATCTATATACTTAACCTTCTATATAGACCTTAAATACTCTATTTAATAGTTATCTATCTATAGTATAATACTAGTAATATTAATAATACTATTAGAAATAATAATAATATATTAATAAACTCTCTAGACTAGGATACTAAAAGAATAGAAGAACTAGATAAGGCTAATGCTATACTAGCACTAATACTAATACTGCTAATAATTCTATATCTATATAAGAGAGGGAGATCTTTAAAGAACTATATAGAAGCTATTATAATACTAACTATAGGTTTAACATAAAGAAGTAACTACTTTATAGACTAAAATAGATAAGAAGATACTATAATTAATACTACTTTTATTATTAATATAGTAAAAGCCCTTAGCTAAGGAATTAGTAATACTATAACCTTCTTACTAATAAAAGAGTATTTAGATTATAATCTTACTATTTATCTATATAAGGAGGGTATTATTATACTAAGAGAACCTTTCTCTATCTCTATAATAACTAAGATAACTATACTTTAGAAATATAGTATTTTTAAAATTATTTTCTATAATACTACTATTTATAGTAAAACCTAGATTTTTAAATTCTATATAGTTTATAAAGTAAAAGAAAAAGAAACTAATTAACTTTATAAAAAGTTATAATTTATTATTTAGAGTTATAATAATAATAGTAAGACTTTAATCTTTATATAATTACTAATAATTTAAAGAGTAAGTTAATAACTACTTCTTATAGCCTCTAGCCACTACACAGTGATTTTACCTGCTTTGTAACAGACCTTCTAACTCTGCGCCGCGCCTCCTGATAATATATATAGCCTTTAGTCACATAATTATAACTATCACAACTATAGCCACACTTATATATACCTATCTATCAGCTTTATTAGACAGCCTTATAATCCTCAACTTCACAGTTTAATAATAATATAGTTTTTAATTGCTTAATTATTATAGACTACTAAACTATTAACCTATTCTCTCACCTATTATCTATGCTATTAATACTATCTCTATTACCACTTTATCTACTAGTCCTCTTATTTAATTAGGCTAACTAACACCTTTATAGCTATGCTATTATTAGTAATACTCTCTCTATATTAAAGTAGTTAGCATAAGCTATACTCACTAATTAGCCCTATAGAGCTGCCTCTGCCTTAGCATTATACAGAGCCTGTTTAAAAAAGAGGTAATAGATAGGGTATATAATAACCTTTTTAACTTCTACTACTATATTTACTTATTTATATATAATTTAATTATATATATAGATATCTCCTATAGAGATATTAAGATAAGCTTTTCTAAGAGCTATATTAATAATATACTCTTTATATAAGCTAGGTTAGTTAAAGAAGGAGGAGTTTTTATTAATTATATTAATACTAAACTCTATAATAATCTGGTTTATATTACTAGTAATAATAGGTATACCTTATATATATTTAGTATATTAATATACTAGGTATAGTGCTTTTATCTTAGAGGATTTATTATAAGTTAATAAGGATAAGAGAGAGGAATAGGTATAAAGCCCTGCTTATAGCTGACCCTTTTATGCTTCTAGCTATAAGAACCTCTTAGAAGGTTAAGAAGTTATCTCTTATATATACCTTACTAGAAGGTTAACCTTTAGGTAAGAAGTTATTAGATATCTTATATAGTAGTGTTTACTTTACTAGAAGGTTTACCTTTTAGGCATTTTTCCCAGACTATAAGAGCCTTAGTAGCCTACTTAGCTTTAATATAATTAGCTCTATTATATATAGTATAGCATTACCCACGCTATTACTATTCTGCTAGTCTATTTAGCTAGAGTATATATCTAACTTTATATAAGAGTTTACTTACTAGTAGAAATATATAGAGTTTCTATATTATTATCCTTAATTAGTAGAGAGTATAGGTTAAAGTGCCTCTATAGTGTTTCCTAAATTATACCTATAAACTGGGTGAATTTATTATAGTCTTTTTTATAGAGAGCTATATTATAACTATAAACTTAACTACTTCTTACTTTAGTGCTATTTTTCATAGTAAGGGGATTTATTTTATAGCTTAGAGATATAATATAAGTATATATCTAATCCTAAATAGAGTTTAATAAAATAATATAATAGACTTTTTAAGTAAAGTTTAAAGTAAATACTTTAAAGATTAGATTATAAGGATTATTAAACCTCAATATAGTATTATATAAGCTAGAACTTACTAATAGGTAACTTATAAATAGTATAATAGAGAAAAGCTTAAGATAGATTAACTTTTATTTAACCTATATTTACTAATCTCCTTAATAGCTATTAATAGCTTTAGTATTATTAATATATAAATTAATAATATAATTAGACTTTAATACTAAGTTTTTCTAAATAAGAGAGTAATAAACCTATAAAAGCTAGTTTTACTATAAAGAATAAGCAATAACTTAACCTAAATAACTTACTAATATTTAATAGTAATATAATAATACTAAATATAAATAGTAGCCTTACTCTATACTAAAGGAAATAGGGAAATAAGATTAAGCTTATTAACTTAAAGGCTACTTTAACTAAATAAAAAGCAGTAATATATTTATTAAAGGGTAAGAGATATATATATTATATTAATTTGCTAACTAGAGGTATGCTTTAATCTATCTATAGCTATATAGTATTAGGAGCTAACTATAGAGGATAAAAGAGTACTTAATTAATACCTTAAATAGTAAAAGGAGAACCTTAACTATAGCTTTATATTTATACTTATTAACTTAATAATAGTTAAACTATTTATTTTTATTAATAGCTCTTTTACTAATAATTTAAACCTCTTATTATAGATTAGATTTATTATTATCCTTACTAATATAATAGTAAATAATAATATATTTATAATTTATAGTAATACTATTTACTTTAGTTTAATAAAGTATAAGAGGGTTACCTAAAGTATTCTAGCTTCTAAGTCTATAGTATAGTTACTAATATAGACCTTAACTATACTATTATAATAATGCTTTAGCCTCTGGCCACTATATAGTAATTTTACCTGCTTTGTAATAGACCTTCTAACTCCACGCCGCGCCTCCTAATAATATACACAGCCTTTAGTTATATAATTATAATTGCTAACCACCTATTCTAACCACAGCCACACTTATATATACCTATCTATAGCCTTATAATCCTTAACTTTACAGTTTAATAATAATATCTATTAACTTTACCTTCTCACCTATTATCTATACTACTAATACTGCCTCTATTACCACTTTATCTACTAGCTATACTATTATTAGTAATGCTCTCTCTATATTAAAGCAGTTAGTATAAGCTATACTTACTAATATTCCCCTATAGAGCTGCCTCTATCTTAGTATTATAGAGAGCCTATTTAAAAGAGAGCTAATAGATAGGGTATATAATAACCTATTTAACTTCTACTACTATATTTACTTCTTTTTATATAATTTAATTATATATATAGGTATCCTCTATAGAGGTATTAAGGTAAGCTCTCTTAAAAGCTATGCTAATAATATGCTCTTTATATAAACTAGGTTAGTTAAAGAAGGAGGAGTTTTTATTAATTATATTAATACTAAACTCTATAGTAATCTAGTTTATATTACTAGTAATAATAGGTATATCTTATATATACCTAGTATATTAATATACTAGATATAATGCTGCTATCTTAGAGGATTTATTATAAGTTAATAAGGATAAGAAAGAGGGATAGATATAAAGCCCTGCTTATAGTAGAGCTTTTTATACTTCTAGCTATAAGAACCTCTTAGAAGGTTAAGGAGTTATCTCTTATATACACCTTGCTAGAAGGTTTACCTTTTAAGCGTTTTTAATATAAGAGCCTTAGTAGCCTACTTAGCTCTAATATAATTAGCTCTGTTATATATAGTATAGTATTATCTGTACTATTACTATTCTACTAGTCTATTTAGCTAGAGCATATATCTAACCTTATATAAGGGTTTACTTACTAGTAGAAATATATAGAGTTTCTATATTATTATCCTTAACTAGTAGAGGGCATAGGTTAAAGTGCCTCTATAGTGTTTTCCAAATTATATATATAAACTAAGTGAATTTATTATAGTCTTTTTTGCAGGGGGCTGCGTTATAACTATAAACTTAATAATAATACTTTAGAAGATTACTAACTACTTTAAATATTATATCTCTATAATTATATATACAAATTAATATTTACTATATAAATACTTTATTAAGCTTAGTACTATAAAAGAGAAGTAACTAATAATTAATATTATAGCACTTTAATAGTCCTATAAGAGGAGAGAGATCTATAAAATATAATAGATTAATAATAATAATAACTCCATAGATATCTTTATAAAAAGTACTCTAAATTAGATACTTAAATACTTTATTAATAATAATAAAGTAATAATTTATATAGAGGAATAGGTAACTTAAGAAGAGAAGGCTAAGGAGTTAGATAAACAGCACTAGATATACTAAAGTAGCTCTAGTGCCTTAGAGGAGGAGGATTTAGCTATATTAAATATAGAATAAGATTAGTATATAATCCTGTGATATTTTTATATTTTTAAACCTACTTTGGAACTATAATAAGTATTAGTAATATAGAAATATATTTTAGTAGGTTATAGCATATCTAGCCTTAAAGAAAAGACTATTAGTATTGCGCTAATATTATAATCTATAAAGCAGCAGGATATATACTATAATTAATAGATATATATAAGGTTATATAACCTATTATAGAGCATATATATATAGTTTAATACTACTACCTATATGGTTAAGTAGAACTTCTAAATAAATATATATTAACTTATAGGCTTTCAATATATATATATAAAGGGAGCCCCGAGTTCTGTATGAACATTAATCCGTTGTGAAACTAATATTAATAATACTATTAGACTTTTAACTACTTTATTTTTAACCCTTAAGGAAGAAGAGCTCTAGAAGGCTAAATCTATAGCTATACTAAAGGAGAAACTTACTATTACTACTCTATTTATCTTTAATAATAGAGTAATCTCTATATTACCTACTAGAATAGTTACTCTATACTAAAAGGGTTAAAGCACTAAGATTAATTTAGTATAGAAGGCTTAAGATACCATAAAAACACTAGTAGAATAGTAGTATATTAAATAATATACTAAAGAAGCCTATATAGCCTTAAGATACTAACTAGAAGCTTTTTTTAACCTATTAACTACTATTTAATACTAGGATCCTATTAATAAAGATATTATAATCCTTAATAAGCATCTTTAGTAGCTAAAGGATAACCTTAATTATAGCTTAATCTTTATTATATTATTACTACTTATTACCAAATTATTTATATTTATAGATAGATTATTTATTAATAACTAAAACGTTATATTATAGTTAGGCTATATTATTATACTAGCTAATAAGATAATAAATAATACTACGTTCATAGTCTATAGTAATATTCTTTATTATAGCTTTACTAAGTATAAATAGATTACTTATAGTATGTTAGCCTTAGAGATCTATAGTATAGTTACTAGCACTAACCTAGCCTTTATAATTACCTCTATACTATGCTAAGTTATTATTAAGCTAGGTATTACTAACTCTATACCTACTATAATATATATAGACTTATACTTACTATATGAATACTTAGTAAAGCTAGGAACTATAAAGAAAAAACGCTTTATAAATAATATTATAGCTCTCTATTAGTTATATAAATACTATAAGCTCTCTAAGATCTAATAGGTAAATAATAAAGATAACCTAGCTAATACTATAATAAAGGTAAAGCTTAATAAGGCCTTATACTACCTTATTAATAATAATACCCTAATAATTTACATAGAAGAATAAGTAATATATATAGTAGAGGGAATATTAAAATAATAGCTAATTAGGGCTATTTAGGCTATTTAGGCTATTTTAAGCTAATTTAAGCTATTTAAGGAGGATTTAGGTAATTAGCTAAAACTAGCTATTCTTTCCGTTAATTAAGCGTTATTAATAATACCTAACTTATTATTTAATTTATATATTTAGATAGGCTTATTAAGTAACTACTAGTATAAAAGAAAAAGCTACTAGTATAGAAACAATTACCTATATTACTTAATATATTAGATCTTAACCTTTATTAGAATCTATAGCCTAGTGCTAGAATAACTATAATCTATTTAGGTAGATAATTATATAATCTATATTATATATCCTATCTCTATTAACTATCTATATTATTCCTTTATGCTAACCACCTTCTAGATACCTCCCTTTTAATATATATATCTTTAAATTAATATTGCGCTCTCTCTAACCCCTCTCTTTACTATACTAGTATTTTAGGAAACTAAAAGTAAGAGCTTTAAATTACTTTAAACTTACTCTTAAGGCTAATTATAACTTCAACTATGCTATAGTTATTAATATTATCTACCTTAACTTAAAATTAATACTCTATATAGTTAATATTACTCCTACCTTTAATATAAAAAGATTTCTATAGGATCTATTAATAGATATAATACTTAAATAATATTAAATCTATATCTACTTTAGACCTCTAAATCTAGCTATTACTAATACTAATATTAATTTTAGCTTATTTAAGTAGTATAATATATTCTATTTAATATTTATAATTATTACTAAAGTCTTTATTAAAGCTTATAACTCTATAGATAAAGTTAAGAAATATTATATAATCCTTTAAAGAGTTTATAATATAATTTAATAAACCCTTCCTAATATAGACTATTAAATAGTCCTCTAAAAAGCTTAGTATTAAGATTATTTATCTTTAGAGTATATTTATACCTTATTAATAAGTCCCCTCTATCTCTAGGAATCTAGAAATAGATAGCTACTATAAAATAAATAATAGAAAACCTCTAGAAAGTCTAAGCTTTATATTAAGTTTTAAGTTTATAGTTATAACGCAGCCCCCTGCAAAAAAAGACTATAATAAATTTACCCAGTTTATAGGCATAATTTGGGAAACACTATAGAGGCACTTTAATCTATGCTCTCTACTAGTTAAGAATAATAATATAGGAACCTAATATATTTCTGCTAGCAAGCAAACCCTCTAAATATTATAAAGTTAGATATATGCTCTGGCTAAATAGACTAGCGGAATAGTAATAGTGCAGGCAACACTGCACTACATATAATAGGGCTAATTATATTGGGGCTAAGTAGGCTACTGAGGCTCTTATAGCCTGGGAAAAACGCCTAAAAGGTAAACCTTCTAGCAAGGTGAACGCCACTATATAAGATATCTAATAACTCCTCGCCTAAAGGTTAACCTTCCAGCAAGGTGCTGCATATATGAGAGATAACTCCTTAACCTCCTTTATATTAAGTTTTAGAGGCTCTTACTATTTATAATAAGCTAGATATCTATAGAACGTTATAGCTATTACTACCTTTATTAATATATATTTATAGGAATAAGGATTATATAAACTTCTTATTATTAATAATAAGATCTATATATTTAACCTATTGAATAAACCTTAAAACTTTTAGTTAATAATTATCTATCTATAGTATAATATTAATAATATTAATAAGGCCTCTAGCTACTATATAGTGATTTTACCTACTTTATAATAGACCTTCTAACTCCGCGCCGCGCCTCCTAATAATATATATAGCCTTTAGGTATATAATTATAACTATCCTAACTATAGCTATACTTATATATATCTATTTATAGCCTGATAATCCTTAACTTTGCAGTTTAATAATAATATCTATTAACTTATCCTCTTGCTTATTATCTATACTACTAATACTATCTCTATTACTGCTTTATCTACTAGTCCTCTTATTTAATAAGGCTAGCTAACGCCTTTATAGCAGCTATGCTATTATTAGCAATACTCTCTCTATATTAAAGCAGTTAGTATAAGCTATACTTACTAATCTCTATAGAGCTGCCTTAGTCTTAGTATTATTGAGAGGCTGTTTAAAGAAGGATTAATAGATAGAGTATATAATAACCTATTTAACTTCTAAAGCAATATTTACTTATTTCTATATAATATAACTATATATATTAATATTCTCTATTAAGTTTATAGTTACAATGCAGCCCCCCTATAAAAAAGACTATAATAAATTCACTCAGTTTATAGATATAATTTAGGAAACACTATAGAGGCACTTTAACTTATACCCTCTACTAGTTAAGAATAATAATATAGGAACTCTATATGTTCCTATTTGTAAGTAAACCCTTATATAAAGTTAGATATATGCTCTAGCTAAATAGACTAGTAGAATAGTAATAGTATAGATAATACTATGCTATATATAATAGAGCTGATTATATTAGAGCTAAGTAGGCTACTAAGGCTCTTATAGCCTGGGAAAAACGCCTAAAAGGTAAACCTTCTAGTAAGGTATATATAAGAGATAACTCCTTAACCTTCTAAGAGGTTCTTATAGCTAGAAGTATAAAAAGCTCTACTACTATAAGTAGGGCTTTATATCTATCTCTCTTTCTTATTCTTATTCTATAATCTATAATAAGTTCTCTAAGATATTAGTATTAAACCTAGTATATTAATATACTAGCTATATATAAGGTATGCTTATTAATATTAATAATGTGTAAAATATTATATAATAGTTTAGTATTAATACTATTAATAAGGCTCACTGTTTTATTAAGCAGTCTATATAATACTAAGAGTATATTATTAGTATAGCCCTTAAGAGAGCTCTTATTAATATCTCTATAAGGGACTTATAGATATACTAACTTATTATAGATAAGTAAGTAGACTTAGTAGCAGGGGTTAGACAGATTATTAAGCACTCTATAGAGTAGCTCTTCTTTAAATAGACCCTCTATAATACTAAGGCAGAGGCAGCCCTTTAGGGATTAGTGAGTATAGCTTATACTAACTGCTTTAATATAGAGAGAGTATTACTAATAATAGTAAAGCTAGTAGATAAAGTGGTAATAGAGATAGTATTTAATAGTAGTATGGGTGATAGGTGAGAGGATAAGTTAATAGATATTATTATCAAACTGCAAAGTTAAGGATTATAAGGCTATCTAGTAAGATAGGTATATATAAGTGCAGCTATAGTTAGAATAGGATTATATAACCAAAGGCTGTGTGTATTATTAGGAGGCGCGGCGCGGAGTTAGAAGGTTTGTTATAAAGCAGGTAAAATCACTGTGTAAATATTCTCTATAGAGATATTAAGGTAAGCTCTCTTAAGGGCTATATTAATAATGTACTCTTTATATAGACTAGGTTAGTTAAAGAAGGAGGAGTTTTTATTAATTATATTAATACTAAACTCTATAGTGATCTAGTTTATATTATTAGTAATAATAAGTATACCTTATATATATCTAGTATATTAATATACTAGGTATAGTACTAATATCTTAGAGGATTTATTATAAATTAATAAGGATAAGAAAGAGGGACAGATATAAAGCCTTACTTATAGTAGTAGAGCTTTTTATACTTCTAGCTATAAAAACCTCTTAGGAGGTTAAGAAGTTATCTCTTATATATATAGCACCTTACTAAAAGGTTTACCTTTTAGGCGTTTTTCCCAAGCTATAAGAGCCTTAGTAGCCTACTTAGCTCTAATATAATTAGCCCTATTATATATAGCGCAGCGTTACTCACGCTGTTACTATTCTACTAGTCTATTTAGCTAGAGCATATATCTAACTTTAGGGTTTGCTTACTAGTAGAAATATATAGAGTTTCTATATTATTATCCTTAACTAGTAGAGAGTATAGGTTAAAGTGCCTCTATAGTGTTTCTTAAATTATATCTATAAACTAGGTGAATTTATTATAGTCTTCTTTTGCAGGGGGCTGTATTATAACTATAAACTTAATAATATTAATAATATTAATAGAGATATTAATAATATATTAATAGAGCCTCTAGACTAAAATACTAAGAGAATAGGAAACCTAAGTAATAGTAAAGTTATATTAATATTAATATTAATACTATCTATAATTTTATTACTATATAAGAGAAGAAGATCTCTTAAGAACTCTTTAGAAGTTATTATAGTATTAATTATCTCTTTAATATATAGATATAATTACTTTATAGACTAAAAGATAGTAGAGAATATTATACCTATTACTATTTTTATTATTAATATAGTAAAGGCTTTTAGCTATAGAATTAGTAATATTATAACTTTCTTAATAATAAAGAAGTATTTGAATTATAACCTTACTATCTATTTATATAAAAGGTATATTATTAAGATACTAGAAAAGCTTTTCTCTACTTTTATAATAGCTAAAATAACTATACTTTAGAAATATAGTATTTTTAAAATTATTTTATATAATACTACTATATATAGTATAACATAGATTATTTCAATTTTATAAGGTTTATAAAGTTAAGAGAAGAAGATTTAATTAACTAGATATAAAGTTATAATTTATTACTTATAATTATAATAATTAGGTTTATAGTTATAATATAGCCCCTCTATAAAAAGACTATAATAAATTTACCCAGTTTATAGATATAATTTAGAAAATACTATAGAGATACTTTAATCTATACTCTCTATTAATTAAGAATAATAATATAGAAACTCTATATATTCCTACTAGTAAGTAAACCCTTATCTAAAGTTAGATATATACTCTACCTAGATAGACTAGTGGAATAGTAATAGGATAGGTAAATAACGCTATGCTATATATAATAGAGTTAATTATAGAACTATAATAATAATAATAAAGTCTTAATCTTTATATATTTAGTAAAAATTTAAAGGGTAAGTTTATAATTACTTTTTATACTAGTACTATATTTTATAATAGAGGGATTTGTTGTATAGCTTAAAGATATTATATAAATATATATTCAATCTTAAATAGAGCTAAATGGAATAATATTGATAAACTTTCTAGATAGGATTTAAAGTAAATACCCTAAAGATATAATTATATATATTATTAAACTTTTATATAGTATTACCAAAGCTAGACCTTAGTAATAAGTAATCTATAGCAAGTATTATAGAGAAAGGCTTAATATAGACTGATCTTTATTTATCTTATACTTACTAAGTTTATTAACTATTATTAATAGCTTTAGGATTAGTAATATATATATTAATGATATAATTAGATTCTTAATCCTAAGTTTCTCTAAATAAGAGGATAATAAATCTATAAAGGCTAGTTTTAGTATAGAGAATAAAAAGTAACTTAACCTTAATAACTTAATAATATTTAATAGTAATATTATTATACTAAATATAAATAATAGTCTTACTTTTTATTAAAAAGGCTAAGGGAATAAGATTAAGCTTATTAACTTAATAATACCTTTACCTAAATAAGAATAATAATATATTTAGTAATTAAACAAGAGGTATATATATTATATAGATTTATTAACTAGATTTATGCTTCAACCTATCTATAGCTATATAGTACTAAGAGCTAACTACTAAGGATAAAAAGACACTTAACTAGTACTTTAAAAAGTAAAAAGAGAACCTTAACTAGAGCTTGATATTTATATTTATTAACTTAATAACTATTGAACTATTTATTTCTATCAATAGCTTTTTTATTAATAATACAGACTTCGTATTATAAAGTAGATTTATTATTCTTCTTATTAATAAAATAATAAATAATAATATAGTTATAATTAAAGATAATATTACTTATCTTAGTTTAATAAAGTATAAGAGAGTTACTTAAAGTATTCTAGCTTTTAAAGTCTATAGTATAGTTAATAATATAAGCTTATTTATACCCTTATAATAAGAGTTTAAAAAGTTGCTAACTACTTTCAAAACTTTATATCCTTATTATTATCTATACTAGTTTAGACTTACTATATAAATATTTTATTGAGCTTAGTATTATAAAAGAAAAGTAGTTAATACTTAATATTATAGTACTTTAATAGTTTTATAGAAGGGAGAAGATCTATAAAATATAATAAATTAATAGTAATAATAACTCTATAGATAATTTTATAAAGAGTATTCTGAGTTAAACCCTTAAATGCTTTATTAATAATAATAAAGTAATACTTTAAATAGAGAGATAAGTAACTTAAGATAAGAAGGCTAAGGAGTTAGATTAATGGCACTAAGTATATTAAGGTAGCTTTAGTACCTTAGAGGAGGCAGACTTAGCTATATTAAATATAGAATATAATTAGTATATAACTCTATATTATTTTATATTTTAAGCCTAATTTAAACCTATAATAGGAATTAATAACATAGAAGTATATTTTAGTAGGTTATGGTATATCTAGCTTTAAGTAAAAGACTATTAATATTATACTAACACTATAATTTATAAAGCAGTACGATATATAATATAATAGATAGATATATATAAAGTTATATACTTTATTATAGAGTATCTATGTATTATTTAATACTACTACTTATATAATTAGTTTAAATATCTAAATATATATATTACGAACTTAAGGCGTTTTAATATATATATATAAAGAGAGCACTAAGCCTTATATACTATACTAACCTATATAGATCTAATAGCTTTATTATATAAAATATATTCTAGCTATAAACAAAGCTTTATTATATTAATATTTATAACTATTAGTTATAATAAGAAGTTATAGAAAGATATTAAAGTTATTTATACTCTATCAACTAAATTAATAGTGTTGCAGTATATTAGAATACTTATTAGAATATATATAGATTTAACCTTAACCTTCTAACTATAAAGTAGTGAATTAGTATACCTAAAGTATATTCTATAGTATAGGTGCTGAGTTATTATTTACTAGTAGGGAAACGTTATTCTACTAGTATAGATCTATTTTAGATCCTGTTCTATTATTTCTTACTTAAGTATACTAGAACCTAGATTAGTAGTATCTAATTAGTAGAGCTGGGATTAGCTATATCTATATAACTTAGATTATAATATACCCCCTAGTTATAAACTATAACTAAATACTATATATAAAAGGTTATAATAGGCTAGAAAATCCTAATTATAACTATCTAAACCTATTTTATAAATAAGATCCTCTAATTATAAATACCCTTTTATAATAAAGGAGATATATTATAAAGGATTATTTAGCTACTAAATTACTATTTTATAGCTTGAAAAATTATTATTTATTTAGGAAGATATACCTAGGTTTAATTCTAAAGTTACTCTTTTTATCTAAGATCTTAAAAACTTTCCTTAGTGCTATTTAAGTTAGTATGCTGCTTACTACCTTTTTATAAATTCTAGGTAGCTTATTTACTCTTACTTCTTCTCTCTAAAAACTATATTATAACTATATATTAACCTAAATATCTATATAATAATTATATATATATTATATCCTAATTTTAATAATTATTTTAATTATAGCTAACTATTTTATAGAACGTACCTTTTAATAAGCTCTCTAACTTAGCCTAGTAAGTAGTTAATAAAAAGGCCTATAAAAAGGCTTATTATACTACTAAAAAGGTATATAAGTATAAGCTTACTAAATAAGTTAAGGAGGAGGCTATTAATAAGCTAGTTCTTTCTTTCTATAGCTAGCTATTTAATAGTAACTTAGCTATTAAAGAGAGAGAGGCTCCTATTAAGTATATTAATAAGAGATTTATAGAGGAGGAGGGTATTAGTAAGCCTATTCTCTCTCTCTATATCTAGTTATTTAATAGTAACTTAGGTAATAAAAAGAGGGAGGCCATTATTAATAATAATAAGCTTGCTCTGTCTTCTTGCTTTAAATTACTTTTTAGTAATAAAGATAATAAGATAAGGGGGGCTACTATTTAATATATCTAATTTAACTATATTATTAGATATTATATATTTAATATCTCTAATTTCTTATTTAATATTCTAACTCTTATTTAGCTTTCTATTAAGTGCTTTCTAGCTAAAAGGCTATAAATAGAGCTCTTAAAAAGGCTCTTTAGTAGCTTCCTAATTAGAAGCTTCTTGGTATATTTATAATCCTTTGTTATTAATATATTCTAATTATTATTTAAGTTTATAGTTATAACGCAGCTTTCTGTAAAAAACACTATAATAAATTTACCTAGGTTATAGATATAATTTGGGAAACACTATAGAGGCACTTTAACCTATGCTTTCTACTAGTTAAGGATAATAATATAGAAACTCGATATATTTCTGCTAGTAAGCAAACCCTTCTATAAAGTTAGATATATACTCTAGCTAAATAGACTAGCAGAATAGTAATAGTATAGGTGACACTATACTATATATAACGGGGCTAATTATATTAGAGCTAAGTAGGCTACTAAGGCTCTTATAGCAAAAACGCCTAAAAGGTAAACCTTCTAGCAAGGTGTATATAAGAGATAACTTCTTAACCTTCTAAGAGGTTCTTCTAGCTAGAAGTATAAAAAAAAGCTCTGCTGCTATAAGCAGAGCTTTATATCTATCTCTCTTTCTTATCCTTATTCTATAACCTATAATAAGTTCTCTAAGATATTAGTATTAAACCTAGTATATTAGTATGCTAGCTATATATAAGGTATGCCTATTAATATTAATAATATATAAAATATTATATAATAGTTTAGTATTAATATAATTAATAAGGCTCTCTATTTTATTAAGCAGCCTATATAACACTAAGAGTGTATTATTAGTATAGCCTTTAAGAGAGCTCTTATTAACACCTCTATAAGGGACTTATAGATATACTAACTTATTCTATATAAGTAAGTAGACTTAGTAGCAGAGATTAGAAAGATTATTAGGCACTCTATAGAGTAGCTCTTTTTTAAATAGACCCTCTATAATACTAAGACAGAGGCAGCCCTTTAGGGAAATATTAGTGAGTATAGCTTATACTAACTGCTTTAACACAGAGAGAGCATTACTAATAATAGCAAAGCTAGTAGATAAAGCAGTAATAGAGATAATATTAGCAGTATAGGTGATAGGTGAGAGGATAAGTTAATAGATATTATTATTAAACTGCGAAGTTAAGGATTATAAAGCTATAGATAGGTATATATAAGTGTGGCTATGGTTAGGATAGGATTATATAACTAAAGGCTATATATATTATTAGGAGGCGCGGCGCGGAGTTAGAAGGTTTATTATAAAGCAGGTAAAATCACTGTGTAGTGGCTAGAGGCTTTAATTATTATTTAGTAGTATATAGTATAACTATCTAGAAGTAGGCTTTAGTTATAGCTTCTTAGTTACTATATCTAAGTAAGTAGTATAAGGGTATTTTAGTAGTTTATAGTTCTGGACCCTGCTCTGCTTTACTAAACTATAGATTCTACTTTTCTAATAAGGATTTTAATAACTAAGATAATAAGGACTTTATCTTCTCTAATAAGGGTAAATCCCCTTTTAGTAGGTTTAATAATAAGCTAATAATTTATAGTAGAAATATTATAGAGATTTCTCTTCTAGACTATAAGAAATATAATAAGCTTTATTAGGGTTATATTTATAGTAGAGTAGCTAGCTACTTATTTAGAAAGTGCTTTAGAGATACTAGAAGTTAATATACTAACTATAAGAGCTATACTTATATATCTACTTCTATTATAGTAGTTATTCTATAGTATATACTGGATCCTCTTTTATATATCCTAAAAGAGAGGCTTTCTAAGGCCTAAAAGACTACTATTAGCTAGTTATATAGTACTATTTATACTTTATAGAAAAACTATAAGCTTAACTAGAAGCTATTAAGCTTAATATATAACTGAGGACTTTTATTTAATATTATAAACCTATTCTAGTAATACCTACTTATATTATTAAGAATATTATATTTAGGAAGCTAGAATAGTAGTTAAGGCTATTTAAGCCTAGATTTATAAAGGTTATTATACTCTAGGGGCTTTACTCTAAATTAAGAGAGATTTACTATCTAGTTCTTATTTTAGTATTATAATCTTATTTTATATATTTATAAGGTTTAATATTAATCTAAAGTACTTAAACTTAGTTCCTAGTAAGTTATTTATAAATCTATCTATTAGTATCCAGTCTATTAATATATAGATAACTTTAAATAATCCTGCTAAGTATTCTGAGTATAACTATATATTCTAGATATTAATATATCTAAGCTATATTATAATATACTCTTCTAAGTTTATAATAAGGTATATAGTTTACTAATTATTATAATAAACTCTCTAGGTATCTCTAAGGTTAAGATATATATCTTATATAGTATTATTACTTTCTTTACTATTTCCTTAAGGCTTAGATATTCTACTTCTATTATTAATATTATAACTATACTTTACTATATAGCTTTTTACTAACTAGTGCCTCTAAAGAGTAAGATAATATATTTTTATAAAGATCTCTATATCTTCTTATTATTAGTAAATAATATATCTTCTATAATTAGGAGTTCCTAACTACCCCCTATATATCTATAGATAATTCTAAAGAAGTACATTAAGTATAGATACCTAATTATCTAGTTAGCTACTACTAAATATATTTTAAAAAGGTTTATTAAGAATTAAGAAAGTTAAGAGGCTATAAATACTATATTTAGGTATACTATTACTATAATATATAAAAAAGAACTATCTAGATAGCTTTAGATAGATAGACACCTTAGCAAAGCTTATCTTATTATCTAGAAGTTTTTATAGTTTTTACTTAAGAGATTGTATCTATAATAATAAGACTATATATAGTAAGATCTTTTCCTTTATTCTAGGGCCTCTAGATATAAAACTATAAAATTATAATATTTCTATATAAGTATAGAGGAGTGTGTGGTTTTATTATTTTAGTCTTAGGGTTATTAGCCTGTTTCACTATCTATAGGTTATTTATCTCTATATATATAGATATATACTTTATAGCACTAGAGATATCTATTTTTATTATATTTATAGATAAAAACCTATTTAAGCAGAAGAGGCTTCTAATATATATTCTTTAGGTTAATAATATGCTAAGTTTCTATTTAATATAGTGTTTTAATTCTATTTTATGCTACTTACTTAAATATTAATTAGAGCTTTAGGAGTAGGTTCTAAAGGTCTTTTTAGTTTTTAGGTAGTTTAATAAGGTTATTAATATAGTATTTATCTTTATATATTATTCTAAGCTTTATAGCCTTATTTATATATACTATAGTACTAAAAACTATATGTAGTATTTAATATATATAATCTCCCTCTTAAATTACCCTCTACTAATTAGGCAGAAAGGTATTAAAGAAGTCTTACTATAATAAATTATCCTCTTTAGAAACTAAGTTATTATTATATAATATTATTATAAAGACTCTATCTCCTAGTCCTAAGTTATAAACTTAGTAGCTATATCTTATTACTAGGCTATAATCCTTCCTTTTATACTTTTAATACTTCTATTTTCTATTATATTATACCTTATTTATATTAGGCTCTTTATTATATAGTATATTATTAGTGTGTTTATCTATAGGTTGCTATATATAATTCCTATCTTTATTATAGTAATTAATATTTAAAGTTAGCTATTGCTCTAGTTATAGTTAAAAATCTAGTATTAATACCTCTACTTCTCTAATACTTTCTATACTTTATTATTTCCTACTCCCTACCTTTAGTATACTTTTAGGTTTTAGGGTGTTATCTAGGGTTATTAAACCTCCTACTATATTAAAAGTATCTTTTATAATATACTTTTATATATTAATATCTTAAGTATTTTAAGTTAAGGCTTCTAATTTACTTAGTAATTCTTTTATACCTTTATAGTTACTAAGCTACTTTAAAATTATACTAGCGATACTAATAGGCTTAGTAATCTCATTAATAATTTCCTATATAATAGTATGCTTTATTATAATTACCTTATCTTATAGTAAATAGAATTTATACTTATTAAAAGTAATATTCTATATTATAATTACTTAGTTAATCTTAGAGATCTAAATCTAATATAGGTTATAGATATTTAGAATATAGCTTACTAGATATCTAATATATCTTCTTAGTTAAATCTTAAAATCCCTTTTCTTCTTACCCTATTTTCTTTTCTATTTTAAGAGATATACTTTATATCTATATATATAGATCTATTTCTAATATAGCTAAAGATCTCTTAAGAGGCTTAAAATAAGCTCTAGCTTATATTAATAGTAATAGTTCTAAAACTATTAGTCCTTAACTTAATTTAGTAAGAGCTAACTATAGAATTTACTTAGGCTTATATTAAATAAGTAGATTTCCATATAAGTGCTTTCTAACTATATATCTTTAGAAAGTCCTGCTCTAACCTAGATTTTAATACTTTTATTAATTACCTCTTATTTTATATATTTAGGTATACTAGTTAGTTTCTTTATATATAGAGGAGGGTTCTCTAGTTTAATTGTCTTTTTAATATATTATTACTAGAATCTAGTTTTACCCTTTATTATAATTATAGAGTATTTAATATTGAAATAAATTTTATAAATTAATAAACTCTTTTTAGTATTATGACTAAGCGTTAAACTATATTAAAACTTCTATAACTGGTCTATAGTTCTTTTGTATAAGCCTAAATCTAAATAGATATTCTATATATTTATCATTAATAATTAGTAACTATAATTCACTAAAGTAATATTAGCTCTCTAGAAAGTTAAATAGGTTTTAGTTAATATAATAGTATAGGTATATAAATCTAGTTTCTAAAATATATCTTAAGATAACCTTCTTAGTATAGGTTATTATATAGGCTTTATATTTAACTTAAAAAGGGCTTTTAATTCTTACCCCCTATATATTATTAACTAAGTATATAAATATATTTAGACTAAGATATCTTAAATAAAGGTGCTATAGTATTGGACTATTTAATCTATTACTATAAAGCTTATAAAAAAGATTTTATAGTACTTTTCAAAGTTTATTTAATAAGTAAGTTATTAATATAATACTACTTTAGCTTATTAAAATAAGAGAGTAAGAAGGAATAGGCTTATATTTAAGAAATATAAGGTTACTCTTATAATCTAGCTTTCTAAGAATAATATTCTAGTTAATATTACTAAAATAAAGAGTATAGTTAAAGCTATAATAATATATATCTTTAGTACTTAGCTTTACCTTTAAGATAATATTAATATAGAAATTCTAAGTATATATAATATTTTCTAAGATAAGATTCTCTATTCTAGAGCTATTTTTGCTATTTAAAACCTATCTTAGCATATATTATTCCTTACCTAAGATAGATAAGGAAGAGCTTCTTACTTTTATAAAGTAGTTAAGTAGGAATAGCTTATATAAGCCTAGAATAAAGAGATTAAGGTTATTAATAAGGTAGGTTATACTATAATTATCTAGAACTATATTTTTAGAGAATAGATATTTATTATACTATAATATTATATAAACTCTATAGTTTAAGTTTATATAATTAGTAATTAGCTTTAGTAAAGTTAGAACTATAATAATAGTTTAAGAGTAGTTCTACTTATCTTATTTTAAATTATTATTAATTATGCTTAAGTTAGATTTATTTATATTAAATTTAACTTTAAAAGTAGGTTTACTATTGTTTAGCTAACCTTTCTTTTTATATTTAGCCTTAAATATTACCTAGTATAACTTATTTAGGTATTTCTAAATTATAATTTATATATTCTTTAATATATCTAAAACCCTTTATTTAGCTTTTTTAGTTAGGGTAAACCCTAACTAGGAGCATAGCTTTAGGTTCTAGAGGTACTAATTTCTATAGAGGTAATCCTTCTTTATACTATTATTTAAGTTATTTAGAGACTTTTTACTAAGTATAGTATAGATATTAGGTATCTTTATTTAAGGTGTTCTATCTATAAATAATCTTTAAGTTAGAAATATTAAGAAGATACTACTAATCTCCTTAATTACTAAAATCTTCTTTTCTAAGTACTTATCTTATTATAGCTCTTATTTCTTATTAAGTATCTAGGTAGGAGTAATTTAATATTTAATATTTAATTACTAAGAGGAAATTATAAACTATAAGTATATCTTTAACTTTAGAGACTTTCTAGCTTTTTGCTTTTAGAAATACTATATACTACTCTATATACTACTTACTTAAATTAAAGTTACTATATACTTTTTTAAGTATTATATAATATTCTTTTTAGGTAAGGGTTTATACTATAGTATCTTTTTAGCTATACTATTACTAAATTATTTAGATAAGTACCTAAACTATAATTATATCCTTTAGCTATTTTAATAAAGTTATATTTAATATAATAGTTAGTAAGACTATTTTATCTAAATAAGCTTTAGCTACTTTTAAATTATTAATAAGAGTTACCTCTTAAGCTCTCTAGTTAATTTAGTCTTTCTATATTATAATATAATCTTATTAAATATTAACTTAGATAAGCTATTTAGGTTTAGATAGTTTAGGCTTAGTAAATAGTTATTACTTATTTTTAACTTTAGTCTTCTTAAACTTCTATTTAGCTATCTTAAGCTCCTAGGTTTTTCTTAACTTCTTATTTTGCTAGTTATAGTATTTTATAATTATTAAAGTTTTATCTATAATATAACTATAGATTAGTAAAGTATCTTCTATATTTAGGTTAGTAAGATACTAGATATCTAACTAGTATATTTACTACTTAAAAAGGGAATACTAATTAAACTAATTATTAATATTATAAAGGATAATTAAGAAGTTAGATTTAGCTAGAGAAGTTATCTTAATAAGTATATAGAGTTTTATAGAATAGGGTAACTTAATAAGCTATTCTAAGTATATAAATAAAGTTTAGAGATATATATATATTAAAGCAAAAAAGCTAGGCTTATAACTATTATAGTATATTAGAATATCTATTAAAATATATATAGATTTAACCTTAACCTTCTAACTATAAAGTAGTAAATTAGTATACCTAAAGTATATTCTATAGTATAGGTGCTAAGTTATTATTTACTAGTGGGGACATATTATTCTGCTAGTATAGATCTATTCTAGATCCTGTTCTATAGCGCCTCACTTAAGTATACTAAAATCTAGATTAGTAGTGCCTAATTAGCAGAGCTGGGATTAGCTATACCCACGTGACTTGGGTTATAATAAATAGTAATTAGATTTATAAAACCTCTATTATAGTAGTTTTATAAGAGGTTTATTACTTAACTAAGCTTTATTAATAAGTTGAAGATAATTATAGAAACCTAAAAGACAGAAGAGTAATAATATAATAATAGAAATATAAGGCCTAGATTTAAATAGACCTAGTGCTTAACTTAAAGGAGCAACTTACTTACTGCTATACTTATTAAACTAATAGCTTAAATATATTATAATAACTTAAGAAGACGTAAAGAGATAATATTAAAGAAAAGATTACAAATAGATAAATAAAGAAGTTATAATATTCTTAAGTAAAGTATTAAATAACTTTAAATATACTAAATTTAAGCTTTAGAGTTAATTAAGAAACTTAGCTAGTTATACCATATTACGCTAAAGCTAAAAGAGTATATTAAATTAACTCTTTAGTATATATAGTAGCACGCTAAGTATATATTAAAGTAGTAGTAACCATAGTATAATAGAGTAATATTTACTTTAGCTATTTTTAAGTATAAATAATATAAAGATCTATATATAGAGACTTTTAGATAGTTATATACTTAAGATATAATTATTATATACTCTATACTATATAATTTAATATAAGCTGCTTTAGGCTTAAGCATAGAGCTAGGCTAATATTATGCTTAACTTATAATATATATTCCAGACTCTATAATCTAATAGATTATAACTAATTACTATATTTCTTAACTTTAAGATCTATTTAAATAATAACCTAACTAGACTGTACTATCTATTAAGTCTTATTTCTTAGTATCTACTAATAAAAACTATATTATTAAATAGCTTACTATAAGAGTTTATTATTATATAAGCTATAGTTAATATTAATACTAATTTAAATTATTAATTATTATAGTAGTAGGATATATATATAATTATAATATATAATTAGTATTACTAAGTGTCTTTTATAGAGGTATTATTAAACGCACTTTAAAATAGTATATTTATTATTATAATAAAACCTCCTAGCTTATTTAATAGTTAGAATATATAACTTATGAATTAATAATCTAAATTAGCTTACTACTTTAACTTAAGCTTTCTCTCTTTAGTAAAGAGAGAGAGGGGTTCTTAATAATATTAATATCTTTTTATACTTATCTATAAAGTTATAGTAAGTAGAGAACGCTAGTTTAGTAGCTTTTATTAAAGTATATTTATAGCTACTTATATATAATATAAAATATAGCTAGGAGGAGTATAGTAAGAAAATATATAAAAGGATAATAAAGCTAGTTAAATAAGTAGTTATTAATAAGATAGAGTATCTAGCTTTGTATAATAAAAAAACTTTAAGACTTATAACTAAAAGTATATTTATAAAATTAACTAAAATAACTAGTAATTAATAACTACTTAACTTAAATAAATTAATATCTTAACTTATATTCTTTAATATAGCTAGATTTTATTAAATACTAATTAGTATAATAAGTTTATTTTATAATTACTATGTTTTATAAGATATATAAACTACTTAATTTAAGTAGCTATTTTAAGTTTTTAAAAAGCTTATACTCTATAAAGCTAGTTTATATTATAGATTTAATAAAAATAAATAATAAGTTCTAACTCTAAGAGAGTATTTAGAATAAAGAAGTAAGCTAAAGGTCTATAAATTAGTTTTTTAGTAAACTTATTATAGTTAACTTTAAAAGAGTTATTTAAGTAAAAAAGCTAAAAACCCTAAAGGGAAAAATATATATAATACTAGGCATTTGCTAGTTATCACTAACCTAACTACTACTCTAGCTCTTATTAGCTTATCTATAGGAGAGCAGATAGGATCCTGAGTTCTCTAATAGGTATAGTTATATATAATATATTTTACTAGTTAAGGGCTATATAAAGATATTATGAAGATACTATAGGTTTAAAAGGGTGGTTTGCTTTGCGCTACTAGCAGTGAGAATCTCCACTCAGGCCAGATACCAGTATAACCTACCTTAGGTATCCTTGCGCTGAACAGGTCCACCCCCCCCACGCCTGTATTGGGGTGCTAGAACTTAAAAGGTCTATATAGCTACTACTTCCCTAGACCTTAAGATACTCCCTAGTATTATCTATTTCTAGCTTCTAATACCTAGATAGTCTTAGAAGTTAGTGCTAGCTAGTAAGAACTACTATTATTATTTACACAGAATAATTATCTATAGTAAGGGTCTATAGTTATTTGCAGATAGCTCTAAGCAGGGTTCTAAAGTATCTGCTACACCCCCACGCTTTTCTGACTCTAGGCAATATAAAGCACTGCTCTTTTAGGCTTAAGCATTACAGTCTTGCTAAGCTCTCTAATTAGCTAGATCTTAAAGCATATATCTAAATAAGTAGGTATATATACTAGGTTATAGTAAGTAAGTATATATACTAAGTTATACTAAGTAAGTATATATACTAGGTTATACTAAGTAAGTATATAGATATAAAAAGATTTAAAGTATATAGGTAATTATTTTATTTAAAATCTTATAAATAACTAAAATATACTATATAGTATAGACGTTTAAGTTCTAAGTTCTATTAGTTTAGTTAGAGAGGTTCTTAGTGCACTTAAGTTTAAGTCTGGGTTAGGCACACTCTTTTTTATATATAGATATAGTAGTATAGTTAGGAAGTTTAGAAATTCTTAGAATTTTCCTCCACGCGCAGGGTTATGCAGGCGGATTAACCCTTAGAATATCCTGATTAGGTATAGCGCAAAGCAGCGCCCCACTTTAACTGCTTTTTTTAGCTAATGCAAAAGCACTGCTTATTTAGGCAAAAGCAGCATTTTTTGGAACCCTAGCCCTAAAGCATAAGCCTATTCAGAAAATTACCTATATTTCTAAACCATAGAGTAAACCCTATCTCCCTATATAATATCTCTTTGCACTATCTATCTATAATATTTAAAGTTAATAGAGGGGCTTGATAATCTATCTAGAGGCTATAGAGATAATAGGTAATATATAGAGCTATAATTATTATACACTATTAATAGTTCTAAAAAATTATAATATTAGTAATATAATATAGGCTAGAACTCCTTAGTTTTTAATTAGAAGTTATAAAAAATCATAATATTAGCCTATTATTATAGATAAAGAGTAATAGTAAGAAATTATAGCTATATCTCAGTTAGATAAGTAGAAATCCAGGCTATAAGCCTTACTTATTATACTAAACTTTCCTATATTATCTACTAATATTCTCCCTTAAGCCTAAACTGCATTATTAGAAGATATATTTAACTTTATATATTAATATAGGTTATACTATTCTTAAAAGAATAACTAGAATAAGGTAGCTATATAAGGTTATTAGATATTAGGCGCGGGTTTTATAGAAGAGGGGCGGGCAGCATACTACCCACACTTAAGTCCCACACTATAGATTAATTAGCTTACACTATATAAACTAGAAAACAGAATAATAACTATTAATAGAATAAAAAGACAAAAAAACTTTATTTTCATTTTAATAACTCTACTCTATATATATAAGATATCTTACTCTATATAATTTCCTTCTATATAGTTCTCTATAGCGAAAAAGAGCCTGTAAATAAGCCGATTCTTAACAAAATTCTAACTATTTTTCTTATAATAAAAACCACACCCGGATCCCACACTATAGATTAGCTTATATAAGTATAGGCACTAATCTCTAATATAGTCCAGTCTATACACTATATTTAAGCTACTATATAATATAGTTATGCTTTCCCTCCTTAAGAACTAGATAATACCTCGCTATTAAGGCACTTAGGTTAGAGCTTTTTCTAACCTGCAATATCTATTACTATTTTTCCAACTTAGTTTTCCTGACTTAGATTTCCTAACTTCTATTTTCCCGATCTTTAATTCCATTTTCCCAACCTTTAATTCCCAACTTATACTTTTCTAACCCATATCTTTCTAACCTGTATTTTTCCAACCTAGTTTTCCTAACTTATATTTCCTAACTTCTATTTTCCTAATCTTTAATTCTATTTTCCTGATCTTTAATTTCTAACTTATACTTTTCTAATCTATATCTTTCTGACCTGCATTTTTCTAACCTATACTTTTCTAACCTGCACTTTTCTAACCTACACTTTTCTAACCTGCACTTTTCCAACCTGCACTTTTCTAATCTGCACTTTTCTAACCTGCACTTTTCTAATCTGCACTTTTCTAATCTATATCTTGCTAACCTATATCTTTCTAATCTATATCTTTCTAATCTATATCTTTCTAACCTATCTCTTTCTAATCTATATTTTGCTAACCTGTATTTTTCCAATCTATATTATCCCCACTAATATTAACTATAGATAAGTATATAATGCTGCAATATACCCGCGTTAGAGTAATATATATTACCTTCTATAATACCCTCTAAGTTAATATAACTAAAGCTGCCTGTTAAATTATAATCTATATACCTTAATATTCCCAGTATGCTATAACCTATAGCGTGATAGATATATTTCTAGTATAGATACTTAGTAGCTTAGCTTAGAAAATAAGATAGAGCAGTATTAATAGCTAAGATAAGCAGAGTAATAGGATTCTAGTATAGAATATTTCTCTATAAGCACTACTTATAAAGTTACTTAGAGGCTAGGGGAGTAGCTATTAATATAGGTTAGTATAGTCTATAGCCTAAAGCCTATCTATAATAAATATTATAATTTTCCCACTATAAATTATAATATTAATTTTAGTTTTAGTATATATTAGATAGTAAGGATAAGCATTAAGGCGCCTAGTTATGCTCCTCCTATTCTATAAGTTAATTAGTTATAGCCACTATATATAGCAAACTAAGTTATACTTTTCTTTAATATAGAGCACTTAAGCAGAATATCTAATAGATATTATAACTAAGCTATGCTTAACGTCTTTTACTGCCTCTCCTGCTCTCCACCCCCCCCCCCCCCCCCCTTAATAACCTATAGCAGTAATATTAATTATAGACCTAGCCTTACTATCCTAAAGCTATTTAAAGACTACCTACTACTAGATTTTAACCTGCCTTATATAAGATATTAAAGCTTATAGTGCACTAAGACTAACTAAGATTACTATAATATATACTAGTTTAATATTAAAATTAGTAATATTAATATAGCTTTTCTAGGCAGTTAGAGGTATATAGGAGAGATAGATTATATTATACTAATAGGTTAGAAGCAAACCTAAGCCTCTAGTAGTATATTATACTTAATCTTAACCACTTAGTTACTATCTGCTTTTACTATCTATTACAGACTCTCTTTTAATTAATTATTAATTTTAGCTTATCTATATAAGATTTCCACTAGTAGTTCTTACCTCTTACCTAGTTAGGCGCAGCTATATATACCTACTAACTATATTAAATATATTAAATTAGGTATAATTATATATATATTTATAATACTGTTATATATATATTATTCTATGCATTTTTCCTTATTTAGGCGCGTCCTAACCCCTTTTTTCTGTATACACCCTAGTTACAGTTAGCGCGCCTAGGCTGCTTTAGGCCTATATATAGAGCTAGACTAATATTACTCCTAACTTATACTATATATTCCAGACCCTATAATCTAACATACTCCCTCAGAGATTACTAGCTTTATAAAGCTATTTCTAAACTCTATTAGAGTCTATCTTATCTTAAATATAGATTTCTATTATCTTTATATACTTTATATTATTCTCTTTTTCTAGGTTTTATATATAGTTTGCCTCTAGTTATATATATTAGTTACTTATTTATAGCTAACTATAAAATGCTTTAAATTAAGGAAGTATAAATATCTTTATAAATCTATCTACTATTATCTCTATTAATAGAGTATAACTAACTACTATATATTCTTTTATAATCTCTTACTATAACTAGTGGTTATAAATATTAATATATTATAGCCTTATTTATAACTAAATATATTTTATATTAACTAGCTAAATAGTTTATTAATTATTATACTAGATTTAAATTATTATTAATATTATACTAGGTATAGTAAAAGCAGCTTTAGTAGTAGTATTACTTAGAAGTTAAACTTATAAAGTAGTTATTAACTAACTTAAAAAGAGGGCTTTATATACTACTTAGAATAGTATAAGTAGCTCTATCTTAGTTATTAATATTATAACTATTATCTACTTATTTACCTTTTATATAATTATATCTCTAAATAGCATTATTATAAATATTTATAAGCTCTTTTAGTTAACTATATTATCTATAAAGCTAGTATTTAAAGTAACTTTAAGTATATTATCTAGTCTACTAAGCTTAGTGCTATACTTAAAATAGAGATATTATATTTAGTAGAGATATTAGAGAACTTAATTAGCTATATAGTACTATATAAAGCCTGGATTATTATTAAACCTTATAAAGCAGCTTTTAGTAAATACTATATTAAGCTATATTATTACTACTATATATAGAATTATTCTAATATAGTATTAATAGTAGTTAATCTCCTATAAAGCTGCTTTCTCTTTATATAGTTCTAATTTATCTTTTATTATAGATATATATACTTAGATATCTATATTAAGGCTTATAGCATACTATTTAAGCAGCTTTTATACCTTATCTATAAATACTAACTATAATAGCTATAGCTTATATATAGCTCTATTATAGAGCACTTTAATTCTAAGAAACTATTATAGATTCTAAGCTTTTTTAAGATAATAGCACTTCTAGAGAGTATTTATAGCCTCCTTTATGCTTTTAATATACTTATAAGGAAATACTAATATATAATTATCTATATAGAAGAAGAATATTACTTATCTATACTACTAATAGTAGTTCTTGCTAGCTACCTATTTAAAGTTCAGCACTATAAAGCTAGCCTCTAGATACTTTTACTAAAGCAGTAGTAAGCAGTATAGTTTATAAAGCACCTTTTATAGATATAGAACCTTACTATTATAATAGTAGTCTAGTAGTATATTTATAAATACTATTTTATTAGTAAATATATATATAAATATATTTATAGTATTATATTATAATAGCTCTATATTAAAATAAGTAGGTATAGCTATTAGTACTTAGAAAGATATACCTATAAGTATTACTATATATATATCCTATATATCTTTTACTTATTAGTTACTTTAGATTATAAGTCTTGCTTTAAACTTTGCTAACTACCTATATTTATTAAGTTTATATATATAAACCTAATAGTAGCTAAGCACTTAGTAACTATAAGCCTCCTATCTTACTACTTTATACTAGAACTATAATACTTTATATCCCTTTAGGTAAGATTTCTCTATCTCTAGGAATTCTTTTATAAATAAGTATAGTTTTATAAGCCTATTATATAGTGCTAACTAATTATATAATATAGATAGAGGAGGTAACTTAGACTAGGAGTAATCTAATAAAGTAGCTATTTTATCTAATTTACTTAGACTGCTATATACTATAGCACTTCTATAGTGCTCTATACTCTCTAGCCTTTATTCTTTAGCTATAGTAAATACTTACTATTATAGATCTATTTTATCTATAGCTACTTTAAGAGCTTACTCCTATTAAAGTTTTAGAGATATCCCACTCTATATATATACTTAGTAGGTAATTAGTCTAGGTGCTCTAGGCTATAGAGCTATTTTCTAATTATATAGTTTTATATTTCTAGTATAGCTATATATAGCCTACTAGAAAGGTAGCTTTAAATAAGGTTTATAGTATATAGTAGCACTAGAGTAATAATAATTTATATTATTTATTTTTATTTATATATTTTAAAGAGTAGTTATACCTTTCTCTATACCCCCTTATACTTATAAGTACACTCTATAAAGCTATAAAAAACGCTATTAGCAGGATCTCTAGAGGGGTTATTAGTTTAAAATAAGTATTTATATAAATAGGAGTATTATTTACTTTTAGTATAGCAGCAGCAGCTAGGGCTACTAAGCTCTATAGTAGTAATAATATAGCTATATCTATATTCTTTAGTACTATAGCTCCTAGATCTTCTATCTACTTATTAGTATAGTTATTATACTTAACTACCTTATCTATTTCCTTATTAGTATCTTATAGAGTAGCTTATATATAGCTCTCACTAATTAGCTAGTTAATCTACTCTTATATTATAGTAAGGTTTATATACTAAAACTCTTTAATAAGCCCCTTTAGGTTACTATTAAAAAACTTCTTTTTATTAAATATTATATTATATATAGTAAATACTTCTATATATAGCAGGTTTTATATATAAAAGGAGTTACTAGATATATAGCCTACTAGGAAACTAATAAATATATATAGTATAAGCTTCTTATAGTATTATTACTTAAGTTAAGCTTTCTTTATTATAGCAAACACCTTATAGCTATAGGTATATAAATATAAGAGGTTAGAGCATATATAATTAGCAGACTTACTTACCTAAAAGTGCTTATAAAATAGCTTATAGAGCATTTACTAGCCTCTTAGTACTATAGATATATAGTTATATAGATAGATAGATAACTTTATTATCTTAGGCTATAGTATATCTAGTAGCTTTATACCTATTACTATAGCTCTTATATACTCTTTAATTATAGTGCCTACTTATTCTGCTCTATTAATCTATAGTTAGATATTAGTAGCAGAGGGCTTAAGGCAGATACTTTATACCTTAATAGTAGTAATAATATATAGATACTTTATAAGCTTAAGGTCTATTTTAATTACCTTTATATATACTCTATACTATATTAAAAGTATTATTAGGTAGTCTTTAATTACTATAAGGAGCTTATCTATATCTTATTATATAAGATAGAAGTTCTATATATATATTATAGGTTAATCTATTATAAAAAGCACTAAGTAATACTCTTTATAGCCTTTATTATAGTTATAGAAATCTAGAGTAATATATTTACCTAGCTCTATATACTTAATAAACTCTTATAGCACTTACTATACTTAGTAATAAACTTTACTTATACTATAAGTATTATAGTTAATATTTATAATAGGCTTACTCCCTTAGATAAAGTATACTTCTCTTAAACTATTTAAGAGATATTAAATAGCTTCTAGGCCTAGATATCTAAGACACTAGTACCAGATTATAGTATTACTATAGATAGGTTATTACTTTATTACTATATTATATATATATATATAATACTTAGCTAGGAGTTACTAAGCGCTTATAGTAAATATAGTACCTATCTTATCTTCTTTACTATATAGCAGAGCACTCTCTAAGGTCTTTCTATACTTAAAAACCTGCTAGTAATACCTCTTATCTAATATATAGAGGTAGGTATAATCTAATCTTTAAAGATAGTTATTTTATAAGCTTATATCTAACTAGATACTATACTAATATAGCTTTCTAGGTAATGTAAGGTTACTTATAAACCTATAATAAAATACTATATTATATAGTTATAAGTATATTATACTTCTACTATACCCCTTTACCTTAATATTAACTATACTATATTTTTTAATAGAAACCTAGTATATACCTACTTATAGGAAGTTACTAGAAGCTACTTTAATAAGTATAGTAAACTATAAAGTATTATTAAATATATATATTATTGCTCTAGAGTCTAGAATAGCAGAGTTATAGAGTTAGTAGTTATTTAGCTATATATAAAATACAGACTTAAGGGTTTCTCTATAGTAGCTATATAGTTATTTATTCTCTATATACTATTTATTACTTAGTTTAAGCTTATAAATATACTTTATAAGCTTTTTATTATTATTAATACACTTCTCTACTAGATAGTAGAGAGATTTACTTCTTTAAAAGCACTCTAGGTATAGTTCTTTAAATATAATCTAGCACTTAGCTAAGAGGTAGTAGCTATAATAGGCTAGATAGAGGCTCTTTTTATTAGTTATTTATATAGTTATAAATACTCTTTTATAGCTTTTAGATACTATAGATTACTCTCCTCTATATACTTTGTATATAGTAGGTCTTTGCTTCTTAGACACTTCTAAGTTATTCTTAGATATAGTATTCTTATTATTTACTAATATAGTAGAGCTAAATACTTCTTAGTTTATTTTAGTATATAGATTAGCTATTTTAAATATATTAAGGGTAACTTAGATATCTTTTAGTATATCTTCTATAATAAGAAAGCTAGTATTTATATATAATTATACTATTATTTAGTATATATAGATTTAAATATCTAAACTGCTATTACTAAGAGCTATTATAAAATCTATAAACTACTAATTAGGCTCTTTTACTTATATAAGGCTACTAGTCTATACTTTAATAATAGCTTTCTCCTACTTTATAAGCTATTTCTCTATATCACACTTTATAAGTAGCTTCTTATATACTAAGAGATCTAGGATTATAGTATAACTGCTTCTAGCTATAGCCTTATACTTATAAGTATTAATACTAACACTCTTATAGAGTATATATACTTAGTAGTTAATACCCTTATCTATAGTATAGTATAGATATAAAAGATCTAAGTAGATATTATTATAGATCTAGTTCTAGAGTATATATTATTATTTCTTATATACTTTATAGTACTTATCTCTAAATATATAATCTGCTTAATATACTTAGTATAGCTTATAATTTACCTTAAATAGGTTTATAATTATATTAGTATATATAGTAGTTATATTATTACTTAGTAGTATAATTACTATACTAGTTACTATACTATCTATAAGGTAGTTAGAGATATCTAGAATAATTAGCTCTATAACCTTACCTCTAAAGCAGCTTTAGAGCATACTATTTATATTTAAAATAGTAATATATAGATTTATACTATTCTATAGTTTAAGGCTAGATATCTTTATATATAGGAGGTTAATCTAAAAGATCTAATTACTATATCTATATAGCTAAAAGGCAGTTATAATAGTTATTATTTTATAATTAAGTTTTAGAATAGTATTTATAGTAATATAGTATATATTAGACTATTAATTATTAAATTAGATATAATTATATATATATTTATAATACTATTATATATATATTATTCTATGTATTTTTTCTTATTTGGGCGCGTCCCAACCTCTTTTTCCTGTGCCCACCCCGGTCGCAGTTAGCGCGCCCGGGCCGCTTTGGGCCCGCGCACAGAGCCGGACTAACATCGCGCCTAACTCGCACTGCGCGTTCCAGACCCTATAATCTAATAAAATATCCCTAGGTGTATCTATACCACGCGCCTGCTTCCCCTACCTAGATATGTTATAGTACCTACTTTATAGTATCTATCTTACCTACTATATAGTATCTACCTTTTAGTACCTACCTTTTAGTACCTACTCTTTAGTACCTACCTTATAGTATCTACCTATTTAGGTACTTATTCTATTTCTTTAGATATATCTAAAATCCTATATATAGTGATATATCCTAATACCTGGTTCCCACACTGCTAATTAGCTCCCATTGCTACTTTTAGAGTTAGCTAGATCTTTTCTCTTATCTCTTATCCTACTAGCGTTCTTCTATTCTTTATACTAGCCCTTTTCTATAATAGATAGTTTTTATAGAGCGCTATAACTAAATTAAATAAGAGCACTATTCCTAGCTAAACTCTATAATTACTAATAAAATATTTATTAAAGGTCCAGATTCTAGTTTTTAGTTCTCCCACTATAGTTACCTACTATTACTAACTTCTTGTTTATAGTATCCTAACTAGGTAAGCTATTATATATTAGCTAATACTAGCTAAAGATAAGCTAACTACTAATCTATCCTCTATCTTCTCAGCTAAAACTTAATTATATCTCTCTACTTCTAACCTCTATCTATACTATTTAAGGTTTCTTTCACTACCTAGATCTAAGCTACCTTCTAATTATAGACTAAGGGCTAGTTTACTATTACTACTTTTCTATTAGTAATTCTATTCTCCTTAAAGCTAAGAAAAGTATATCTAAGATAGTTATAGTGCTACTTAACTTACTTTAATAGTTAGTGTAAGCTTCCTTCTATTCTTATTAGTAATAGCTCTCTGTAAGTCTATAACTAATTCTATATTACTACTTATATATAAGTAATATTATAGAAGACACCTGGTTAAACCTTAAGAAAATATTAGGAGCGTAAGGTATATATTTCTATATTAGGCCAGGCAGTAATATATATCTAGTAAATACTATTAATATCTTATATTATTATAGTCCCACTATAGTTACTTCTTAAATAGAATAAGAATACTATATAAGTAACTTTGCTCTTTATATTAATCCTAAAGTAGATACTAGTTAAAAAGCATTAAGCTAGTTTAAACCTCCTCTATCTAATTTTATCTCCACTATACCTATTCTAGCTGCTATCTATATTTAGCTTCTAAGTTCTAAAATATAATTAGTAAGGAAACTTCTTTCTTTTTCCCTCTAATCTTTCTAGAGCCTTCTTATATATAACCTAAATAGTAAACTATTTAGCTAATTTATTATAGATAGATCTAATAAAAGATTAATATAGATAATTACCTTAAATACCCTCTAAATACCTAGTCTAAGTATAATCTAAAACCCTTTTAGTAGGTAGCTAGTAGGTGTTAAAGTAGCTAGATAAAGATATTTTATTTTATAATAATATTCTTAGGTAGTTAAAGGTTTTAATACTAACTAATATATCCTAGTGATATGCTTTATTATCTAGGATAACCTCTAGTTATAGGTCTTAAATATCTAAAAGCAACTATAATAAAATACTATCTAATATAGCTAACTATTTGAGGTTTCTATTTTATAAAACAGCTAGAGAGGTTAAGTTAAGACGTGCACTAACTAAGATATTAGCTATAATTATATTTAATTCACAATCTAACCTTCTATTCTCAGGCTTTACCTATATATTTAAGCAAGATATCTTATCCTCAGTTCTTTTTTCTTATTTCTAGATTGCTATATTTATAATCTCTCTTATAGAGTTAAAAGGATAGCTATAGAAATAGATCTGCCTGTTTAGAGACTTATTAGTAAACTTCACCTAAGAAAACCAGACCAAAACCAGACCCTAATCTATACTTAGATTCCAAACTTCCCTTAGATATGGGTAATTAACTATCCTGTGCGTTTTTAGCCACTCTATATCTCAGGCTATAGTATCTAGAAAAGCCGAGAAACCCTAATATATATAGATATATTGCAATTTAAGTTAATATGCTCTAAATACTTATCTAACTCTAATAAGACAGTCTTATATATTATATCTTTAGTCTCCTAAGGGCTTGCTTAGTTTATATTAAGTAAGTTATTACTACCTTCTATAAAAGGTAATTACTAGCTAGCTTATTCACTCTATTAAGTCTATTCTTTTGCTTATAAACTGAGAATCAGCCACTTCTAACTAAGCTATATCTATATCTACCCTGAAACTTTAATCACTTATAGATAACCCTATTTCTAAATTTTTCCCTCTATAAGTTATAGTATACTTCTGTCTTAGTTAGATTTGCAGTTTATACTAAGAAATCTATCTCAGAGTTATATCTACTATCTTAAAGCTTATATTTAATCCATAAGAGGCAACCCAACCCAGCAGCTATTATTACTCTAAACCTTTTCAGGACAAGCAGAACAAACTTATTCTAAGAGAACGTTACCTTAATATTAATAAGTCCCTAACTCCCCTCTAGAGTAATCAGTCCTGTAATCTAGATAGGCTTATTTTTAACTAACTCCTTATTACTAACAGAGTATGCTTTTCAAAGAAGATATTAGTATAGTATTAGCCCTAAATTCTTTTAGCTAGAGTTAAATTATAACTTTTTATTATTAATTTATTGCTTCTCTTTAAACCCTTTAAACGGAATCAGTCTTTTCATTACCTAACTTAAGTATATAGCTTAACAAAAAGGGCTATATCATAAAGAGCTATATCTTATAATATTTATACTTATATATTAATACCTATACTTATACACTATTTATTAGCAAGCCTTTAATTATTAAGGTTCTGGCTATTAAGATCTTAATACTCTGACTATCTAAGTTCTAACTAATATCAAGGTGCATATTATTAAGTTACTAGTTAACAAGGTAGGGTTTGCAGTCTAGATATCTAGATAAATTAGATAAGATCTTAAGAGCTGCAATTTACTATTAAGGCAGCTATATAAGTTTTAATAAAAAGGAGACCTTTAAGAAATAATTAATATTTAAGGCAGATTAATTTAGATTATATATACTAAAAATATTAAAAGAGATATTATTACTTTTAGAAGAAGCTTAGTATGCTTTAACCTAGATAAGAATAATAAAACAGTAAATATTTAGAGCTATATATAATATTTTAGTTTCTATAATACTCTAAGATATTATATTCTCTAGTATAAAAGTCTTAGCTATATCCTAAAAATATAGATATATAGTTCTATTATATTATTTCTATACTATCTTAAAGCTCTTATTAGAGTAGCTAAAACTATATCTAAATAGCTTATATAAATAGCTAATAAGCTACTTTTAATAATAAGCTAGAAGCTAATATAAAGTCTTAAGCTACTCTAATTCTATAAGAGGTAAAGTCTAGTATCTCTATATATACTAGCACAGGCTAGTACTTAGCTATTACTTATAAGTATATATATCTTTATTTAACAAACTTTAATATTAACTATAAGAGCAAAATTATATACTCTTATAGTTCTCTATATCTATACTTTCTAGTAGAAAACCTAGTAGGTTCTAAAATATATATTAAAACTAATAGTATTAGTAGTTAATAAACTTACTTTAACCTTAAAGTAATTAACTAATATGCTAAGTTTATTCTTCCTCAGAATAGTTAGAAAGTATAATACTCTCATAGAATAGTTTTATAGCAGGTTAAAGAGAAACCTAACCTAAAGAATATTATTTAGACTATTCTAGCAGAAGCTTAGCTATTAGATATATATTTATAGGAGATATATATAAAAATAGAGATACTATAAGATATATAAGAAATTCTACTAGAAATACTTTATAACTATATTTATAGCGCCTACTGTAACTTATATAAACTTACTAAGTTTAATTAATTAATGAATTATTTAATTAATTAATAAATTGTTTAATTAATTAATAAATTATTTAATTAATTAATGAATTATCTAATTAATTAATAAATTAATCAATAAATTAATTAATTATCTAATAGATTAATAAATTAATCATAAGGCTACCGCTAGTTAATTAAGTTAAGTTTTAGTCTTAAACTTAATTAATTATCTTAGAATAATATTTATATCTATTATTATACCTAAGTTAAACTTAATAATACTATTTAATTATTCACTAGTATAATTCTCTATTTAGAAGCTGTTTTAATAGAGTCTAGACACCTTATAAATCTTCTTTTAGTTTCTTTAGAGCTATAAAAAACTAAATTATAAAGCATAATAAACCTTATTAAGTTAATGTTAGTATAAGGTATGTTTCCCTTATAGATAGTCTAGGTAGTTAGGAGAAACTCCTCTATAAATAAAATCTTTCTCTTCTATATTATTAAAATATATAAATCTACTAGAGTTCCCTTTAATAAATTGTTCTTTATAGATAGTAGATCAGAAAATACTATAAGCAGCCTATAGTATGGGCAGCTTAGATATAACTATATAATATTTTATAACTTATCTATCTTAGATAGCTCTATTTTAATTTATACTTCTATTATAAATTAAATATAGGTAAAACAGAATAGCTATAATAAGAGGAATAGGCACTATTTCTATAAGCTAGAAACTATACCACTTTGATTATTAAGTCTGTCTAGTTTAGTAGTCTATAAAGTATAGCTATATAGGATAAGTCTACTATTCTTTAACTTATATCACTCTGAGCAAACCTATTATTCTAGATATAGAAAAGGCAAATAATAAGTAATATAATTAGTTATAATTAAAATTACTTATTAGAGAGAAAGGCTATATCTAAGAATATTAAAGTTAAAGTGGGGAGGTTGCTAAAGTTATATAACTTAATTCTCCCTTATTATCTAGCTTTGCTATAGAGGCTCTAGCATCTCTTAGCCTCTCCTTATAACGTAAAGTAGAGAAAGCTTAAGTAGTTAAAATAAATAATAGATCATAAACTATATTAAATCTGCTTTATTTAAGACTATTTTTCGTTTTCTAGTTAATATTTTCTTTATTAAGCCTTTTAGTAATAGTATATAAAAGTGTAAAACAGATCTATATTAGAGATTCTGTAATATTATTATTCTAGATAGTAGTAGTTATTATTAAAGTACTTCTAGAAGTTAGAGAAGAAAGTGTAAAATGCTATTTTTAGAGACTTTAAAGCAGCTAATAAACTAGTTTAAAGCAAAGTTCTTATCTAATCATATCCTTTATTATAAGATAGAGCATATTCTACTCTAGTTAATAAGCCCCTTAGCTTATTTTAAATATAAGTTGCTATAAGCCTATGTAATATTAAAGCCTAATTTAATAACTTAATTATATATTAAGGTCTTTATAATACTATATCTATTTTCTAACTTAACTTTTATATTACTTATCTAGTACTAGAGTCTGTTAGTAATCTGTTAAACTATTATAGCTATAACACCTAGAAGTTAATAAATAAGAAACTTTAAGATATAGTCTATTAGGCGTTTTCTTAAAGCTTATTTACTATAAGGCTAATATAAGTATTTCTTAAAAGCCTCAGCACTAGCTTCTAGAATAATATAAAACTTACTTTCTATAAGATAGCTTATTAAAGAGTCTGCTAGCTACTTTTTTAACTTCTATATTAGCTCTAGAAATAAAGTTAATTATAGCTTATAGTAAAACTATATATCTTATAATTTAATATATATAATCTCTTTTAAGAGTTCTTATAAGTTATAGGAGATTTACTAAAAACAGTAAATCTAAGACTTACTAATATATATTAATATAATCTATCTAAGTACTAAGAGGCTTATAATTCCTTAAATAAATATATATTTAAGGTTTAGTTAGAATATTTTGCTAGTTCATATTAGCTAGTATTCACTAGTCTTATAATTACAAATATATATATAATAAGATAAAGGTAGAACTAACTCTAACCTTAAAGATATTAAAAAGAAAGTAGAAAGAGGAAAATAGAATAGCATAAAGAAAAGAAAACAGATAGGAATAAGTAAAGAGATAGAGATATAGATATTACTAATTAGAGTTAATTAGTGATAGCTAACTGCTCCCAAATCTCACACTACTTACTAGGTAGTATAGACCCCTGCAAACTCCCCCTATCTATACTATATAGCTTACCTTACCTCACTTAAACTAGTATATAGATCATTAAGATATAAAGCTTAGATCTCTACTACACTTAGTGCTATACTTAGCTATTAAAATTATATAATATTTATAGCAGAGGAGTAGAGTTAGGTCTAAAAACCTACTAACTAGAACCTTTCTTAATAGGCTAATAATATTAAAGGAAAAGAAACTAAAACTCAGAAAAATTAAGCACCACTTTAATAGGTCCCTCAGAGATCTATAAAACCTTATCTATTACTACACTAATATTACTAATTAACTGCCTATCTTAGTACAGAACATAACTCCTCTTACTAACTATAATATACCTAATAACCTTCCTTAGATATCTTTTCTTATAAATTCTCTTTCTAACTGCCTTTCTTCTAAGCTAATAGCTAATTAAAACCTACTTATTAAATATAACCTACTCTATCTATCTCATACTAAAATATAACCCCTAGTTTAATACCTAATAATTTCTTAATTAAATATATACTATTACCCACCCTAGCTCTAAAGCTAACTATATCTCTATATTAATAGATACTATATATATTATTTATACTATAGAGTAGCCTAACTATTATATTAATTAGCTTCCTCTCCTACTTATCCACCTTATTAAGTTTAGCTATATTATAGCTATCTCTTATTATAGCCTGCACTAAGTTCTCTACTACGATCTAGATAGAATAAAGATCTTCTATTTCATATTAGTCCATATAGTTATATATCTCGTTCCATAAGCGCTATATAGTAACTAATCTATAATAGAGAATCCTCACGCGGGAGACCTCTGCAGTCGCGCAACCTAGACTTCTCTTATACTAAGCTGTTAATATTTATACTACCCTTGCTATCACTTATACCTGCTACCCCTAAGTTATTATATCTATTAATAAAATCAGAAACTATTTATAGGTTCTTCTTAATAATTAACTTCTAATTATATATATTATATAAGATATATAAAGTTACCTGTGTTATCTTATTGCTATAAAGCACTACAGCAAGACCCTCTTACTCCTTAATAGTAACTCTAAAGCAGTTTAGAAGCTCTTTTGCTTGCTATAAAACAGTCTACTTAGCCTTCTACCTATAACCTAGCATTAAGAACTAACTCTTCTATAGCTATATTATTACTAGCTATATCTAAATAGCATAAATAAATCCCTAGTACTACTCCTGCTTTATTAGTAATTAGGTCTAGAAGTGTTAATAGATAGCTCTATTAACTATATTAAGGATCCCTTTAAATAGTATAACTAATAATAAAATATATACTATATACTCTATATTGCTTTTTAGAATAAGCACTACTATATTAGTAATACCTATAATAGTATCTAATATAGATAGGAAACTTACTGCTACTGTTACTATAAGTAGTATCTCCCTATATTCCCCTCTAGCTAACTCTGCTATCACTCTATCCACACCTTTCACTCTATAAATAATATAATAAGAAATACTAAGAGATATATAGATAGCAGTAGCGCTACTTATTAGCAGTTCTGCCATAACTATCTTAAGGACTATATATAGAAAGTAATAAACTATACTAACTATACTAACCATAATAGCAGGAACAGCTAGTAAAAGTAGCACTAGACTAAGCAATTAGAAGGAAAAAAAGAGAATCTATATAATGCCTTAAAGAATCTTAATAAGTAGATTGTGTAGAGAGGCCGTATCTAGCAGGTTTAATATACTTAGCAGAGAGACTATGCCTAGCAGAGAGGCTGTAATATCTTCAGCCTATTTATAGAGCTTTTATTACTATATTCCTTAGGTTCTCCCTACCTTATAGCTAAACCTTAGCTTTAGCCTCTTCTATTTAGTACTAGAGCAGCGCCTTAGATACTAACAAGCTAGTTATATAGCTACAACTAGAGATATAAGATAGTATTATTTTAGCTGCAGTGTTTTAGAGTTTTAGCAATATCTTTCTATCTAGAAAATCCTATATATCCATAATACCTTTACTATAAAGAAACCATATACCTTTATATTATATATATATAACGTATCTACACAAAAGCAGTTAAAAGACAAAGTCTAAAGAACAGAAACTTAAAAGATAAACCCAGCCTGTTTTAAAATAGATAGTAATTAACAGCTATAAGTAAGATAATAGATATAAGATCTAATATATAAAAGAGGCTAAGATAGATAACTACCTAAAAGCAAGCCCAGGCCTATCTACTGCTATGCGGGAGAGTATAAAGATACTGCTGCTACCTTATATCTTTACTTTATTATTGCTTCTATTACCTTAACCTAACCTAAACATAACATTTCTAGTATTTCCTCACTAAGCTCTATAAATAATTATATCTATAAAACGTTATTCTTACTATAGTTAACGCACTGTTATTATATTAATAGCTATCACACTTATTACTGCCTGCTACTTTAGCCTGCTCTCTAGTTAACAGTAACCTAAACTACCACTAATTAAAGCTATAATAATACCTACTTCTAAATAATTCAGTTAGTTATATCTTTCTATTTCTTTTACCCCCTCTAATCCTATCTTTCCTAATATTAAGTCTCCTCTTTATCTATATAGGATAATACTAACCCTTAGTAGATACTAATATAGATATCTATACCCTCTACTACTAGATTTAAGTATATACTATATCCTCTAATATATACACTTTCTATAAGTTTATTAGCACCTAAAATCACTATCTTCTTTTACCTTTTAGTAACACTAATTAAAACTTACTATCTGCCTGGGTTAAATATTTAGAAAAGTAGGTATAATAATAGAAAAGGGGGAGCCAAGGAAGATATTTTTTTCTAATAGTTCTAGATCTTCTTATAACCAGGCTAAGCGCGCGGGCGCACTATAACTATATATTTCTATAACTATGCTAAGGTCTCTTTATAGTAGCTACTAGAAGCTAGCAAGCTAAGAGGCAGAAGCCTTTAATTAGTTATAGAAAAGCAAGAGCGCTACCCTAATAGTATTACTATAAACCTAGATAGAGCTTAGACAGAATATATAAAGTATAGATATTAAGATGCAAAATAGATAAAGTAGATAAGAGATATATTTCTTCCAGGCTATCTAAGCTTAAAAGAACACTTTAGGCTCTAAACTGCTAACCTTCTAGAAACTATAACTATAACTATTAACTGTTTTCTATGCTTTGCCTATATATCTATAAACTAACTTTAAAGTTTCTTAGATATAAAAGGTCCTAGTTATTATAGATAACGCAGCTTAGAGACCAGATTATTATTCTAAGTATTACTAACTTGATTAAGTAAACTAAATTAATATTAATAGTAATAATAACTTAGTTATTTAAATCTCTAAATAGCCTTAATTTAATAAATTAGTTTATTAATTAGTTTTATTAAACTTAGTTAGTATATAGCGCTAAATTTATTATTATTTATAATAATTAAATAAATTAACTACTAGCAGTTCTGATCCTTATCCTCCTCTTCTAGGACTAAGAGTAATATTAAAGAGAAACTAACTATACTCTTAGTATCTACTATACCCTCTCTCTCCACTATATCTATAATAAGCTGCTCTTTATTACTACTAAGAAAGTAGAACTAAAGCAACTCTATAAGCCCTAGCAGTATATAGTTATAACTTTCCTTACTATTATTAAGAAGCAAGCCAGTATCTATGCTAAAGAGCTCCTAAATCTATAACTTCTTTTTAAATCTAATAAGCTCCTCTATAAGTTCCTATCAGGCTAGATAACAGAATGCTGCTATATATTAGACTCCACACCAGGCGCTTGCTTATCTTTATCCTAGTAATCTTAGATATAGCTGCTATATTAGAGGTAATTAATAAAGATAGAGAATAAGAATAATATCTATATGCCTGTAATAAGGTTAAGTTCAATCTTAGTAACAGTATATAGTTATAGTATATCTTAGTAACAGGTAGCAGCTAGGCTAGCTACAAAAGCAGAGTTATTAAAGCTAAGAATAACAGAGAGTAGCAGTAATATAGCATATAAGTGCTACTCCTAATCTTTAAGGCCCACCTTATTTATCTTATACTGCTCCAGGTTATTAAAAAGAGCTAGAATAACGTCTTAGCTAATAGTACTAGCTTTACTAAACCACTCCAGGTGCATAAGACTGTCTACCCAAGCAGCCTATTTACTAAAGCCAGAGCCAGGAGCAACAGCACTAGTATAAATAAGAGTCTGGTAACAGCTTTAAAGGGCATTTATAAGGTGTGGTAAGGCAACTTAGTTAAACTCAGAGCCTTAGGATAAGCTATTATAATAAATAAAGTATATATATTTCTTAAGGTTAGCAAAGCCCTTCTAGTAGCACTCACTTAGTAATATATAGTTATAAATAATATATTAGTATATTATATAGTTATATAATATACTAAAGGTAATATACAGGTTCTCTAACTGGCTTAGATAGATAATAGGCTAGTTATAGATATAAAACTTATTACTAAATAGATATATAGCTATTATCACAGGTCCTAAGAGGGGGCTAGGGGAGAGTAGAGTAACATACTTTAAAACAATAGGCTAATTATAAGCCCGCTTTAGCCTATTTCTATAGCTGTTAATAAGCAAAAAAAAGCAGTTAGTTAAGATATAATATAGCTAAGAGGGTTGGAAAACAGAGAGCAAACAGAAAGTAATAGAAATAACTATAATATAAACTCTTTTTACTCTATTTAGTTTAGGCTCCTTATAAGGTTATTAATATTATAGCTACTACCTTTCTCTTTCTCTATATATTATTACCACTAACCTACTATTTGCTGCTTAAGATCCTCTACCTTTAACTATTATATATAATAAATATTAATAAGTAGATATATACTATAGCTCCCCTATATTAATAAAATAGTAATAGTAATAACTACCTTTTATAAAAACAGAGAGCTAGTATAATTATATCTAGGCAGGCTAGAGAGTATCTCTAGGTACCCTCCTATATAAGTATAATCTTATTTATGCAGACTAGATATATTAAACTATATCTAGAGGCGCCCTCTAATACTCTAGATACTGAAATAAAGTCTATGCTTGCTTGCTACTTAGAAGGTTATACTTAACTACTATAATAAAAAGCATCTATAAAGTAATCTGGAAATAGGTAGAGGTAACTAAGGTATAGGAGGTGTGTTTTCCCCTAAATGCTAGCTTATATTTATTCCTACTTAATATCTAGGTTTGCTAATATATATATATATATCTATAAGATCTTTAATCCTAGATATTAAATTAGCTATATCAGGCTGCTAGCTATTTAACTCTATCTTTAAGGATAATAGCCTCTTATATATTAATCTAATTATAGTAAATATCTAAGTGTGCTAGTAGATCTGTTAAGCTATTGAGTATAATTATAACTACTTCTAAGCTAAACTTAATTTAAACCACTACTACTCTTAATAGAGAGCTACTAGAAGCAAAGATATAGAGCTAGTAGTAGCTATTAGTAATAAGAATATTAGTAATATTACTAGGTCTAGCTATAAGTTAGTATAGGAGCTCTCTAAAAGGATAGATAAGCTACTATAGGTCTAAGAAGAGGTTTTATAGTATATAGTTTAATATAAGCTGGAAATTAAGTGTCTATACTAGCTTAAGCAGTATGTAATAAGATAGAGTAAGCAAAAAGCCTATAAAGAATAGAGAAGTTAAGCCTTAGATAGTCTAGATAACTACTTAAAGATAATAATAGTCTTTATGCTTTTAGTATAGATCCTGTTTAGTAATTAGCTATATAGTAATATAGTATAGATAGATAAAAAATTAGATATACTTTTATACTTTAACTATAATATACTTAAATAGAGGTTATTATTATAGATTATACCTCTTTAATATCTTAAGCTTAATAGGTATTAATAATACGCGCCTATTATAGTGTTAATTAAATAGAAAGGGGTTAGCTTATATAATTAATAGTTACGTTTTATATATCCCCTAGGGGGGCGCCGCGCCTGCCCTACTACCTATTAGCTAATCAGTCTATTAGGCTTAGGTGTATATATATATTCTAGATAATAGTTACAGAGCGCTTATCTAATCTACACCTTCCCAGTTAACACTAGCTTCTTAAATATAAGGTCCGCCTTAAGGACGCAGTATCTAGCCTTAAGCTGCAGCTTAAGCACTTAATCTATATCGCGAAATAAGCTTAATCTATTAAGAGCAGCAACTAAAAATAGAACCACTATACTATTATATATATAGCTAAAGATAATACTAGCGCTGCCTATATTATCTATAATAGTTAAGTTATATTAGTCTATAACTATAAAGTTATATATATTGCTTAATATAACACTGCAGTCCTAAAGAATAATAGATAGTAATATAAGAGATAATATAAAAAGATTATATTAAGAGACTAACTTTTATAAAGCACTTAGCAATAAGGTTAAACTTAGTAGTATAAATATAGGTAGTAGTATTAGTAGAAGTATTATAGAGGATCTAATTTTATGCTACTATATTCCTTATTTATAGTATTATATAGGCGTTATAGGTAGAGTTATTATAAAGCATTATGCTAGCGACAGCGCTAAATATAGAGCCGCTACTCCTAGTTCTGCTATTATTTATATCTTCTTAATTAGATAGGGTAAGAGGCTAATTAAGTATAGTAATAATAGAATATAAGTAGGCCTGAATAATATATAAGTCTTAATTACTATATAGAGATAAGTTTTAAGAAAGACAGAGAGCAGAGAGAAGATATATATTAAATAGAAATATAGCTGTTATAGAGTGCTAAAGAGCTTCTAAGCACTAAGGGGAAATAAGTATTAATATAGATAGTATTATGCTTACTAAGGGTATATAGCTATATCTAAACTAAGTTAATACTGCTAAACTAAGCAGCTATAATATTAGCGCTCTAGATATAGCACAGCCTGTTAGCTATATTTTAGTAGAGAATAATATAGTTATTAATAACTTATTTATATACTATATATTACACCTTATTAAAAAACTATAGCACTATAATATTATTAAAGAAGCCTAGCTTAGTAAACAGGCCTATATAGTATAGCAGTTATATATATAGTAGGATTCTAGGGTTAAAGGCTAGATTATTAACATTAGACAGAATAACGCCCAGCTTAAATAGCTTATAGAGGAGTATTATCTATACCTTAAAATACTAGCTAATAGTGCGCTGCTTCTTAGCTAATAATATATAGAAGTTAATAGGCATATAGCAGACCTTTTAGGTTTTATTTATTTATTAGCTTAGTCTTACTTAGTATCTATTATAGAGAAACTATATCTAGGCTATATTTAAGATATATATAATAAATAGAGATAAATAATAATAGCTATATATTAAAATTCCAGAATAAGAATAGAAGATAGTAAAGCTTAGAGTGTTATTAATATAAAAGCTATAATAGTACTAAACCACTATAGACTTTATATATTTGCTATTAGTGCTAAGCAGAGTAGTAAGTATTAGAGATTAGAAGCTAATTTATATATAATTTTATTATGAGGAACTATATTATATATAATATATTTATTTAGATAGCTATTACTAGATATTATCTATAGCTATATATTAGCTACTAAGATAGAAACAGTAAGCATAATATATTACAGTAGTAGGTATAAGTAACACTAAATAGTAAGAAGGCTAGAGGCAGTCTAAAGAGGAGCATATTATTAATAAGTATATAAGTCATAATAGGTAAGATAAGGTAATAGGTAATATTATAGTAATAGCTAGAGTGCCTAAATAAGCTAGTATAGAGGAGGTTTCTAGGCATTAAGTGCTGCTAACTAAGATATTATAACATATCACAGCTACAGACCTTCACGCCAGCGCCAGCAACAGGACTAGTAAGCAGAGATAGAGTAGAAAGCAAGGCTATCTACAGAGGATTAAAGGTTAGTGGTGGTAGGGATAATATTAGCGGAGATAACCGCGGCGTGAGGTGTGTGGGCACAGCATTTAAGGAGGCTTATTACTCCAAGAGTGGGGCAAATAGGGGCACCTGCTTCTATTTTTAGGCAATCTCTCAAGCAGATTATCTACTTATCCAGGCCCAGTAGGCTTATATATTATAAAATAGTACTTATATAATAGGATACCCTTATAGACTAGTATAATAATTTATTAGATATACTTTAACTTAATAATATTATATATATATATATAACTATCTAAAAACTCTATATATAGATTTAAGATCTAACTTTTTTTTAATATTTTATAATATTAACTTTTATTACCTCTCTTTTATAAAAAAGAAGTTTCTTTTATATTATTAAAGTTTATAATCTCTAATTAACTAATTAAAAGTTTTAATAATTTATTAAAGAATAATAATAATAAAAGCTATAGCTTATAGTTAAGTTACTCTTAAATAATTTTAATTTCTAAAAACTACTAAGTACTTTTACTTTCTTTATGTTAGTATTATAATTAAAGTTTATAGATTAGCTATTTTATATCTACTTTTTAAAAAAAGAGATATATAAATTCATAATTACTACTATAAAAAAAGAATGATATATTATTATCCTAGTAATAGTAATTTTTACTAACTACTTAGTTAAATATATATACTATAAGCTCTATTTCTAAAAGTTATTACTATAGTAATAAAAAATAATAAAGTCTATAAAGTGCTTTTAGTAATTTTAAAATATATTCACTTTTTAAATAATTAAATACTCTAGCTCTATCTCTATATAGACGTCTTTATTAAGATTAATATAAGTATAAATATTAACTATAGCAATTAATAGAGATATATAATATTTAGATTTAGATATATAACTTTCTTAGGTATATAAGATCTCTATTCTCCTATTAGCTTAAAATTAAAATATTAATATAGTAAGTTCTACTAGTTACTATTAATATACTTAAGGCTTTTTCCTCCTAATATATTTTTAATATATAAACTATAACTATATTATCTATTATAATATTATTAATAATATCTTTACTAATCTCTATATCTAGCTCTTGACCCTCTATATATTATACCTTCTATTAGAAAAGGTTTTCTTTTATCTATTAGAAAGCCGCCTAGTATAAGAAAAAGAGAAAAAAAACTAGGGGAGAAATTATTCTAAATCCTGCTCTCTAATTAGTACAGAAATAATTAGCTATAATTAAACCTCTAGATAAATTAGTCTAGAGTTAGGCTATTTATAAGCTAGACCTCCTAGCTACTACCTCTTTATTAGCTCTAACTTAAATACTTAGCCTATATATATACTAGTTCTACTTCCTAGTACTTACTTTCTATTAGTTCTAGATTTCTAATTATTCTACTTATATAGCTTAGCTTATATCTCTATAGCTTATATATAACTAGTTATATAGTATACCTTGCTATTTAAACCTTTCATATAATTATATACTCTATTATTTTCTAATTCTTCTTATTATAATATATAAAACTATTTTAAGTATAGCTAATTTACTATAACCTATATTATCTAGTTAAGGCTCTTTACTCTATATAGGTATATTTAATTCTCCTTCTATAATAACTATACTAATATATCTTAGCTAGTTATAATCTCCTAAACTACTTTTATATTAATAATTTATTTTATAATTACTATATTATAGTTATTCTATTATACTCTATTTTATAGTAGAAGCTTATTTTATAGAATAAGAATAAACCTCTATTAATATAATATATATATTAGATACTTTCTACTCTTATTTAGGCTACTAGCTTTAAATATCTCTCTCCTTATAATAAATATTTATATACTAACAGGCTATAGTCTAAATATATTATTATTTAAACTTTAAAAGGCTTATAGTTAATAAAGAGTATCTATATAAATTATATATAAAATAACTAGGTAACTCTTTATAACCTTTTCATATTATACTATATAGATTATATACTTACCTTTATACTAATAGAATAGATTATTTAGTTACTATGCCTTTAGATATCTCTATTAATTTACTTTTATAGCTTTCTAAGGTATTATTATTTTAGTTTTTTAGTTTCAAGTATTAGTTAAAGAAATTAGGTATTCTTAGAAAACTAGGTATTATATCTTAGATATCTAGTCTTTTAAACCTAAATACTAATAAATTAGTTTTATATAGCTAGTATATTATAGCTAAGTTATAAGTTATTTATATATTAACTATCTAGTTAATAGTGGAGAATAGATTATTAGGTTAGAAGCTATTTAAGATATTACTCCTTATAGCATTTTTATAAACTTTTAATCTATAAAGAGTATCTCTAAGCTAACCTATTTTACTTTAATAAACCCTATCTAGACTTAGAAATATAGATAAAGATAATACTAAGGTATCTAGAGAATAATATATACAGAGAGCTAGGATATATACTCTACTTATATTTAAGAGTTATATCCTGCTTTAAAGTCTATTACTATTTTATTAGCTAGCTTCTCTAACCTTTAGATTTCTTATACTAAGTTCTATTTTATTCTTATTTCTAAAAGGTCTACTATATTAAGTAATTTAATAAGAGAGATATTCTTAAACTTATATATCTAAGATAGTTATATATATATATATATTAATAGCTTTTACCTTATCTAGTTTACTAGTCTCTTTAATAGGCTTTTTACTATATAATCTAAGAATTACCTTATAAGTATTTATCTCTATATCTTATAGTCTATTAATATAAAGCTAGGTATATAGAATAGACTGGGGAGTTATCTCTTATATATATAGCACCTTGCTAGAAGGTTAACCTTTAGGCAAGGAGTTATTAGATATCTTATATAGTAGCGTTCACCTTACTAAAAGGTTTAGCAAAGGCGTTTCCAGGCTATAAGAGCCTTAGTAGCCTACTTAGCTCTAATATAATTAGCTCTATTATATGCAGCGTAGTATTACCTATACTATTACTATTCTACTAGTCTATTTAGCTAGAATATATATCTAACTTTATAATATTTAGAGGGTTTACTTACTAGTAGAAATATATAGAGTTTCTATATTATTATCCTTAACTAGTAGAGAGCATAGGTTAAAGTGCCTCTATAGTGTTTTTAGAATTATATCTATAAACTAGGTGAATTTATTATAGTCTCTTTTATAGAGGAGCTGTGTTATAACTATAAACTTAAGATAGAATAGACCTATATAGAATAGCTCTAACTTTAACTTTAGACTTATATCTTACTTAGTTTTTATACTAAAATAGGATATCTTTAGTCTAATTCCCTTTAAGGATAGGATAATAGTATTTAGTAAAATACCTAGAAATAAGATACTCTATATCTTATATACGGTAAGAATAATTCTACTTAATAGTTTTAGGAAAGTTAATAGTTAATTATTTATAATAATCTTCTTAAGGCTAGGTAAATAGATAATACCTACTACTATAAATTTAGCTCTATTTACTATTTTAAGATTTATATATTTATTCTTATTTATTATAACTAATATTCTCTTAATATATAGAAATATTCTAGGTATAGCTAGATTTTCTAAGTTTCTAAGTATTATAGTTACTACCTTTTTATTTAGTAATAGTATTTAAGTATTCTATTAATAGTTAGATAGATCGATAGAAAGCTTCTAGTATATTTCTATATTAAATAAGAAAGTAGTATAAAGTACTAAGTTCTATTAGTACTAGTTTAGTAGGGTAATAATATATCTATTATTCTAGAAATTAAAGCAGGCTTTAGGCTTATACTAAGCCTAAAGCTTCTTAGTATTCTCTTATATTTATCTATTTTTATAGAAATACTTAAAGAAACCTAGTAAGTAGTTATCTCTTTTAGCTTTTTTTTGCTCTTTTAGGATTATAATATATTTAAATCCTTTCTAGAGCTCTTAGCCTTTTACCTCCTTCTATTTCTTTTTTACTTAGCTACCCCCTAGGCTAGCCTTTATTATATAGATATTCTTTTTTCTAAGGTTATAAAGAAGATTACTCTATAATATAGATTTAAACTATAAGAAGTTATTTATAAAGATAGCTATAGGTATTTTATTAAAAGCCTTATTTAAGAAGCTATATAGTATTCTTAACCTTTAGTTAATATTATAAAATAGATCTAATCTAAGTATACTTACCTTATTAATAATAAGGATATTATATCTATACTACCTCTCCTTTACCTTTTCTAGTTTTTTTAAGGTAGTTAAATTTCTAGAACCTCTATTTCTATTTTTAAAGCTTAGACTAAGTACTAAGTATATAGTTATACTTCTAATTCTAATAGCTGCTATATCTAATATAGCTATAATAACTATATTATAGTCTCTCCTCTTACTAGCTAGTACTATTCTTAGTATATTAATAAGCTATAACTTACTAGTTCCCCTACTATCTTTAATATATTAAAGATATTATTTCTCTTTAAAAATACCTTATTTATCTAGTATATTATAGATTAGCTCTAAGGTAACCTTCTATATCTAGTTTAGAGTTCTCTCTATATTAATAACTTTAGCTACTTATAGAAATATATTACTAAGAGTAATTCTAACCTATATATAAGGCTCTATAGAAGAGTCTATAGAGAATAGCTTACTATTATTCTCTCTAAAACTAGTATTAATAGTATAGCTATCTAAGACTATTAGCTACTTATCTCTCTTAATTATTAATATTCTCGCCTTATATAGTTAATCTTATACTATTTTAGTAGTATTAATACTATGCTTTATTATAATAAATAGCTTTGCTTATTAGGGGATAATTAGTAGGATATATAGTTCTACTTCTATATCTTCCTCTATAATAGTAAACCTACTCTTATTAAGAGACTTTAGAAGGCTATAAAGCTTTAGAAACCTAGTAGTTATACTAAATCTATTATATATATTACTAATTATATTATAAAAGATATTCTAAAGGTTAGTATTTCCTAGTTACTACTTTATACTAGGTATTAGAAGATCCTTAGTATTATTAAACTTAATATCCTTATTACCTTTACTATAGCTAGCCTAAAGCTAGATATCTTTCTTAGTATCTTCTATATTCTTATATAGAAGTTTAATATTATTAATAAAGTTAAGAATTTACCTAGATAAGATAAGCCATAGCTTTATCTAGATCTTAGATAGTTTATCTATATTTAATATAAACCTCTTTTATAGAATAAAGAGGCTAAGAAGAATAATAGCTAACCTAGAATATATAAGTCTAAGACCTAATATTTTAACTATAATAAGAGCTTTAAAGAATATACTAGTAAGGTTTACCTTTACCTATATACTTATAGCTATTATTGTGGCTATTCTCTCTATTATAATTACTCTATATGCCTTGTTTCTAAGTAGTATTATACTATCTTCTAGCTGTATAATAGACTCTCTAGCTATAATAGCTAGCAGACATAGTGGTACTATTAATATATAATACTTACTTACCTACCTTAAGCTACTAGTGTTATAGATTCTCTCTATTAATTTCTATTACTACTAATATAATAACTACCACAGAATCTGTAATATTTAGTAGCCTACTAAGGTACTTATAGTCTATATATCTGCTATTAAAGAGCTATATATACTTACTTAGTATAGCTTAATAATAACTCTAGATCTCTAAGAGCTATATACTACTCTCACCTATTATGCCTGTATAGCTGCTTACTAGCTATAAGAAGTTGTCTATATTGTTTTTAAGTTATTAGAGGCTAATCTTGCCCTTCTACTAATTAATATTAATAACGCCCTTAAACCCCCTTTAGCCAGACCCTTAATAACGCCCCTATAGCTATTAATCTAGCCCTACCTATAGTATAATAAAATAGAGGACACCCTAGTCTATATATTAGTCAGCTAGCTGCATAACTTCTATACTACTATAGAGATATAGATAGCATAGCTTATTACTCTCAAGCACTACCTCTATAAAACGTAGATATAGGATAAGATAGTTATTAATATACTTCTTAACTATATTAATGTGGACCTTAGATCAGACTAGAGGGGGGGCTAGTAGAGTGAGGATATTATCTTTAGTATAAAGCGTCTCTAGTAAGAGCTTATTCCCTATTATAATACTATCTATAGCCTTATTAATAAGAGTCTGCTAGCTCTTAAGTTAGCTTAGAACATTATAGCTATATCTATAAAGAACCTTAAGATAATACTTTACTAATAGTAGCTTTATATTAAGGATATTTATATTATCTTTGCTGCCTATAAAGTGCTCCTATCTAAGATATCTTATACTACCTACTATCTATATAACTTAGAATAATATACTACTATATAAAATAGCACTATTACTGCCTAACTGCTTATAATAGTTAATAAACCTATATACTAAAAGCTATACCACCTAGACTAGTTAATAGTAGGCTAATAAGGATAGGTAATAAAGGTTTAGCCTTTAAGCCCTGCTAATATAATACTAGGTGAGAATTTAGATAAAATGCCTAGAAAACGTTTAAAGCAGATTGCTTAGGTTATAGTAAGTGGAACACTATCTTAACTATAACTAAGGCTATTACTAAAAGACCTTTACCTATATCACTACTAAAGATTATCTAATTATAGATATTAATAAAAGCTTAGAATATAACTAATAGCAATACCTATCTTACTATACCCTAGATTATAATATATCTCCCTTTTATAACTTAGTAAAGAAAAAGAATATATACTAACTATTATTCCCTAGATATAATTAAGGGAGAAGCATAGGTTATCTTTAGTACGTTTTAACTTACTAAAAGTTAAGAACAGCTAGAATATTAGGTATCTCCCTCCTATTAGATTAACAGCCAAGAAAAGCCCCCTGCTATATAAGTATATAGGTAATTATTAAGCCACAGCCTATTATCTATAATAATACCCAGCCACACTACTGCAGCTTAAATTCCTTACTCTAATAATAAATAGTATATATCACAGTTAAGTTATTTGCTTATTTATAATTTAAGGAAACTACTATTATATATATAAAGTAATTAAATTATATTTACTTAAAAATAGCTACTTAAAACTATAGCTACTACTACTAAGGATAATACTAGTGGGAGCGTAAAGTATCTTTATCTAGGAGGTTACTGCTTTATATAATCTAAACACTAACTTAGTAGGTTAAAGTTATTTTATTACTACTTATATATCTAAGATAGATAAGCTTATAATAGTAGGCTGTTTTATATTATTATAAGATAGGATAATAGATATAACACACTCATAGAATACTGTTAACTCTATCTCTATGCTGGCTTTAGTATTAAATATATAAGTTCAGGCTAGGAGGGAGTGCTAATCGCCTAGCAGTAATATATCTAGAATAAGCATAGGCTACTATCTAACCCTCCTTTCTATTACTTAAACACTATATAGTTTATAGTATAAACTGCAAGCTATAAGCTATAAGCTATAAGCTATAAGCTGCAAAGTACAAGCTATAAGGTATAAGCTATAAGATATAAGCTATAAGATATAAGCTATAAGGTATAAGGTACCCAGGTTAGCATATAAAGTTTCTAAAATATATACTTAAAATAATATATACCTCCTAAAAGAGAAAGGTATAAGGTATATACTATAAGCTACACACTACAAGGTGCACTAGAAGGTGCACACTAGAAGGTATAAGCTGCAAAGTATAAGCTATAAGGTGTAAGCTGCAAAGTGCAAGCTATAAGGTGCAAGCTGCAAGGTATAAGCTGTAAGGTATAAGCTATAAGGTATATACTATAAGGTGTATACTATAAGGTATATACTATAAGATATAAGCTATAAGGTATACACTATAAGGTGTATACTATAAGGTATATACTATAAGATATAAGCTATAAAGTATAAGCTATAAGCTATATACTATAAGCTATAGTATAAGCTATAAGCTATAGTATAAGCTGCTATAAGCTATAATATAAGCTATAAAGTGCAGTATAAGCTATAAGCTATAAGCTGCAAACTAGAACATTTATACACTGTAAACCGGAATATTTATATACTGCTAGACAGAGCGCGTCTTAAGGAAACATTACTCTAACTAGATAACCTATAAGTTAGGGTTAAATATTAATATTAGCGTTCAGAATAGGCGTTAATATTTAACAAAAGAGCGAAGCTAGCTAGAGCAAAAAGAGTGTTAATAAGAGGGTAAATACTATATTAGAGAGCAGGGTAAGCAAGCTTCTTACTATAAAGACTTTCTAATATAGAAGGTGCCCTTAGTATAATAAAGTAACACTATTTATTAGTAATCTTAAAAAGTCCTAAGGTTGTCTTAAGTTTTTTATATAAGAGGGGTATTTATAATACCCTCTCTGAGATAATAGAGGTAGCTTTATATAAGCTAGTTACTTATATAGTAAGAAGTCTAGTAAACTATCTATATATAAAACAGATTATGCATATATAAAAACTATAGTATATAAATATCTCAGTTTATATTGTATAAATATCACGATTTATAATAGGGAAATCAGAATATATATTATAGTTCAGGCCTTATTCCTGATATATAGCACTATTTATTATTTTGTAATTTCTATAAGCTTTATATAATTAATGACCTCTAAATAGATTACTAATAGTATCTTAAGGTGTATAGATATTAGTTTACTATTTATATTCCAACAATCCTTAATCTATATGCTGCAGCTTATTATTCTGCTAATATAGAATGCTAATAACTTTAATATTAGAGACTGGTATAGGATATACTATTACCCTATAGAAGTAAATATAACATAATAGAGGGAGGTTTTACTATATAGTTATAATAGGTTAGGTAAAATAATCTTACTCCTACTAAATCATAATTTATAACTAAGGTAAGATATAATTAAAATAAGTGCAGGAGTGTTAACTATAGACCTATTATCTCTTGCTAGAACCTACTAAATAGTAAGAAAGATATTATAGTTAAGAGCTTAACCTCCTAGTTCTAGGTATATAAATAGAGACTACCTACTAATTCTAAACCTGATATTAGTAGGTAGTTAGTTAATTAGTAGGTAAATCAGGATATTTATATCAGGCATACCTATAATAGGAAAATAATATATACCCTTGTACTACTTCTTTAATAAGATACCCTTTTAGACGTAATTAAATATCCTAATTAATAGAGCTAGAATACTCAGAATATATACTTTAAGGACTAGTATATAAGCTAACTACATAGAATATATCTAGTACTAATAGTATATAATAGTATTTATTAGAAGTGATATAATTAATAGAAAATAAAGGCAGCACTAAGCTACTAGCTTAATTTATATTTCCTACTACTAGTTTTATTACCTAGAAGCAGTTATATAGCAGAGTATAATATATACTATTATAAGCTTACCCTAAAATAAAATAAGAGCTAATAAAGCTAGCCTAACTCTAAAGTTATTAGCAGTAATAGTTATCTTTGCTAAAAGCTAGCCCTGCTCTATACTATTAGCAAAATAATAATAAGCTAAGAGGAAATTTAATTTTAGTTTAGGTAGGATGCTAACCTAAATAGAAGGCAGTAAGGTAACTATAAGTGTATAGTGGGAGTATTAGTACCTTACCTTCGGTTCTAATACTAAAGATAGTCTAAAATCAGCAGGTAGTAATATTACTTCTAGAATAAGTACTAGTATCTTAGTAAGAAATTAGTAGGTACTAGAATATTAAAAGCTTTTAGCCTATATAGGTTATTATATAAGTTTCTAACCTCTCTATAATTATATATAGCTTTCCAGTTTAGATAATTAGATAGACTAAGCTTTATAAAAGAGAACAGAATATAAAAATAAAGATATCTAGTAAATATAGTAACTATAAGCTGGAAATTAATGCGCAGCAGAGTTATAGTAAGTTAAAGAGGAAGTTATTAGCACTATAAATATATAGGCCAGTGTCTCTGCAGCGTAATTCTATAAGGCTTAGGTAGCTAGTATATAGTCTTAACCTAATACTTAGAAAGGTTCTCTTTAAAGGTAGAGGATATAGAATAGTAGTGGGATAAATAATTATAGTTAGTGTAGTGCTCTGCTATAAATATATAGATAAATTTAGTGTTGCCTTAGATATGATACTAAATAGATACCCTTAAGTAATAGATAGATTAGGTATAAGGGCACGCTATAGTGGGGGCGGGGAGTACTATACACTAAGACCTAAATAAATATCCCGATTTATAGTAGGAAAATCAGAACATTTATCTAGGGTTATATTATTAACTACTAAACAAAACATAGAATTATAGAACAGTAATTTTAGTATTAAATACTTATATCAGCTAGTTAAGAGGACCACTAAGGCTAGTAACATAACTTAGATAACTAACTGCTACTAGCTATAGATGAGGATAGTAACAGTAAGTAACCTATATTTAATAAGGTTTACTAAGATAAAGCTCCTAAAGCTTGCTCTAAACTTAAGGCCAGCTCTACTTAGGCTATAATATTAAGTAAGGTAGGTATAGATATATCTATCCAAGTTAAGATAGACATAGCATAGTTATAATAAAAAAGGTTTTTGCTATTAGTATTACTATTAGAGGTTTATAGAAGGAATAGCCTGACCTATAATAAGGATTGCTAGGCGCAACCCCTGTAATTAAAATCTAATATCTCCTATTAGTAGCTACTATAGTAGTAGGTACTAATTATATAATTATATCTATATCTTAATTAGTATATAGCTATAAATAGAATAAATCTCAGTCTATAATAATTTAGTGCTATATCTACTTATATCCCTATTACTTAGTATTAAATAGGCTAACCCCTAGTTAACTATAATCTATTAAAAAAGTTTCTAAATAGTTATATTATAAATAGAATTAGTATTATTCTGCATACCTAGAATAGTATATATAGAGACTAAAAAAGACCTTAAGCTAGTTTATAAACTTAAATAGGAGCGCTACTAATACTATAAACACTCTATAAATATTAAGCTATATTACCTAGTTCTTAGAGTATATTGCTTTATAAGGCTTATACTATAGAAATCTTCTTAATATAAGAGAGTAAGTCTTCTAATCAGGCTAGTAGGCCACTACTAGTAAGCAGAAAAGTTAACCTGTTTTCTTTATTAAGTAAGAGGTTAAATTCTTTGCTGCTGCTCACTAAAGTCCTGCCTCTTACTAATCTACTAATATCCTAAAATATCAGAATATTAGTTAGATCTAGCTCTATAAGTATATACTAATATATTTATATAGATATCCTAACTTTTTAAAACCTTAATACCCTAGAGCTGCGTGAATACATAACAGTAAAGGCAGGTGCTAAATCCTCACCTCAGCTTTGTTTTCCCTTCTATTTCTCTCCTCAGGCTCCTTACTATCTCCCTTCTCTATATTTCCTTCTACTTTTCTTTTTTTATTTCACTAGTATTATTATTAGTATTATTAATATCACTAATATTATTACAGCTAGCTATACTTAAGGCAATAGATTCCCTAACTTAACTATTATCACTATATCTAACCTGTATAGCTATTAATAATTTTATTCTACTAGTATCTTACTATATCTTCTAGATAGGTAAGTCTTCTAGATAGACCAGAATATATTCTTTATATTACCTTCTAGTCCCTTCTAAATTATATATAAGCAGTTATAACTATATATATACCTAATATAAATATCTTTTAATGCAAACTCCTATAAGTATAAACCTCTTTAAGTAGCTTGCGTTAACTAATTAAAGATATATACTAATTACTAGGTATAGTAGTATATACTAAAGTACCTTCTCTAAGCTAAATCTCTATCCCTAAATATATCTCTTTACCTACTAACCCCCCTACCTAAATACTGCTAACTATAAATCTTTATAAATATAAAACTCTTTAGTCTATCCCTTCCGCTCTTATTAACCATAAACCTCTTCTACTATATATATACCTCCTCTTTAACCACACACCTTATCTATAATTATAATCCTCTGCAATTTACTACTATACTTTGCTGCCTCTATAACTTTAATATATCTTCTTTCTAGTATACTAATTTACCTAGACCCTAGAAGTAGCAGACCCTGTTTTAATAGTAGTAACTCTATAGCTTTAACTTAGACTATATAATAAAGATACTTATATTAGTATTACTAGGCCTTTATATAAGGTAGTTTAACTTTTAGAGAAGTTATTAAGTATTATCCTATAAGAAGTATATATATAGGTAGCAGACCTTCTAGCATAATAAGACAGCTTAGAATAGGTGTAGTTCTTAAGTTTAGTAGCTATAAATAACTTAGTTAAACGCAATCTATATAGAAAATATCTTCTACTAAAGCAGTATCTTATAAGACTCTAATAATAACTACTAATAACTACTAATAACTAATAATAACTAATAATAACTAATAATAACTAATAATAACTAATAATAACTAATAATAACTAATAATAACTATATATAAATAATATATAACCCTGCTCTATAACTCCTCTATATTCTCTATTTAGCTCTCACCTCTAATAATCTATTATTTTCCACTTTAACTCCTGCTATTTAACTTATTATAGAAATATTAGCATTAGTATTAGTATAAATATTAAAGTGCCACTACTTACTAATCTTAGTTTGCTTATAATTATAAGTACTAGCTTTATCTATAATACTCCTATTAGTTTCTCACTCTTTCTCACTACTATAAAAATTAAGATATCTTATTATAATAAATTTCAGTGCTGCTAAATACTTAATATTAATTGCTGCTTATGTGTGATTAACCCTTCTCTACTAGCTATTAATAAATATTTACGGCTATTTAAATACCTAGGCTAAGCTAGCCCCTTTATAACAGGAGTGGCTTAGTAGGTATTTATATAATACTGCCTTATATACTATAAGGATATGCAAGAGAGGTAAATAAGTAGTATAGATAGGTAGAGTATTAAATATACTTCTAGATAATACAGCTGGGAAGCCTCTAGATAGAATTATAAGTATTATCTAGCTATCCCTATAGGTCTTAGTTAGTATATACTAAGAAAATAATATATAAGAGTAATTAAATATATCACCTTATAGTACTACTATAGCTATAGCTATAATATAAGCCTTTTTTAATATCTAAGAGGTTCTATAAATATTAACTTAAAGAAATATTATAACCTACCTAATAATCCCTCTTTTATATAATATTATAGTTAAGATAGAAACACTTAATAATATATTTTGCAGGCAACTAAGTAATAGTCTTTAATATGGTATTACTTTAAGCCCTTTTACCCTAAACTGTAATAAATATCCCGATTTTTCCACTATAAATTAGGATATTTATTTTAGGTTTAGCGCATATTAGGCGCACCCACTGCTATGCTATATTCAAGTAAGTAGAGCTAGCTATACTATTCTTAGGATTTATTAAATATAGAGAAAACCTTCTATATCTTAAAGATACCTTAGATACCTAGCTAGCTATAAGCTTGCTTCCTTAAAGTTTCTAAGATAGATAACTACTAACTTCTTATAGCTATTAAATTAGTATATATCTCCTCCTCTAACTTCTCTTCTCCTATATCTATCCTATAGCTTTCTCTATTCCTAACTATATCTATAATATTTAAAAATCTTACTAATCTAGATATATCTTATAGTATCTTAGATAGATAATACTGATTTCTTCTCTATGTGGCTATATTATATTATCTAAGAATATTAACCCTACCTATAGCCTAATAATCCATATAACCCTAATAATATATCCTTAATATCTTCTATATAGAAGATCATTAAGTATAACAGTTCTATTACCCTAGTATTATTAGCTCCCCTTAATAGCTATAAATATACCTAATACCTACTAGTCTAAAATAAATATCCTAATTTATAGTAGGTAAATCGGAATATTTATTTCACTGCTAGTATACTCCAGCACACTAAAGGTAGTATATATATTACTTACCCTGCTATACACTCTATCTATAACTAATAAGCTATAAATCTATACAGAACGCTATTAAGAATAACCTCTATGCTTTCTTCTTTAAAGACCCTACTAACCCTATTAGCCCTTAAACCTAGCTTAGCCACACCTTAATTATCTCTATCATAAAAGATATAACAGACTTAATAAGATTAAAGCAGCAGCTTTAGATCTTGGCTTAGTAAAGTCTTTCTTCTATTACTATATTAGTATTACTATTATTAATTAGCTAATAGCAGTAAATACCTAGCTATAATTATTAATACTAAAACAGTAAGAATAGTAGGAATTATAACCTAAGGAGGTATCTACACCTCTATAGCTATATTATTATTACTAAATTGCAGTACTTATAGTTTAGAGAAGCAGCTTTTTAATATAGATATTAATACTTATTATTTATATCTTAGAATATCTTAGTGGAGTTAAGAGCAGCCTTCTTATCTGTGTTTTATACTATGCCCTACCTTAACCCTCTTTTTTTCTATTCTTAGTTATTTAAATATAAACAGACTATTCTACCTTATAAATAACCCTATATTATATTATATCTTAGTTAGCTTTTATGTTACTATCTAGCTAGATAAACGTCTCTGCTATAGCTATAAGTCTGTTATGCTACTAATATAATAGAATAAGCTTATTAAAGAAACATACTAACTGCATTATTAAGAGCTATACTTTAAATCTAGTTAAAAATAGGATCCCCGCTCTATTATACTAAAGAGCAGTTATAAAACCTTAAGCTACCTATAAAGACTATACTAGTTAGCGTTTTAATTTCTTATCTAACTTCTTCTTTCACTATTTATTATATAATATATATAAAATATATTATCTATATTAGTACCTCTATATTATTAATTCTAAGTACCTAATTAAATTAGCTACTTCCTCACTATTTTAGAGGTTACCACTCTACTTATCCTCTCTAGTTATCTCCCTTAAATTAAAGACTACCTTACCTTTCCTTCTAAGAGGTTATAACTAAAGTAAATATAGATATAGAGGCTAAGAAATAAGTTTAGCTACTTATATACTAAATATAGTATACTAAGCTACTACTTTAAGTAATCTAATAGGTTATTAATATACTTAGTACCTACTTTATAATATTACCTTAAGCTCTCTATCTAGATGCTAGGGTAAGCTTAGTAGTATATATCTATATATAGTATCTACTAGTTTAGTACTAAAATTAGCAGGAGGCTCTAGCAGGTGCTATATATACCTTCTTAACCTTAGCATAGAGTACCTACTAGTAGGAGTTACTACTAGTAGTGCTAGGTTACTACCATCTAAAAATTTACTCTAGTATATCCTAAAAGTGTAAATAGTTCTATCCCTTTCTATTTAGGTAGCACCATAATAGAGCTACCTATACCTAAAATAAAATTTAACATAAGCTATTAGGGCTTTAAATTGCTTCTAATTAGCTAGCTATCTAGCAGAGCTATAGGCTAAATATTTAAGCATCTGTCCTATTATCTTCTCCTTTAAGAACTGCTATAGTAATAAGCTCTACCTTATATTAATAAGTTACGTCCCCACTTTCTTATTCTAAGATATAGCAGCAGCCTAATCTATAATAATAAAAACTATATAGCAGCACTATTTCTGCTCCCCACTAATATAGCTATAGATAATAAAACTCTATTAAGATCAGAATACTTAGTATAAATAGAAACTTATAGTATATAGAGATAGCTAGAGAGATAACTAATATCCTCACTATAATTACTGCTATAAATATACTAGTTAATAATATAAGTAAGGCTAAGCTGCTATTATGCTAAGTGAAGCAAATTTATAATTATTAATACTATAAGTAATATAAGCTTCACTAGCTATAACCTCAGTTGCATAATAAAGATCTATACTGTCTACCTTACTATTATAAGATTAACTAGCATCACTATTATTAATATAGATCCCTAAATAATAATATGCTTAGTTCCCTCTATATTAACTATATTTATAATAGCTAAATAAATAAAGAGCAGATTTAGAGCTATAACTATATAATTAATAAGATCACTAAATTACTTAATTTCCAAACCTACTTATCCTATATCTTCCTCTATAATATAAATAAATATTAAGTTAAGCATAGCAAGAGGGATAACAGCCTTATTAAGCTTACCTATAAGTATAATATACTAATTCTATACTATATTTACAAGCAGCTAGTAATAAAATTAACTATAATTCTCTATATTAACTCTAAGAATAGGGACCCCAATATATAGCGCTAAGTAATAATTTATTCTAATAATAAACATAACATTATACTAGTTAAGACTCTAAGCTAGATAGCACCCTTAATCTATAAATCTAGCCTATCTACCCCAGTATGCAGACTAACTACAGTAACCTATTTAAAGAGCTAGTATTAGTAGCTACACTAAACTAGATAAGTAGTATAGCTATAGCTAACCAGCTTAGATATCTATCTTCTAGAGTAGGTTTCTGCTTTGCCTATATAGCTTAAAGAGAACACTAATAATATCTAAGCTAAGTAGAAGTAAAAGGTAGATAAGGAGAACTAAAATATAGTATATAATAGCTAAGGTTAAATTTAATATTAATAAGCTAGAGGCACTATCTACCTCTACTACTACTATAATACTAGGCCTAAGTAACCTTAATTTAGAGATTATTTTATTATAGTTTAATAATACTATAGATATAGAGAGTATATTAGTGTTCTTAGAAGCTAGTCTAACCTTATTAAGCAATAATAATATCACTTTTTCACTACTAAGTATCTTAATTAAGATTAAGTACCTCTTAGAGCTAATTAAGATTATAGCTATAGCTAAGTAGCTTAATTTTAATATAGATACTAATCTAATAGCTATAAACCTTATAGAATAAAAGAAAGGTTAATTACCTACTTATATTAATCTAGAGTCTTCTAGATAGAAATATTAGAACTAATAATAACTGTAATAAAATTGAGGCAATCTATTAGCAGCTTACTTATCTTAATAGCAATAAGATAGGCACCCTACTTATCCAGCTTAGTAATAATAATCTTATTAAGATAGCCTAGAACTATAACACTAATAATATCAGCTAGAGCCTCTTAGACTATAATTAACTAGACTAGCTGGAGCGCTTTGCACTATTTAGTACTATCTTAAACTAAGCCTAGCCTAGTTAGACTAAGTAGGTTATCACTACCTTCTCTAAGCTTAACCTGGATTTTAACTGCACTAATACCTCCCTTAATAAGAACTTTTATATTAGTAGATCTATAGATAGGTTTTACTATAGAGAACCTAAAGGTAAGCTATAGCAGGCTAATACTAATAATAACTCTCTAGTAGACACTAATAAGGCTAACTATAGCAGCCTTAGTAACTATTATTTTATTACTATAATACTCTTTACTTAGAATATAGTGCTAAAATCTATTCTACGTATATACTAAATAGCCCTAATAGTATATTAGTAAAGATATATAATATTAACTATAACTTATATTTAATAACTATTATTAAGAAGCTATAGCTAATAAGAATAGTAACTTATTAATAGTATAGAGTAACTACCTAATAGATTCCTACTATAATAAGGTATTAGCACTCTATATTAATAATAACAGTAGGTGCCTAATAGTAAGGGGGTAACCCTAACTATAACTAGTTAGAGATTAATAGCTATAGCTCTCTAGAGTTGGACTTTTATCTATAATATAGCACTATATTTTCTAGTATTATAACTTTAATAATCTACTAGAGCTCTTTAAAGAAGGGGAAACTCCTATATAAGTTATAGCTTTTAGAAGGAAAAAGAACTGCTCTTATCTAAGTATTAGCTTTTAAAAGGGCAGTCACTCTATTCTAATCTTAATAGCAGCAGAGATGCCTAACCTGTCTACTAGCTAGGATGCTAACTATAGTACCTATTATATCTGCTATATTATTAGCGCTATAGAGAATATTATAACTATTAGCAATCCTGGAGAAGCTAACAGGGAGATCACTATAATATATAAGAAGAACTCCTCCCTAACAGACACTAGTAACCAAGACAGCTATACTATAGCATAAGATCACGCTATGCCAAATAGTAGTATTTAATCTTAAGGACAGTAAGTAAAAGCTCTAGATAACTATTAATAACCTGCTATTAGGGCTAGATGGCCCTTATAGGCCCTAGTATATATGAGCTTATAATTATCCAGGTTAGGGTAGAGGTAGCCCTAGAGGGAGTATTATAAATAATAGATTATATTATCCCTAATAACTGTAAATTAAATCTGAGAATATAGCTATAAAGTAGTAGTATAGTAGGGAATATAGATAGTATTAAGAGGTTCTAACTTAAGTTACTGCTTCTATATTAGCTATAATAATTATTAATATAAATAATTATTAATATAAGGTTTACTCTTAGTACTGCTATAGTGTTTCTATTTAAGTATAATATTAATAGCCTTATATCTAAATTAATTAAGTTATTTTATATATTTAGAGAATTTTAATAGATTTAGAGTTAAATTACTATAGTTAGGTAAGTTATAGAGTAAGTATAACTATTAAAGTAATATAATCTCTAACTAAAGATATATAGTCTAACTATATCTTTTTCTCTAGAGAATAAGGTTAATAAATATCTCTTAATAAAGCTCTTTTATTATATTTAGCTAAGCTTTAAAAGCACTTTACTAAGTATAAATTGAAAGTATATATCCTTTAATAATTATAGCTTATACTTAAAATCTAGTTATCTCTAGAGATTTATTATAACTTATTAAATATAAAAAAACTAGAGCTACTCTATAAGAATACCTAGTACCTAAAGAATAGAATAATATAGAAATAATAAGGCTAATAATTATATAGAAGTTAAGTTTAGATAGAGAGTAGTATAGACCTTACTTAGTATAAAAGACCTATAATATAAATTATATAATAATATAATGAGAAGTAATTAATAAGTAATTAATTAGTTTTACTAACTAATTATAATTATTATTATAACTAAGTAATTACCTCTTGAAAAATAAAAAAAGATTATATATAACTTATATATAGTATAAGCTTAAGCTCTACTTAAAGATAGATTTCTACAGCTCTTTAATAATTAACTTTATAAATTATTTTAAATAAATTCTAGTCTCTTTAGTACCTTATAAATACTCTAACTAGTACTCTTAGCTTTATTTTATACTAGGGGAATAGCAAACTCTACTACCTTAAAAAATCCTTTTTATTAAAGAGCTATAAGAGTGTTAGTATATTAAAGTTAAGTAATAAGTTAATAATATACAAAGTTACTAATAAGAAAGACTTTATAGTTATTATATAGCTTTTATAATATCTTATTACTAAAAAACCTAAGAGAAGTAATTAAAGCTAATACTTAGTAAATTAATATTTAGGAGTAGATATATAGTTAGTAGCATTATTATTATAGGTTTTATAACTTAGATTATTATTATAATATAGTTTATAATACTCTTAGCTTTATAAAGCTATAGTAGCTATATACTATACTATATAATTATATAATTATATACTATAGCCTATTTTACTATTAATAAAGGCTAGGGCCGTGAGAGCCAGAAAGGACAGCAAACAACACAACTCCACCCATAAACAGGCTAGAATAATAAAAATAGGCTTAAAAGATACATAAAGTAATTCGCAGATCTAATCAAAAAGAGATCACTGAAAATAAGCATAAATTCGCTGAGAAGTTCCTGAAAAACTTGAGAATTAAGTATTAAGGTATTAATAATAATAATAATAAGTTTCTCCCCCTCTCTATGCTCTTCCTCTCCCCTTAACTATAGTTCTTCTATAATAGACCTATATGCTAAGAGGGCTCTCTTAGAAACTGCACCGCTAAGTCCCACTCATCCTATCCCACTATACTTTCTATATATATTAATCTATAGCTAAGATAGTTACTCTTTATAACTTATCCTTACCCCTATTTATAGTTTATAATAGTTATAAGCCTAGCTCTATAGTTTATAAATACCTCTCTAACCTCTCTAAGCCTAGGAAAGAATATATAGCTCCCTTACTTATTATTTTTTACTAACTTAAAATAACTTTATAATACTTAAAGAAATTTAATATAATTTTATAATAATAGCTATATACTTATTAATAACCTTCTCTCTAAAAGTAAGGCTTTAGAGCCTTACTAACTAGGCTTATTAGTTTCTTAGTCTATATCTATCTATATAGAGTAAGAATATCTAAAAGTTTCTTAATTCTAATAGCTTTAATACTAAAAAGCTTTTTAATATACTTAAGAATACTCTAACTATTTAGAAGTTTATAAATAAGTATAATATCTATTTTTAAGCTAAGTATAAAGCTAATCTTAGTAAGTATAAAGTAGCTCTAAGAAAGTAGAAAGCTAAAGAGACTTCTTTTTAAATATTCTATAAAACTACTAAATATAATAACTCTATTAATATTATTAAAAATAAGGAGATTAATATTCCCTAATATATTAATAAAATAAGCTATATTATTTCTAAACTTATAAAGCTAACTTTATTAACTCTTATTAAGTATAAAGATATCTAAGAAGAGTAGAATAATATACTTAAGTCTCTCTCTATTAATAATATAAATCTCTCTTTATAGATTACTTTATACTATAACTACTAAGTACTTACTTGTTAGATAGTTAATATAATTCACCTTAAGGCTATAGAGATAGAGCTTAATAATATTAATAATAAGTTCTAGATTAACCTTTAGAACCTTCTCTACTACCTTAAGAAATACCTTATCTACTTTAATAATAATATATAGAGATAAGTATATTAAGATTATAAAGAAGTTATAAAATATACTAAGTATAAGAAATATATTATTCCTATTGCTATAAAAGGAACTTATATATTATTATTACTATACGTTTAGAGTATTATAACTCTATAAATATAAGAGATATAAGAAAATAGATAATATATTTAGAATTCTTATTAATAAATAGCATATTTTGGTATATATATCATATTATAAATATTACGTAATTATATAATATACTTTACAAAGAATAGTAAGATTTAAGAATAAGGTTAAACTTTAACTTTAAGTTAAACCTTATAGCTTATTATTACTAAATACGGTAATATTTACTAAACTAAGATACCTATGCCGCTTACTAAGGTCTATTACTAAGCAGAAAAGCCGCGTAAGACTGCGTAAGCACTTACAAAACCTTAGGAACCAAATTATCTATATATACCTACCTTTTCCCCCGCCTTTTAAGGCCTTAGATATATATACAGTTATTAATATCAATATCAATTTATATTTATATTTTTCTCTCTATTTGAATATTATGCAACAAACCCGAAAGGTTACCCTTCTATACTATTCATTGCCCGAAATCTATTTATACTACTTTGGGAACTTTTCTACTTCTCTTTTAACCTATATAGCTGTTCTTATACTAAGCATACTAGTTAATTTATTAAGTAATATAAAAAGTAGTAATATTTCTATAAGTTAGTAATAAGCTAGAATATTATAAGTATAGAGAGAAGCTAAAGTAAATATATTTTTCTTAAAGTAGTATACTATAAAATAGCTTTTATATAAATCTAGAACTAGCTAGACTTAGTTATATAAGTAGAAAAAAGTAAAGTACTTTATTTCTTACTTAAAGAGCTTAAAATTATTCTTATTACTAAGATATATAATAGGTTAGTATTTACTAAAAGCTTTAGTAAATTACTTAGGGTTAGGGTTAGGGTTAGATTACTTTTATAAACTACTCTAACTTAGAGAATCTAATTTAAGCTTTATAAACTACTTTTAATACTTTCTTTTTAGTAATAATACTTAATAAGATCTCTAGCTATCTCTATAGATAATACTATAGATAGACTTTATAGAACTATAGCTATTTTCAATAAGGTTTTATAGACTTTCTAAAAAATAGCCTTAAGAATTATAAAATACTAAAGGATAAAGTATAGTATATCTAGAAAATAGTAATATCTCTATAGTAAAGCTATATCTATAATAACTTTATATATATAGAGTAGATTACAAAGAAATCTTAAAAGAGTAGTTACTTTTTATCTAACTATAGCTAAGGTAAATACCAAGGTAGTAACTAGAGTAAGTATAGTAATAGAGATAGTATTAATAACTAAAAGTAACTTTTTAATAATATTTCTTACTATATTATAAACTAAAGCTTTCTTAAAGATAATAGCTAAATAACCTAAGTTTATTCTATAGTATTTATATTCTTTAAAGAGCTATATACTCTCCTTAATAGTATTATTTAAATAACTATAGTGCTCTCTATATTATTAATAATAAGAGAAAGCTAGTCTCTAGTATCTTTATATATTTATAAAATAATAAAGTAATTAAGGTTAATAATATAAATATATTAACTATTAAGAAAATTACTTAGGTTATCTAGAGTATATTTAAAAATACCTTAATAAGTTAAAAACACACTCTAACCTTAAATAATATTACTATTATTAAGTATATATATATTAATATAATCTTAAAAGTACTTCTCTTTAAAATAGATATTTAGTATAATAGCTATAACTATACTTTATAGTATAGTAAGCTTAATAAGTATATTTATAGAACGTAGCTACTATATAAGAGTAACCTAGTTTTCTTTTAATATAGCTCTATCTCTATCTATCTACTTAGTCTTAGTATTTCTATAAATAGTATTAATATTATACCTCTCTTAAGTAACTAAAAGCTAGTATACTCTTTATACTACTATATAGGTAAAAGCTTTAATAATATATAACTATAATATCTCTAAGCTAGTTATCTAAGCTAGAGTACTCTTAAATACCTTATATTAAGTTTATAGATATAATACAGCCCCCTGTAAAAAAGACTATAACAAATTCACCTAGTTTATAGGTATAATTTGGGAAACACTATAGAGGCACTTTAATCTATGCCCTCTACTAGTTAAGGATAATAATATAGAAACCTGATATATTCCTGCTAGTAAGCAAACTCTTATATAAAGTTAGATATATGCTCTAGCTAAATAGACTAGCAGAATAGTAATAGCATAGATAATGCTATACTATATATAACAGGGCTAATTATATTAGAGCTAAGTAGGCCACTAAGGCTCTTATAGCAAAAACACCTAAAAGGTAAACCTTCCAGCAAGGTGAATGCTACTATATGAGATATCTAATAACTCCTCGCTTAAAGGTTAACCTTTTAGCAAGGTGCTGCGCATATAAGAGATAACTCCTTAACCTTCTAAGAGGTTCTCACAGCTAGAAGCATAAAAAGCTCTGCTATAAGCAGGGCTTTATGCCTATCTCTCTTCCTTATTCTTATCCTATAACCCATAATAAGTCCTCTAAGATATCAGCACCAGACCCAGCATATTAATATGCCAGCCACACGCAAGGCGCGCCTGTTAACGTTAATAACGCGCAAAAGATTGCATGAGATTAAATACCTTATATATAATACTTAGAGAGTAAGACTTAAGACTCTATTATATATTTAATATTAATTCTATACTTAATTATATACTTATTAAGTTATTTTATATAGTATATCTAAAGCTAGAGCTTTCTATCTCTATTACTATATAGCTTAAAACCTCTTTAACTACTAAAAGCTTAGTAAACTATATACCTAAATAATTATTATTAAAGATAAGTATAATAGAAAACTCTTTATAATTCCCCTAGTCTTAAAAAAGTATAATAAAGTATTTAAGATACTCTATATAGTTTAATACTAAGTATAAAGATAGAGGGGCCTTACTATCTATAAGATCTACTATAATATTAAGTATATTATTATTACTATATAAAGCTTTATATAACATAAATCAGAAGTAGAGAAACTTAGAATTAATCTTAAGTTTCTATTTATAAATACTAAGAAGCTAATAGATAGCAAAAAGCATATTAACTTAGAAATTATTCCAAAAGTCTTTATAATATTCATAGCTACTTACTTATAAAAATACCTTATCTTAGAGACTTAGAGAGTAGGAATCTGATTTTTTAATATTAATCTATATACTATAAATAACTAATAGAGCTCTATTTAGATAAAGCTTAAGTAGTTTTAATACTACTTTTAATAATAATAGCTAGATTGTATATATATTATATACTAAGATCTATACTCTTACTAAAGAGGCTTATATATCTATAGCTATAGAGCTTACTCTCTTAAGGAGAATTATGAAAAAGGCATTAAGAAATATCATTATAAGGTTAACTCTAGAGTCTATCTTAGATATCTTATAGAATATATACTATAAATATATAACCTACATAGAATATAGGTTTCTATACTTAACTAGGTTATTATTTTATACAATATATACTTTAATAAGTTAAAACTCTACTCTCTAGATATTAAGAAGGAGGCTATAGATATCTAGAGTACCTAGATAATTATTAATAAGGTTAAAATACCTATTAAATTCTCTAATATAGTTCTTAAGACCTTAGTGATACTTAATAAAAAGATATAGCTTAAGAGTATAGCCTCTAGCTATTATATAGTAATTATACCTACTTTATAATAAACTTTCTAACTCCACGCCTCTTAATAATATATATAGCCTTTAGTTACGTAATTATAACTCTTCTAACTATAGCCATACTTATATATATATCTATTTATAGCTTTATAATCTTTAACTTTATAGTTTAATAATAATATAGTTTTTAATTACTTAATTCCTAACTCCTAAATTATTAACTTATCCTCTTGCCTACTACCTATACTACTAATACTATCTCTATTACTACTTTGCTATCTATTAATAGCTATGCTATTATTAGTAATACTCTCTCTATATATTATAGTTAGTATAAGCTATACTTACTAATATTTCTCTAAAGAGCTGCCTCTGCCTTAGTATTATAGAGAGCCTATTTAAAGAAGAGCTACTAAATAGAGTATATAATAACCTAATTAACTTTTAATACTAAGTTTACTTATTTATATATAATATAATTATATATCTTGTTATCTTCTATAGAGATATTAAGGAGAGCTTTCTTAAGAGCTATATTAATAATATACTCTTAGTATTATCTATATTAGTTAAAGAAGAAGTAGGTTTTATTAAGTATATTAATACTAAACTCTATAGCAATCTAGTTTATATTACTAGTAATAATACGTATACTTTATATATACTTTATATATTAATATACTAAGTATAGTATTAATATCTTAGAGGATTTATTATAAATTAATAAGAATAAGAAAGGGACGTAGATATAAAGCTCTATTTATAGAGCTTTTTATACTTCTAGCTATAAAAACCTCCTAGAAAAGACCTTTTTAGTTAAGGAGTTATCTCTTATATAGTAGTATTTATAGTACCTTACTAAAAGGTTTACCTTTTAGGTATTTTTCCCAGGCTATAAGAGTCTTAGTAGCCTACTTAGCTCTAATATAAATAGCCCTATTATATTTAGTATAGTATTATTTATATTATTACTATTCTACTAGTCTATTTAGCTAAAATATATATCTAACTTTATATAAGAGTTTGCTTACTAATAGAAATTTATAGAGTTTCTATATTATTATTCTTAACTAATAGATAGTATAGATTAAAGTACCTCTATAGTATTTCCTAAATTATATCTATAAACTAAGTAAATTTATTATAGTTTTTTTATAGAGAAGCTATATTATAACTATAAACTTAATAGTTTAAGAATATACTAGCTAGAATATGGAGAGAACTACTTACTCTTAAATAAACTCCTAATCTTAAAAGTATATTAAGATTAAGTTTAAACTCTTTAGTAATACTAAAGCACTATTACTAAAGATATAGATCTATATCTATCTATTTTAAATACTTAAGAACTAGCTACTTAAGTATTTATAAAAGAGAAAAGTTTATAATAACCTAAATAAGACTTCTCCTTAGTAACTAAAATAAATTCTTAACCTACTTATTATTTATATTAATAAATTAACTATAGATCCTTAATATAATAAAGTACTAAATAATATCTAAGAGTTTTTATAACTCTTTATTTAGAAAAAAGCTTACTAAATAACTATTAAAATACTTTCTTTATAATTTTTCTATCCAATTATTATAAAGCTATTCTAGAGGCCTCTAGCCACTATATAGTAATTTTACCTACTTTGCAATAGACTTTCTAACTCTGCGCTGCGCCTCCTGACAATATATATAGCCTTTAGTTATATAATCTTACTAACTACCTATCCTAACCACAGCTATACTTATATATATATATCTCACTAAACAGCCTTATAATTCTTAACTTCACCGTTTAATAATATCTATTAACTTATCCTCTTATCTATTATCTATGCTACTAATACTATCTCTATTACTACTTTATCTACTAGCTATGCTATTATTAGTAATACTCTCTCTATATTAAAGTAGTTAGTATAAGCTATACTTACTAATAAGCCCTAAAGGGCTACCTCTACCTTAGTATTATAGAGAGTCTATTTAAAGAAAGGCTACTCTATAGAGTACCTAAAGACCTATCTAATCTCTATTACTAAGTCTACTTACTTATCTATAATAAGTTAGTATATCTATAAATTCTCTATAGAAGTATTAATAAGTGCTTTTTTAAAAGGTATATTAATAATATACTCTTAGTATTATCTAGGCTACGTAATAAAACAGAGAGCTTGATTAATTATATTAATACTAAACTCTTATATAATATTTTATATATTATTAATATTAATAAGCATACTTTATATATAGCTAGTATATTAATATACTAGGTCTAGTATTAATATCTTAGAGAACTTATTATAGGTTATAGAATAAAGAAAAGAGATAGATATAAAGCCCTGCTTATAGAGCTTTTTATACTTCTAGCTATAAGAACCTCTTAGGAGGTTAAGAAGTTATCTCTTATATATACCTTACTAAAAGGTTAACCTTTAGGTAAGGAGTTATTAAATATCTTATATAGTGGCACTTACCTTACTAAAAGGTTTACCTTTTAGGCATTTTTTATAGTATCTTACTAAAAGATATTTCTAAGCTATAAGAGGCTTAGTAGCCTACTTAGCTCTAATATAATTAGCCTTATTATATATAGTATAGTATTATCTATACTATTACTATTCTGCTAGTCTATTTAGCTAGTATATATATCTAACTTTATATAAGAGTTTGCTTACTAGCAGAAATATATAGAGTTTCTATATTATTATCCTTAACTAATAGAGGGTATAGATTAAAGTGTCTCTATAGTGTTTCCTAAATTATATCTATAAACTAGGTGAATTTATTATAGTCTTTTTTATAGGGAGCTGCATTAAAACTATAAACTTAATATATATATATATATATAGGATATTTAAAATAAACTCTATAAACCTTATCTAAAATATACTTATATTAATATAGTTTATATATTACTATATAGTTTATATATTACTACTTAGTTAATAATCTACTTTACTAACTATATTTTAGAATATTCTCTATCTCTCCCTCTCTTCTAAGAGGAGTTATAACTTAGATTTAATATTATTATAATTAATATTATTTTAATATTACTTTTACTATTAAACTGTTAATAAATAAATACTTTCTTTATACTTTAATTTATTAGCTTCTATTTAAACCTTAACTAGCTTCTTAATATCTATTATATAAGCTATTTTTAGTCTCTTTTACTATCTAGCTATCTATTCTTATATAAAGTACTAATCTTAAGTTAAAATAGATAATATTAATAACCAGAGTATAATTAAGGTTATAGTTATCTTTAAGAGTAAATTCAAAGCAATTTAGTGCTCTTATATTAAGTTAGCAATATTTATAAAACTTTCTTAAATAGTTAAGTATTTATATTTTAACTTAGTAGCTTAATTACTATAAAACTCTATAAAGCTTATAGATTAATAAATAGCTAAAACGTTAGTAAAAGCAGCACAATTCTATCTCTATAAAGTTATTCTAAGCTAAAGTCTTCTCTATATTTAATAATTACTATAAATTATTCGATTTATAGATTATAGAGATAAGTAGGTTTCTTTATAATAATTAGGTTTCTTTATTATAAATAGTTCCTTAAGTTATTAAATCAAATACTTAATTTATTCATATTTATAAAGTATAAGAAGCAAAGGTATTTATTAATATAATATATAATATTATTCCCATAAAAGGCATAGGAATAATAATTATTCTTATTAATTTAATTACTCTACCTAGCTTGAATTTAATTCTTAGTCTTTTTATTATACTAAGGTTAATTATAATATTTATTAATTTAGAGTTTTTAAGGATAATAAGATAGTTATAACTAGCTATTAAATATACTATAGCTTTTATTTCTAGGTTAATACTTTAAAAAGTCTTTAATTAATACCTTTTATTAAGAGTAAAAACTATAATAATAGTATTATTTATTATTTATTTATAAAAGTTATTAAGTTTATAGTTATAACGCAGCCCCCCTATAAAAAAGACTATAATAAATTCACCTAGTTTATAGGTATAATTTAGGAAACACTATAGAGGCACTTTAACTTATCCTCTCTACTAGTTAAGGATAATAATATAGAAACCCTATATATTTCTACTAGTAAGCAAACTCTTATATAAAGTTAGATATATGCTCTAGCTAAATAGACTAGTAGAATAGTAATAGTGTGGGTAATACTATATTATATATAATAGGGCTAATTATATTAGAGCTAAGTAGGCTACTAAAGCTCTTATAGCCTGGAAAAAACGCCTAAAAGGTAAACCGTTTAGTAAGGTATATATAAGAGATAACTTCTTAACCTTCTAAGAGGTTCTCACAGCTAGAAGCATAAAAAGCTCTGTAAGCAGGGCTTTGTGCCTATCTCTCTTCCTTATCCTTATTAACCTATAATAAGTTCTCTAAGATATTAGTATCAGACCCGGCATATTAATATGCTAGCTATATGTGAGGCGCGCTTATTAACATTAATAACGCGCAAAATATTGTTATAAAAGTTATAATAAGTAATTCCATAATAAGCAGCTTTATTAAGTAAGTACTTATTAATAATACTTTTATAAACTAAGTAAAATAGTTAACTATCTAAGTTTATAAATTAAGTAAAGAATAAAGTTTATTACTTATTATAAAATTATAGATTTTCTAAACTATCTTAGCTCTCTCTAAGTAACTAGAGATATATCTTAATCTCTATATTTTTAGTTTTATTTATCATTATATTTATAATCTATTTAGTATTACTTACTATTATATTCTATGTATAGAAGTAATTAACTTTCTATAAATATAATTATATTACTAATTATACCTTTAAGTTAATTATAGAAGCTTTTAACCTTCTTTATAAAGTTTATTATAACTTATTTATACTCTTTAACTTCTTAGTAGCCTTAAAGAAATTAATTATATAAGATTCTATTGCTTTTATAAATATAATTTAATATAAATTAAATCTTTATAAAAGTATTAAATAGTAAATCTAGTTTTAAGCTTTATTATTAATAAACTATTATTTATAATAAATATAAAAGTTATATTATTCTATTTCACAAAGTATAGTTATTTAAACTCTTCTATATTAAGTTATCTATAGAGCTTAGTAATAGTTTAATTAGAGTTAAAATAAAGCTAAATTTAGTAAATTATATAATAGTAATAATCTAATACTCAACTTTTAAGTATAATTAGAAAAGTAAATAATATTTATTGCTTTATAAAGCTTACTCTTTTATAAATATCTTATAAAATATTAAATCTTAGCTTATATATATCTATATCTTTACTACTATATTTAATATTATTAATATAGATTTGTATAAAGTCTATAAGTTAATATATAAATAAATAAATATTAATATCAAGCTGAATTTAAATATTTCTGATATTTAAAATAGAGTTAATATTTAGAGTAAAATTAAAGTTAATTAAATATAGATCTTTATTATTTTTAAGAGTATCTCTTCTAGTATTAAGTTATAAAAATAAAAGCTTTATTTATTTTTAATATCTTTATTAATAATCTCTTTAGTAAACTTTCTAAATTCTTATAGCTTTATAAATATAGCGTTTTTACTTAATTAGTTCTTAATATTATTAATAATCTAAAAATAAAACTTATTTTCTATAAAGGTTTTATAAAGTTATTATAGCATTTTAGTATTACTTATTATCTCTACTAATAGATTATTTACTATATACTAAATAGTACACTCTTTTAATATAAAGTTACTAGCACTATTAAATAAGTTCTTTATTTAAGTATTAAGTTTATAGCTATAACGCAGCTCCCCGCAAAAAAGACTACAACAAATTTACCCAGTTTATAGGCATAATTTGGGAAACACTATAGAGGCACTTTAACCTATGCCCTCTACTAGTTAAGGATAACAATATAGGAACTATATATATTCCTGCTAGTAAGCAAACCCTTATATAAAGTCTTTATTTAGGTATAAGTTATACTTTAAAGTTAAAACAATCTCTTGTTAATAGTTTTAGAGTTAATAATAGTATTTATTTTAATATAAGTAATTTAAGTAAAAGTTTTATATAATAATCTAGTCTATATAAGTATATATATAATAAGTTTCTAGTAGTTTGTTTTAGATAATAGCAAAGTATAGAATAGGTATACTTAAGTTTAAATATAGTAATCTTATTAAGATAGATAATTCTATAATAGAACTCTTATTATATTAACTTATTATAATACTTATAGATCTTTTATTTATCTATTATCTCTCATTCTTATTATTAATATAGTTATTATTTATATAATAAATATAGTAGTATATTATAGTCTTTAGAGTAGCCATACTTCTAAATAAACCTACTCTTCTTATATTAATAACTTAGTGAGTATAAAAAGTTCTTTATATACTTAAATCTTATAAGGTTTAGTATTATAGTAAGTAGTTATCTCTTTAAGTAATACTCTTGCTAATCCATAGAACTTAGAGTAGTATAATATAAAGTTAAATACTAATTAGTATTACATTTATATAGATCAGTGTAAATATATAGAACTTAGAGCTTAAGTATATATATATAAAGCCTTAAGTTAAATAAGTACTTATTTAATAGCCTAACTAACTATATAAGTAGTAGTATTAAACTATATATATATACTTATAATAGGTTTTATAACTACTTATATATAACTATCTACTATAGTATATATCTTACTGCTTTATAAGTTTTAGTATTAGCGCAATAATAATAGAGTATAAAATAATATAATTAATAAAACCTACGCTTTTATTAAGCAACTTAAATATACTAAGAGTATATTAGTAATATAATTCTTAAGGAGCTTTTATTAATACTTCTATAAAGGATCTCTAGATATATAATTATATTATATATAAGTAAGTATATTTAGTAGTAAAAGTTATATAAGTCTTTAAGTACTCTATAGAGTAGCTCTTCTTTCAATAGAGCGCTATAATATTAAAGCAGAGGCAGCTCTTTAGGGCTTCTAAGTTATAAGCTAATATAGAATACTTATTATATTAACATAACTTACTAAATATTAAAGCGGTAATAGAGAGGCAAGAGGATAAGTTAATAGTTTAGAAAACCATATTATTACTCAACTTTAAAGTTAAAGATTATAAAGCTATAAGCTAATTAATAAGTATATATAAGTATAGCTATAGTTAAAGAGTAGTTAATATTATAAATTACTACTATAAATATATATAGCTATAGTTCTATAGAAGCTTCTAAATTCATACTTAATATATATAGCTTACTTAGAATAATATAGATTATATACTCTATAATACTATTTTATTCTTATATATATAATTATAATAATCTTATTTTTATTATATTATTATATAATATAGCTTTAAAGTAAGTAGCTATAAACTTCTCTATATTATCTATATAGATAATATTTATTAATATACTAAAAAAAGAGATTTATTCTTAAAGGTATATCTATAATTAGTATATTAATTCTTTTTTCTATATCTATAAAGATAATTACTTTAAAGTATATCTTATTATTTATAATTAATAAAAATTATTCAATATAGTTTACTAACTTTATTTCTTAAATAGTAATATAAAGAATATCTCTTGCTTTCTCTATATAGTATTTTAGTATCTATAAAGAGTAGTATAAACCATTAAAAAGATTAAGTGTTTTATAAAGTAATAGAACTACTAACTTAGAAAGTATTATATAGCTCTTTATTATATATATATAGTTTATTTTATTTTATATATACTTAAACCTTATCTATAAATTAGATTAAGATTAAATCTCTATTAAGAGATATTAAGTATTATAAATATCTATTTATTAAGATTTATAAGTTTAATTTTATTAAAGTAGTTTCTACTAAAGTATAGTCTCTTATTGCTAAATATAGTAATAAAGAGGTATAATATATATAATAGATTTAATAACTATAATAACTCTTTATTATTAAAGTATAATATAACTATTTCTATATACTTAGAGTAAATAAAACCTCTCTTTATATATATTATATATAGGGTTATAAAAAATATATATATATTACTATTATATTATAATATATTATTAATTATATTATAATATACTATTAGTTTTATATATATACTCTATAGCTAAGTAATATTAGTTTATTTAATTATCTTTAAAGTAGTTTCTTTATATTTAGCAAACTTAAGTATAGTTATTTATATTAAATATACTTTAAGATTATTCTGTTAAGTTTATAGTTATAACACAGCTCCCTATAAAGAAGACTATCACAAATTCACTTAGTTTATAGGCATAATTCGGGAAACACTATAGAGGCAGTTTAACCTATACTCTCTACTGGTTAAGGATAATAATATAGAAACCTTATATATTCCTATTAGTAAGCAAACCCTCTAAATATTTTAAAGTTAGATATATACTCTAGCTAAATAGACTAGCAGAATAGTAATAGCATAGATAATACTATACTATAAATAATAGGGCTAATTATATTAAAGCTAAGTAGGCCACTTAGGCTCTTATAGCTTAGGAAAAACACCTAAAAGGTAAACCTTTTAGTAAGGGACTATAAATACCACTATATAAGAGATAACTCCTTAACCTCCTAAGAGGTTCTCATAGCTAGAAGTATAAAAAGCTCTATAAGTAGGGCTTTATATCTATCTCTCTTCCTTATTCTTATTCTATAACCTATAATAAGTCCTCTAAGATATTAGTATTAGACCTAGTATATTAATATACTAGCTATATATAAAGCATATCTATTAATATTAATAATATATAAAATATTATATAAAAGTTTAGTAGTAATATAATTAATAAAGCTCTCTGTTTTAATAAGCAGTTTATATAATACTAAGAGCATATTATTAGTAAAGCCCTTAAGAACGCTCTTATTAATATCTCTATATAGAACTTATAGATATACTAACTTATTATAAATAAGTAAGCAAACTTAGTAATAGAGGTTAGATAGATCCTCAGGCACTTTATAGAGTAGCTCTTCTTTAAATAAACCCTCTATAATACTAAGGCAGAGGCAGCCCTTTAGAGCTTATTAATAAGTATAGCTTATACTAAACAGAGAGAGCATTACTAATAATAGCATAGCTATTATAAAGGCATTAGCTAGCCTAATTAAATAAGAAAACTAGTAGATAAAGCAGTAATAGAGATAGTATTAGTAGTATAGATAATAGGTAAGAGAATAAGTTAATAGATATTATTATTAAACTGCAAAGTTAAGGATTATAAAGCTATAAATAGGTATATATAAGTATAGCTATAGTTAGGATAGGATTATATAACTAAAGGCTATATATATTATTAATATAAAAGATAACTCTTTAACTAAAAAGATCGTTCTTAAGAGGTTCTTATAGCTATAAAAATAAAACGCTTTACTATAAGTAGAGCTTTATATTTAAACCTCTTATTTTTCTTTATTTTATAACTTATAATAAATCCTCTAAGATATTAATATTATACTTAATATATAAATATACTAAGGGCCTCTAGCTACTATATAGTGATTTTACCTGCTTTATAATAAACCTTCTAACTCTGCGCTGCGCCTCCTGACAATATATATAGCCTTCAGTCACGTGATTATAACTATCCTAACTATAGCTGCACTTATATATACCTATCTGTTAGCTTTACTAGATAGCCTTATAATCCTTAACTTTATAATTTAATAATAATATAGCTTTTAATTGCTTAATTACTATAGACTACTAAACTATTAACTTATCCTCTTGCTTATTATCTATGCTACTAATACTATCTCTAATACTACTTTATCTACTAGCTATACTGTTATTAGTAATGCTCTCTCTGTGTTATAGTTAGTATAAGCTATACTTACTAATCCCTATAGGGCTGCCTCTGTCTTAGTATTATAGAGGGCTTATTTAAAGAAGGGCTAATAGATAGGGTATATAATAAGCTATTTAACTTTTAAGGCTATATTTGCTTATTTCTATATAATATAACTATATATATTAGTGTCCCCTATAGGGGTATTAAGGTGAGCTCTCCTAAAAGCTATGCTAATAATATGCTCTTTATATAGGCTAGGTTAGTTAAAGAAGGAGGAGTTTTTATTAATTATATTAATACTAAACTCTATAGTAATCTAGTTTATATTACTAGTAATAATAGATATACCTTATATATATCTAGTATATTAAAATACTAGGTATAATACTATTATCTTAGAGGATTTACTATAAGTTAATAAGGATAAGGGAGAGGAATAGGTATAAAGCCCTGCTTATAGCAGAGCTTTTTATACTTCTAGCTGTGAGAACCTCTTAGAAGGTTAAGGAGTTATCTCTTATATACACCTTGCTAGAAGGTTAACCTTTAGGCAAGGAGTTATTAGATATCTTATATAGTAGCGTTTATAGCACCTTACTAGAAGGTTTACCTTTTAGGCGTTTTTTGCAGCACCTTGCTGGAAGGTTTAGCAAAGATAATACTATAAGAGCTTTAGTAGCCTACTTAGCCCTAATATAATCAGCCCTATTATATATAGCGCGGCGTTGCCTATGCTATTACTATTCTACTAGTCTATTTAGCTAGAGTATATATCTAACTTTATATAGTAATATTTACAGGGTTTGCTTGCTAGTAGAAATATATAGAGTTTCCATATTATTATCCTTAACTAGTAGAGAGTATAGGTTAAAGTGCCTCTATAGTGTTTCCTAAATTATACCTATAAACTGGGTGAATTTATTATAGTCTTTTTTATAGGGGGCTGCGTTATAACTATAAACTCAATATAAATATACTAAGTATTAATATAGAGATTAAAGTATTAAAAAGCTTATTATTATTAATAATATAAAAGAGATTATTATTTAGTTTAGTATTAATATAATTAATAAAACTTACTTTTTATTAATTAATCTAAATAATACTAAGAGTATATTACTAATATAACTCTCCAGAGAGCTCTCTTCAATACCTCTTCAAAAAACCTATAGAATATTTAATTATATTATATATAAATAAGCAAACTTAGTAATAGAAGTTAATTAAGTTATTATATACTCTATTTAATAGCTTTTCTTTAAATAAGCTCTCTATAATACTAAAGCAGAAGTAGCTCTTTAGGGATTAATAAGTATAGCCTATACTAAATATATAGAGAGCACTATTAATAATAATATAGTTAGTGAATAATAAAGTAATAATAGAGATAGTATTAACAGCATAAGTAATAAGCAAGAGGATAAGTTAATTATTTAATAGTTTATAGTAATTAAGTAATTAAAAACTATATTATTATTAAACTATAAAGTTAAAGATTATAAAGCTATTTATTATAATAAGTATATATAAATACAGCTATAGTTAGTTAGGAGAGTATTATATAACTATTAGCTCTATATATTATTAAGAGGCGCCGAGTTAGAAAGTATATTATATAGTAGGTAAAATCACTTACTATATAGTAGCTAGAAGCCTATAAGGAGTTTATAGATTTAGGTTCTTTAGTAAATAACTTAGAGATATTAAGAAATATCTATTTTATTATAATTATTAATACTTCTTCTATATTATTAATATATTTTAATATCTATAATATTTATCAAGTTCTTTTTATATCTTCTTAAGATTCTAAGCTAGTTTCTATATATTATATTTCTATTTATTCTATTTAATATAATATTCTATATTATTTAAGTTCTTAATATAGTTAATAATTTAATTAGCTTAATATTTTAGTATAAAATCTATAATAATATAATTTTATATTTATAATATTTATTATACTAGTTTAAGAAGTAAAATATGAGATTTTAAATATTACTTTATAGTATTAAGTAATAAAAGTCTATAGTTAACATTTTAAGATTTCTTTAGGAATTTAAAATACTTTAAGTTTTTTTCTAATTTAATTTATTACTTAAGTATTTTACCTTGATATTTTATTATATAACGTAGATATTATCTCTTTTTTCGAATTAGGTTCTTAACTCTTTTCTTATTAATATATTTATATATTAATTTAAGCTCTCTAAGTAGTTTCTATTAGTTTCTTAAATTCTATTAATATTTATTATAGGTTTTTAAGTATTACTAAGCTTTATTAAAGTTTCCTATATATAGCGAAGTTAAATTTATAATTAAAGTAGAATAATAATTAATTTATAATTTCTATTAATATCATAATTAAATAATAGTAATCTTTAAGAAATATATAACTAAGAGTTCTTATAGTACTTAATTCTATATATATAATAAAGTAAACTTATTTTATAAATTAGTTTATAATAACTAAAATATTATTATACTTAGTATTTGTTATTTGGTTTTATAACTTTAATAGTTTAATAATAGTATTAAAAGAACTAGATTATTATACTATTTTTAGTATTAATAATAATTAGATCTTTTTATAGAGTTAATATTAATTAAGTTTACTTTTTATATAGATTTTATAGTCTTAAATAATAATTACTACTTCTTATTATATAGTAATCTCATTATAGTATTATTAAATATATTTCTATATCTTAGTAACACCTTAGTAGCTATATACTAAAGTTATATATATCTTTTTATTAGTTTCAAGCAGCATTTATTTAGTTATATTAATATTAATCTTTCTTACTATTACTATAAGTTTTATAGCTAATTTAAAGTCTTTATTCTTATTTTATTTTATTATAAGTTAGGTCTATTTTAGCATAGAGACATTATAATATAATATTTACCTAAGTATATTAGCTTTATTATTCTTATTTCTTTCTTTATACTTGATTTTAAAGTTAAATTAAAATAGAAATTCTAATTATTTAATTTATTATTCTTTAACTGCTTTTAATATTATAAAGTTTAAAAAGGTCTTATACTTAGTATATACTATAACCAAGTATTTTCTTTTTAATACTATATTTCCTATACCTTAAACACTTTAATAATAACTATAAGTTCTTTATTATAAATTTAGTAATTAAGTTCTAGTTTATTAAGCCTTAGTAATATAAATATAACTAGTTATAGTTAGTTCTTTTTATTATATTATCTAAGTTATATATCTATAGTAAAGTTTAAAGTATTAGTTCTAAGTTTAAACAGTTTCATAAAGTCTAGAATTCTAACATAGTATCTTCTTCTCTATATTATTCAATTTTCTTAAAGTCCTTTTAGTATTTATATTTATCTATTTATTAAAGTCTTCTATTTAATATAATAAAGCTTTAAAGATATTTATTGATTTCAGTATAGTTCTATATAAAGTATTAATAGATATTAATAAATCTAAAGAATAATGAAATATCTTTAATATATAATAATATAAACTAATTATAAATTACTATATTACTAAATCTAAGGAATTAAATTTATATTAATAGAGTTTATTTATAGTTAGCTTAGCTAAGACTTTTACTTTCTTTTAGTTATTATAGCACTTTATATATTTATTTCTTATATTAAAGTATTATTATTATATTATATTTATTATTATTCAAAATATAGTTAGTATATTAATAAGTCTAAAGAGTATTATAAGTATTAGAAAGTATTTATATTACTTTCTTTTATCTTTCTTAATATAAATAAAGTTTTTAAATTTAAGAGCTATAAACTAATCTATATTATATAAAAAATTAAATAGCCTATATATAAATAATAATAAATAATAGTTCTTAATAGTAATATTATTAAGCGTTTAATAATGAATATATATCTATTTCTTATTATTCTTTTTTAATATAAAGAGTACTAAGTATTTTATGAATAATAGCAAAAGATTTATATGAATCCTTCTATATAGTTATTATTTAAGTAAGTATTAAGTATTTCTATTTTTTCTTAATTAAGACTATAGATCTTTTTAAATATTAATTGCTCTGTTGATTTCTTTGATTCTATAGTTATAGCTATAATATTTTAGCAATTCTATATTAAGTTCTTTAGGAAATAGCTATTAATATTATCAATCTTTTATTAAAATAAATCGTAATTAATATTCTCTATCTAACTTTATAATGATTAATAACTTAAGATTTATATTTTTAATTTGTATTATTATAGGAGTTACTTATAGCTTATATAAAGTATGTTTCTAAAGTTATAACTAAAGAGCTAAGTTCTCTTTTTATTAAGAATAGCTAGTTCTATAATTTATCTATAAACTATATTTCTTTTTACTATATAATTCTAAAACTAATATTATGTCTATTTTTTATCTCTATAATATTAAAGTTAAGTTATTCTTTCTAGCTATTATAATCCAAAGAGAGTTATATTATCTCTAAGTTAATAAAGCTTCTATTATATTAAACTATATTTCTCTTTATATCTTATAGAAAGTACTCTCTTCTTAACGTTTTCTTATTTTTAGTTTACTATATTAAGTTATATAAAGTTTATTTATACTCTATAATTAATTAATATAAATATTAATATTTTATAAACTATAATATTTAACATAATTTATTCTTTATTTAGCATTATTATTATTATATTATATAGAGACTTTAATATTATTACTTAGTATTATTTCTTATTTGGAATTAAGTTAAGTTCTTTAGCTACTATATATGTCTGAGTATTATAATTTATTTTTCTTTATATTAAGCTTTTATTAAGCTTTTTCCTTTAATATTTAGTTATAGAGAGTTACGTCTTTATATAGAAGTTATATTACTTTACTTTAGCTTTCTATATTGAATAGATGTTATACTTATTATTATAAATATTATTTTTATAATATATCTTTATTATTTAAGTAAGATATGAAGTAGTTATAATTTAAAGTAAATACTATAGTTCTATTTGTATTTAAAACTTATAATTATTAATAAGAAACTTAAGTAATAAAGTATATATAAAGAATAAGTTAGTTATTCTATTTATAGAAATAGAACTAGTAATTATACTCTTTCTTAACTATTCTTTAAATTTATTAATAATATAGTATACTTAAAATACTTAATAATATATAGAGTATATAATTATTAATTAAAAATTACTTTATATTATTAATTCTTATCTTAATATATATATTAATTATTTTATTATAATATTATAAACGTAAATAGCTTAGTTATAATAAAAAAAGCTTAGTATTTGTATAATTAAATATGTTATATTCTTTATACTTTAATAATATCTCTTTATAATTAATATTATTTATATTCAAAATATATCTATAGTAATCTCTAGCTAAATATTTTATTATATAATACTATAAAGCTTATTTAAGTTATGAAAAAGTATTAAGTTCTTTATCTTAGATCTAGTTCTTAATTTATTATTATATATAGAAGTTAAAGCTTTCTTTAGTAGTTTTTTTAAAAATCTAAGTTATTTTATTATTTATAATATTTCTTTATTAATTTCTAAGTTTTCTTAGAGTTATATCTAACTTTAATTTATTATTATTACTAAGTATTATAAACTTCTTAAAGGGTTTTTTATTAATATTTCTAAAGTGTAGTTTTAAAATACTAAATACTAAGTTTATTCTTAAAACTAAGTTTTCTATTTCTTAATTCTATTTACTTATTTCTCATCAGCTATTTAGTAGCTTTTTAGTAAATTTATAGTTATTAATATATATTATTATAATAATCCTAGGGTCTCTAGCCACTGCATAATAATTTTACCTACTTTATAATAAACCTTCTAACTCCATACCTCCTAATAATATATATAGCCTTTAGTTATATAATTATAACTATCCTAACTATAGCTATACTTATATATACCTATCTTACTAAATAGCTTTATAATCCTTAACTTTATAGTTTAATAATAATATCTATTAACTTATCCTCTTACCTATTACTTACACTGCTATTAAATCTCTATTACTGCTTTATCTACTAGTCCCCTTAATAGGCGCGCCTTATATATAGCTAGCATAAAGGTTTACCTTTTAGGCGTTTTTTTCACCTCACTGGAAGGTTCAGCAAAGGCGTTGCCACGAGAGCCTTAGTAGCCTACTTAGCCCTAATATAATCAGCCCTGTTATATATAGCATAGCGTTACCTATACTATTACTATTCTGCTAGTCTATTTAGCTAGAGTATATATCTAACTTTATATAAGGGTTTGCTTGCTAGCAGGAATATATAGAGTTCCTATATTATTATCCTTAACTAGTAGAGGGCATAGATTAAAGTGCCTTTATAGTGTTTCCTAAATTATATCTATAAACTGGGTGAATTTATTGTAGTCTTTTTTATGGGGGGCTGCGTTATAACTATAAACTTAAGATATAGCTAGCATATTAATATACTAGGTCTAGTGCTAATATCTTAGAGGACTTATTATAGGTTATAGGATAAGGATAAGGAAGAGATATAGATATAAAGCCCTGCTTATAGCAGAGCTTTTTATACTTCTAGCTATAAGATCCTCTTAGGAGGTTGAGAAGTTATCTCCCTACCTTACTAAAAGGTTTACCTTTTAGGTGTTTTTTTCTAGGCTATAAAAGCCTTAGTAGCCTACTTAGCTATAATATAATTAGCTCTATTATATATAGTATAGCGTTATCTATACTATTACTATTTTACTTATCTATTTAGCTAGAGTATATATCTAACTTTATATAAGGGTTTACTTACTAGTAGAAATATATAGGGTTTCTATATTATTATTCTTAACTAGTAGAGAGCATAGATTAAAGTATCTCTTTAGTATTTTCTAAATTATATCTATAAACTAAGTAAATTTATTATAATCCTTTTTATAAGGGGGCTATATTATAACTATAAACTTAATAATAATCTTAGTTAGTATTAATAATATTTTAGTAATATTATATCTTAATTAGTAAAAGTTCTTAAAGTATTACTTTATTTATTTCTTAAAGTTATTATAGATTTTATAGTAATTTATATAATAAGTAGTGGGATAGGATAAGTGGGACTTAGCAGTGCAATTTCTAAGAGGGCCCTCTCAGTATATAGGTCTGTTATAGAAAGACTATAGTTAAGAGGAGAGGAAGAGCATAGAGGGGAGGAGAACTTATAATTATTAGTATTATTAATACCTTAATACTTAATTTTTAAGTTTTTTAGGGTTTTCTTAGTGAATTTATGCTTATTTTTAATGATCTCTTTTAATTAGATCTGCAAATTACTTTATATATCTTTTAAGCCTAGTTTTATTATTCTAGCCTATTTATAGGTAGAGTTATATTATTTACTGTCCTTTCTAGCCCTTATAGCCCTAGCCTTTATTAATAGTGCCTAGAAGCAGATTCTTTTACTCTTTTTAATAGCCTTTAAAGGCTTCTCAGAGAGTAGGGTATCTTTATTATATCTATATATCCCTACTATTAATATATATATATATATAACTGATCCACTTTAAATATAATAATATACCTAAATAATCTATAAATAATAAAGAATAATAATATAATTAATAGCTAATATAGAAAGATAGAGGAAGATATTTATAGACCTATCTTAGTTTATAAGAATAGTAATAGCTATATATTCTCTTAGAATTAAAGTGGGAATAATAAAGACCCGCATATACTCTCTTTTATATACTATTAGCAGGTTCTAGTAAGCATACTCCCTTTCCTTCTCTCTCATATACTTTTAATATTATTATTATTTAATTAGTAAGTTATAGCTAGAGTAGCTAAAATAGCTATATTTAAGATTAATATAGTAATTAGCAGTCTTACTAAGCTAATAAGTATAGCAAGATTAACCAGATTAGTAAATAAATACTAATAAACCTCTTACTAATATAGCCTTAAGTGCTAAGAATAAAAAATACTAATATTTAAGATATTCTAATATAGTAAAGCTATAAAGTCTTCTAAGATAGAAGTATTATTAGAGAGACCCTTTTATATTAAGTAATAAGACTTAAAGTAGATCTATAAAAGCCTAGAGTAGTAAGATTAAAGTTATAAAACCTTTCTATATTTATTTAGTTTATATTATTTTTCCTTTTTTATTATTTAAAGGAGTTATAATTACCTACTTTATCTTTCTATTTAGAAGATATTATAATAACAAATTCACTTTGCTACTTACAAAGCTTTATTACTTTAACTATATAATAATAAACCTAATATTTATAGACCTATAAGTATTATATCTTCTTCTTATTTAAATAACTTAGATACTAAATCCTCTTCTAATAAGAGAAAGCAGCCTAAAGAGAGATTTATAGAAACTTTATTTAGTAAGATATAACTATAAGCTATAAAACAGCTAGCTTCTAAAAATAGTATAGATAGGTCTATAAATCTCTCTCTAGAAATAGGAGTAATACCCTCTAGCTCTTATTATTTACCTGAGAGGATATATACTAATTAAGATATTATAGTTCTAGCTAACCTTTTAATAAGACACCCTACTATAGCTATAATAACACCCTACTTAACTAGTATATCTAAGTTTATTAAAATTAATATCTTAGACTTTATTATAAACTATAAGAGCTTTTCTAAGCTTTACTATAAAACTAATAAGGATATAAAGAATAAGGTCTATATATATAGTTTTAGTAACTATTAAGATATAGTATAATTCTATATTAATAAGGTTAAGACCTAGAAGGAAGCTAAAGAGAAACTTCTTTACTAATTTAGATTTACAGACCTAAAGTGTTAATAAAACTCTAATAAGAATCTTTAAAACCTAGTTATAGACTTTTATATTAAGAATAATAACCCTTTATAGGTTATAGTATTAATTGCTACTATTTACTAGCTTTAATAAAAAGCTATTCTATATAGAGATCTAGAACTTATAGATACTAAGCTTATTTATATTATATACTGCTATTTTTTAGAGAGGGTAATAAGAGCTATAACTTAAAGTCTTAACTACTAACCTACTAAAGTTATTTTAAAGTAATAAGTTATAGTTAAAGATACTCTAATTAAATAGTCTATTACTTAGCAGAAACTTTAATAACTATTAAACCTTATTAAGCCTAAACTAATAACTATACTTTAAGTTCTAGTAAAGATAATTCTAATAAGATAGAAAGCTAAGACTAAGAAACCTTATATAGCATAGACTATAAGCTTAATTATTAACTCTTTTATAGAAAACTTTAAAACTCTTAATATTAATAGAGCTAATTATAAAATAGATATTCTAAGCCTTATTAAGAGAGTTACTAGCTAAGGAGATAACACTTTTAACTTAAATACTATAAAAGCTACTAAACCTTATAAATAATAATCTTAAAATAATATATAAACTTAATATTAGTAATAGCAGTACTACTACCTATAAGCTAGTTATAGTAACTACTAAAGTAACTACTAATAATATTAAAAGTTTAAAAGAGATAGAGAAAGAGAAAGCTATAGAGGCTTTTAGTAAGAGAGACTATAGTAATATATACCTTTTTAGGCTTTTAGATACTACTAGTTTTATAGAGTAGTAGCCTATATTATTATTAGCTATATTAAGTACCTTAAAGCTAGCTAAAAGGAAGTCTGCTACTATATAGCACCTTTCTACTTTATTAGCACCCTTAATTCTAATATCTAAGTTAAAGCAGGTATTATTAATAAAGGCTGCTTAGCTAGGAGAATAGATAGCTAGATAATTTTAAGGTATATTCTTATTAATAAAGATAGCTTTATAAACTATATAGTAGCTATTAGTAAAATAGTAAAAAAGTAGTAGCTAAAACTAATAGAAGAGATTATATAAGTTATTAGTTATAATAGACTATACTCTAAGCAATCTATTAGCTTTACAGATTAAGAAAAGGATATAATATAATTATATAACTTTATTAATATAATATTCTTTAGCTTTAAGCCTAGAAACTAGTATATTAATCTAGTTAAAGATATTACTATTATAGAATAGGTAAAAGCTAGAAGCTATTACTTAGAACCTTATAATATTTATATTTAATAGGCCTCCTAAATAGCAAACCTATTTATAGTCTAAGATCTTTTAATTTAAATTATCTAGTAAGTTACTAAACTTTCTAATAATAAAGAAGATATTAATAATATTATATTATAGAATACTTTAGAAGAGCTAATTAAATAACAGAAATAAAAAGAGCAAAATAAGTCTTAGATTTAATATAGTAATTTATAAACTAGCTATATACTTATACTAGAGCTATATAGTAAGAGAGTAAATAGGAAGATAGCTAGTTTTAAAGCCTTTCTTTATTAAAACTAGCTAGACTAGAATAAAATAGTTTATAATACTACTAAAGCAATAATTAATAAGTATAAGAATAGATATAATTTAAAGATATAAAAGATTTTTATTCCTGCTAATATTATACTTCTAGATTAATTTAATAAGATAGAAGCTAGTAATAAGAAGCTATAAGAGTAGATAGACTAATAGAATAATAATAAAAACTATTTTAAAGGCTAAGTAACTTTAGCTACTATTTTTATAGCTTTATCTAAGAATTTATAGACTAAGTAAGCATAGTTTAACTGCTATATAATTAATTCTATCTTTAAAATAGATACTATAATAGAGAAATAGAATTTTATACTTTTTCTACTACTAAGATATATTACTATTCTAGACTTTATTATAACTTACTAATAGATTATAATTACCCTTTATAGCTCTATAAATATACTAATTAAGAAAATTATTAATAGTAGTTTAGTAATTAATCTTATTAGTAAAGGATATATTAGATATCTAGGCTTATAGAGTAATATAGTTAGAACTAATATAGGAATTTATAGAATTACTAATAAGGAGTAGAGAATCTAACTTATAGATATAATTATAGATAATATCTATATTAGAGATAATATAATTTAAGATATTAGCTTCTTTATCTTTCTAGAAAATACCTATAATAAGAACTTAGTATTAGAAGCTTCTTTTATCTTAAAGACTAGAATAATCTTAGATTATATATAAAACTAGATTATTAAAGTTCTTTAGTCTGGGAATATTAAGATTAATATCCTATTATTATTCTATATAGGAGACTTAACTACTTACTTTCTGGAAATTATTACTAAGATAGACTGCTTTATCTCTTTATAATATTAATATACTCTTATATCTCCTATAAAGGAGGGAAAATAGAGGCTACTACTAATAGACCTAATATAGTAGTAGGCTTAGAATTTATAGGAGATAATTAATAAGTTAATAAAGTTAAAAATAAGAAAGAATTAGATATGATACTAAATAGTATAAAGATATATTAGAATATTAAAATAATTTAATAAGTATTTAAGAGCTTATATAACCTACTAGAGGAAGTTAAGTAATAAATAGAGCTAAATAAGGAAGTTATTACTATTTTTAAAAAATTTAGATTAGTTTTTAATAAAATCCTAGAAACTATAATCTAAAAAGAAGTTACCTCTAAGCTTAATAATATCTATAAAGTAATTATAAGTACTAAATATACTAAAGGATATAATAGTTATAGTATTAACTATTAGTATTATATTTATAAACCTAAAAAGAAAGTAGTAAAAAAGAGAGTATCTAAGAGGAAGTGTAAATTAGTATATTAAAAAGAAATTAAAGTTATTATAGCTATAGATACTATCTTTTCTTATTATTACTATATATCTATATAGATAATATCTATATTACTAATAGAAGATATTAATATATTATATAAGATAAAGAATAAGAAGATTTAACCTATTAATAATATTATATTAGATAGTTTAATCCTAAATAGTAACCTAGAGTAGAAGCTAAAGGTATAGATAAGAGTAGAGAAGAATATAAAGTTAGATCTTAATACTCTATTTACTAGTCTAATTATACTAAAGTCTTTAAGTATTAAGCTAGAAATAAGACTTATAAAAACCTAGCTAGAAGCTATTTTAAAAACTATTAATTATCTATAACCTAAAGAAAAGAAGCTTCTTATAGCTATTCTAATAGTAAGAGAAAAAGCTTTAGTTTAGAAATTTGCTTATTATAGCTCTATCTACTCTTCTATTACTTTTCTATAAATAATATAGATAATCCTATATAAAGCATAGTAAGTAAAAGGAATTCTAATATTAAGAGGGTTAGAATAGGATATTATTATAGTTTAAAGGATAAACTAGAGAAGGGAATCCTAGAGCAGAGTTATATAGTATATTATAATCTATTCTTTCTTATATATAAGAAAAATAGTAAGATAAGACTTATTAACTCTATAATAAAGATAAATATAGTTATAATTTAAGATATAATACTACCCCCCTCTATAAATAACTTTTTAGAGGATTTTGCTATATACTAGTTATTATTCCTTTTAGACTTTTTCTTAGAATATAACTAAGTCCCCTTAAACTCTATAAGTAGAGACTTAACTATATTTACTTTACTTATTAGATTACTATATATATATACTTTGCCTTAAAGAGTAATAAATTTAGTTATATAATTTATAAGAGTTATAATTAAAATTCTATATAATCTTATATCTAGTTATTATAAAGCCTTTCTTAATAATATTACTATTAAAAAACTAACTTTATACTATAATAAAAAAGAGATTAAGTCTTATCTAGGAATTTATAGATTTATCTTAGAATATTTATAGAATATTAATAAGGTTCTAATTAATTTAGAGCTAGTAGAGTATATAGTAATAGTAGTTAAGTCTTAATAGGTCTAGGAAGCAGTGATAATTATTAGCTATATTTATAGTACTAATAGATATTATTTAGAGGAAGTAAAGATAGTTAAGATCTATAAATAGATTACTTATACTAACTTAATAGAGTTAAGAGCTTTCTTAGAAATTATAATATTTTATAGATCCTAGATAAAGAACTATTTAACTATTATAAAGCTGCTTACTAATTTATTTAAGAAGAATATCTCTTTTTATTAAGAAGAAAAGTATAAGATAGTAATAAATACCTTAAAGTTAATACTTACTAAAGCTCTAATCCTTATTATCTTAAATTATAGTTCTAGAGGAGAAGATATATATTTTATAGTTAATACTAGTAATATAGAATAGAGCAGAGTTCTAGACTAATTTATTAATAACTAATATATAGTTTCTTACTTTAAAAGTAGCACTTAGTTAGAACTAAAACTATTCTATAATACTAGAAAGAAGGAACTATATAGTATTCTAAAAGCCTTAAAAAGGGTATATAATTACCTTTATAGAAGATACTTTATTCTAGAAATAGATATCTAGACTTTAGTTATATAACTAAATAGAGTAGCTATAGATCTCCTAGAAGCTCTTATTATTTAATAGATTATATAGATTTAAATATTTAACTTTAAGATATAATATCTCTATAGTATATAGAATATAGTAATAGATAGCCTCTTATAGAAACTCTGAGGCTCTTTAGATATAATTAATAAAGAAGCAGAAGGAGAAATTAATTCTTAGATTAATTTATAGATCTTCTTTATTAATATTAAGGCTAGTTCCTTCTTTAATTAAGTATAATAATATAGTAATAAATAATAAATAGAGGAGATCTTTATAGAAGATATATAAGAAATTATTAGCAGTATAATAACTATTCTAAACACCCTTCTTAATAATTTATAGGCCTATTTAGTATATTCTTAATAGATTACCTACTATTTAATAATATAAAGGTACCCTCTAGGAATTTAACCTATTAGATACTATAATTTTAAAGTTAGAGCCCTAAACTACTATATTTAAAACTGCCTGCTTTTTACTAGATTAGTAAATTAGAAGCTAATACTAAGATAAATTATAGATAACTCTAAATAGAGAAAGAAGCTAATTACTAAAGCCTATAAGGAAAGTAGTTATAGAGCTAAGCAAGCTATTATAAGGAGATTATCTAACTATTATATATAAAGTAATATATATTTAGAAGTTAAAGAGTTCTTAAAGAGTTATTCTAATTACTAGAAGAGAAGAGCTTAATATATAAATAATATAAGAACCTATAGTTTGCTAAAGAAATTACTCTTTATAAGGATTTTATTAGATATATAGAGAGTAAGTAAGTAGTACTTTATAGAGACTTAGAACCTACTTACTAAATAGCCTAAAATATACTAGCTTAGATAAATAACTATAGCTAAGATTAAAAAGTTTATTTAGAAGGGGGTTATCTATTAATATAAGCTATATAGTAAAATTATTATTAATAGAGATCTAGAAAATAAGAGCATTATTATTAAGTTTAATAAAAGGTATAATATAAGGAGGAAAGTAATATTAGCCTATAACCTAAAAGCTAATAGGGTAATTAAAACTAGTTATTAGCCTATTACTTATTCTTTATTAATATAAACTAGAGGAAGGAAGGATATTAACCCTTAACTATATTTACCTGCTATCCTATTTATAGACTAATTAAGTATTTATACTTTAACTAGCTTTAGCCCTTTCTACTTTTTATATAGATTTAAACCTATTATACCTATTAAAACCCTAATACTAACCTAGAGGGTTTTTAATTAGAATTTAGTAACTATATAGGAGGAAGAGGTTTAGATATATCTATAAGCCTTTCTATAACTTAATAAAGATAGAAAGTAAGCTAAAAAGATAATTAAGAGTTAATATAAGAAAACTATAAAGTATAGTAATAATTAATATAAGTAGATAATAAGAAAAGAGAGACTAGAAGTAGGTAATCTAGTTCTAGTATTTAATATTAAGAGATCTATTAATAAATCTTCTATTAAGAAGCTTAACTACTAATAGTAAGGCCCCTTTTATATCTTATTATATATCTCTAATACTCTATTATATTAACTAGTAATATTAGTAGGAGAAGAGATTATAAATAGAATATTTAGAGGAAATTAACTTTAAAAATTTATTTAAATATCTAAAAGATATTAAAAACTAAGTAATATAGATATTTATAGATCTAATTTAGAGAGAAACCTAGTAAAAGTCTTTTTAATACTAGAAAATATAGAGTATAATAACTATATACTAGAAAAAGAAGATAAAAAACTAATAGTATCTAGAAAGATAATTAGAAATAAAGAGGAGGATATATTATAATCTATAGTAAGATTAAGATAATATCTAAAAAACTTAGAAATAGTAATTAAAGTATTAAAGGCTAAATAGTAACTAGTAGTAGAAATTCTATAAATATTAAAGGAGAAAGAGAAGAAATATATTAAAATAGAGAATCTGAAAAACTTATAATCTTTCTTTTATTTTTAGATACTTAGTTTAATAATTTATAAATCTATTTATACTTATTTATAGGGTTTTCTTTTCTTTATCTCTTATATTTTAAAAGTTTAAGATTCTAGAAATAATATTTCTAAACTTTAAAGATAAGAATAAGAGATAATATTAACTTATTAAAATATACTACTTTACTAATAACTATTTTTTAATATAATAGTAATCTATCTATTAATAACTTTAATATCTATACTAAGTATAAGATATTAGAGATCTATAGCTTCTTAATAATAATACTAAAAACCCCCTCTATAAATATAGCTATTACTAAACTAAAGAAATAAGAAAACTAATAGTTTAAGGATAGATAGAAGAGAAAAAAAGAGAAGAGAGTATTAAAGTATAGTTACTAACCTATAAAAAGGATACTAATATCTAGATAACTAAGAGTATAATAATAAAGCTATTAATACTAAAAGCAGCTATATAATACTATTACTAATAAGAAAAAGAAGAATATTTATAAAAGAGATCTTATTAATTTTATACTTATATAGGGTTTAAAGTTAGTTTTATAGACCTATTTAGAGAATATTTCCTTTATATTCTTATTACTACTTAATAATATTTTTATTATTTTTTCTCTTTTCCTCTATTCTATAAAGATATATTTAGTTATTCTATCTTCCTTTTCTTAATCTATAATATAAAGCTTTAAGTAGTTAGTAATCTCTATAAGGTTAAAGTCTAGAAGTGGCTTTAATATAAAAGGATACTAAGAGTAGGTAAACCTAGCTCTTAAATAATACTTTTAAGCCTATTAAGGATAAAGAGTATTTTAAAGGATTAAAAAGTTAAATTTAGATATAGCTAATATAGTAATATTAGCTAGGATTTAAAACTATAAAATTATTATAATACTATTAAATTCTCTACTCTTTATTATTTTATTATTATATTTAATTTTATATCTATAGTACTTATAAATACTTAGATTATTATAAGAGTAATTCTCTTAGATTTTATAGAAAAAGTAGTTAGTATAAGAAGTATTTAGTATAGAAATATATTTAAAGTATAGTTTATAGATAAAAATACTAATTATAGAGTTTCTTATAGTATAGATATACTATTTATAATAGATATAGAGTACTATATTATAACTATCTTAGAATTAGATAAATAAGCTATAAGCAGCTACTATATACTAAAAAACCTTTATCTACTATAAGCTAGAAAGAAAGGTAATAGAGGTATAAATAAAAACTTAATAGTAAAAGTTACTAGTTCCCTTAATTACCTTTAATATTTAATTAAAGTCTTATTTATTAAGATAAACTTTCTAGAAGGCTAGTCTTAGTATATTAGTAGTCTTATTAGAAAACACCTATAAGCTAAAGGCTACTTTTAAATATTTATTACTAGAAATATTAAAATAGAGCTAAGTAAAGCTTATAGTAGCTTAAAAAGATAATAGATATTAGTTAAGTAATAAGAAGTATAAAGAAAAATAGATTACCTAAAGCTAGTTATCAAAGTACTAGATAAAAAGAGATATATTATTCTACTTTATCTAAGATATAAGAATATTAAAACTAAGCACCTAGAGAGTAGCTTTTAGAGGAAAATAATAAGAATAAAGCTAATTAGTACTCTTAATACTTAATATAAGAAAGTTATAGTTAGCTATAATAAGAGAGGGTAATTTATAGATATAAAAAGAAGAATTTAGAGAAGTTAAGTTAAGATTAAGAGATAGAGGGAAAGATAACTATTAGAGGAGGAGAAGTTAATATTAAAGAATAGAAGAGGATATTTACCTGGTTTTATAACTAGATCTCTTACTTTGATAGCTACTAATAGCTATTATTTCCTTTATTTCTTTCTTATAAATAACTACTCTAATTTACTATTAAATATATTATTAGATTTTTTATCTTAAGTTTACTTTACCTTTATTAAAGCTAAGAGAGCTAAGAGAGAAAGAAGTTAATTATTTCTTCTATAAAATACTAATAAATTACTAACACTTTAAGGTAATTAGTAGATATAAAAGGGTATTATTAACCCTTTTAGTTTTATAGATCTTCTCTTTTTTATTTATATTTATATATACTATCTAATCTATTTTCTTAAATAGAAGATATTTAATATTAACTACTATACTATAATATTTTTAGATTTTATAATTACTCTTATTTAATCTATCTATTTAGTCTATAAATTACTTACTCTTTCCTTCTACTAGCTTTCTTTCTAAAAATATTATAATAAGAAAGATTATTTTTAATAATAGTAATGCTCTAGATAACTATATTTAGAAGCTAAGATCCTTAAAGCTTCCTGCTTATAATACTAAATACCTAATAGTTTTTATATTTAATAAACTAAGTAAGAGCTAATTTTAGATATAGAGCTAGATTATTAGAAATATATTAAGCTTTAAACCTATAGGGAAACTAAGATATTAGCTGCTAATAATTAAATATAAAACTCTACCTCTATAATACTAAGATATAACTAGCTAGATATATCTCTCTAATTTACTAATAAAATATATACTTATTAAATACTAGAGCAAAACTCTAGATATAGTATAGAAGTTATTTCCTCCTTCTAAACTATAATATATTATTACTAGCCTATATAATACTATTAGAATATTAGAGACTAAGACTCTAATATACTTTATAGATATTATAGTAATTATATATTACCTTATAAAACCTATTAAAGCTAGATAACCCTTTTAGTACTATATAATTAGAGATATAGAAAATAACTTTAATAATAGAAGTCTAAGAGATAGTATAACTGCCTAGCTTAAAAAGAAAGCTTTAAATATACTATTTATCTACCTATAAGCACCTAAATTAAATAGAGTAGTCTTTTTAAGGCTACTAATTAACTTATATAATAAATAAAACTAGTTTTATAATAATTAGTAGTTAGAAAAGAGAGTAGAGAAAAGACTATAAACTCTAATATATATTATAACTAGAGTTTTACCTAAAGCTTTAGCTATTATAACTAAAGTCTTAATAAAATAACTATACCTAATTAACCTTTACTATACTAAACCTCTATTATAAGCTTCTAGCCTATATCTAGTTAACTAGTTTAGATCCTTTATATAATCTAAAAGCCTAGTATTACTAAAATAGCCTCTATAAGTAAGAAAAAGAACCTAGATTAACTAACTATTAGTAACTTTTTTAAATAAAGAGCTATTTAAAAGGTATTAGGTCTCTTTAAAGCTAGATAGAACTATTTAAAACTAGAGTTAGAAGATAGAAAGAGGATACTAGAGTAGATAGTACTAGAAGTAATAAAAGACTAAAAGGATAAGTATATTCTATAATTTATAGATCTAAAGCCCTCCTTACCTAATAGAATAAGTCTTAACCTGCCTAGATTTAAGAATATTTATTTATAAACCTAATCTATTAGTATATCTAATACTAAGACCTTAAAAAGCAATAAAGAATTATTAAAGTACCTAAATATTTAGAATATAGTAATAAGAGATAAGATTAAAAAGTATAAAAGGGTAAATAATTAGTAGTAACTAATTAATTTATTAAAATATTATAATTATTCTAGGTCTATAAAACTATTAATATTACTATATCTTATCCCCTTTTTAGTAGAATAAGTTATTATAGGTTATAGAATAAGAATAAGGAAGAGAGATAGGTATAAAGCTCTACTTATAGAGCTTTTTATGCTTCTAGCTATAAGAACCTCTTAGAAGGTTAAGGAGTTATCTCTTATATATATAGCATCTTACTAAAAGGTTAATCTTTAGGTAAGGAGTTATTAGATATCATATAGTAGCGTTTACCTTACTAAAAGGTTTACCTTTTACGCGTTTTTTATAGCACCTTGCTAGAAGGTATTTCTAAGCTATAAGAGCCTTAGTAGCCTACTTAGCTCTAATATAATCAGCTCTATTATATATAGTATAGCGTTATATATACTATTACTATTTTACTACTTTATTTAGCTAGAGTATATATCTAACTTTATATAAGGGTTTACTTACTAATAGGAATATATTAGGTTTCTATATTATTATCCTTAACTAGTAGAGGGTATAGGTTAAAGTGCCTCTATAGTATTTCCCAAATTATATCTATAAACTAGGTGAATTTATTATAGTCTTTTTTGCAGGAGGCTCTATTATAACTATAAACTTAATATAGATTCTAAAAGCTTATAAAGTATTTATAGAGAGCTAGTTTCTATATATAAACTTTTTAGTAAATATTGTAGATTTTATATTATTAAAGGGTATTACTAGTATTATATTTCTTACTAAGAGTAGGTTTAATAATAGAGAGGGTTTTAAATAGGATTTTAAGGTTTTTAGTAATAGATTTACTAGGACTTTTATATATAAGATTAGGTAATATAGTATTATTTTATAGTTTCTTATTAAGATTATAAAACTCTTTAGTTTTGAAGTAATTCTTTAATTACTTAATAATCTTACTATATAGAAGTTAGGAGATCTAGTTTATAATTTAATAAAAGTAATATTATTAAGTATTTCTCTTTCATATTAAAGTAAAATCCTTAGTATACTATTATAGAAAGATACTAGTTTTAGTATAATAGTTTTTAAAAATAAGTAATTTAAACTTAAAAATATTTATCTTATTACTATTATACTTAAGATCTTTTTTATTATAAAACTCTATAAAATCTAAAAGCTAGTATAAAGAAGGTTTTTCCTTAGATAATAATATTTAGGTATATAAAGGAGGGTTCTAATTTTTCTTAAAATAGACTTAGAAAGTATTTCAAATACTCTAGGAGGGATTAGGGTTTAGAACTAGAGTAAATCTATAGAGAGATCTAGTAGGTTTAGGGTTATGAATAAAGCTTTAGTAAGTAAGAGAAATAGATATTATTAAGGCTTTTAGTAGTTATATAGAGGTAGTAGGAGTTAAAATAGAGTTATTAATATCTTTAGTAATTTTAGTAAAGAATTTAAGGTTTTAGTTATACTCTTTAATAAATAAGGAATATTAAAGCTTAACCCTAGTAAAGTTATTACTAGTCTAGAAATAGTAGGCTAATTACTTAATAATATTAGTAAGATTATTCTTTATATAGTTAGAGTTAATAATGATAAATACTTTATTAATAATAAGAGCTTTATAAAAAGCCTTAATAATAAGTAAGTCTATATAGTTAAAGACTTTAGTAATATTTTAGAAGTTTCTTTTAAAGTAAGCCTAAAGTTATAAGCTATAAATATTCTATTTAGTATACTTCATAATATAGTATGTAATATAGCTTATAATCTTTACTAAGTTAGTTTCTTTAGTACTAAAATCCCTAATCTTACTATATATATTAAGGTTAATAATAGTCTTAAAATTATAATATAGTAGAAAGGAGAAATAGTAATTATCTATAGAAGAATTTAAGTATTAGACTTATATTAATATTATATATATATATATCTTCTCTAAGCTATAGCTTTAGGTGTTAATTTATATATTAAATAACTTATAGTTACTTATACTCTTTAATAAGTAGAAGAGTTTAAGTATTAAACTTATAATTATACTTTAAATATAGATATATTTCCTAAGCTATAGCTTTAGATATAAATCTATTTATTAAGTAACTTATATTTATCTATACTCTTTTATAAATCTAGTATTTCCTTTTCTTAAGTAGAGCTTCCTAAGTTAGGCTTTTTTTATAAAGATACTTCCTAAAAAGAGAATTCTTAATACTTATTTTCTAAAAAGAGCTTCCTAAAGAGGAAATAAACTTAGGAAGAATTTATTAAAAAAGGAAGGGGCTATTAAAGATAGGAGGGATTTATTAATATATTTCTTAATCTTATTTACTCTTAGAGGGAATATCTTAATAAGGAGATTATCTCTTCTTCTTATTTATATATATTCTTAATCTTTATAAGGGAATTCTTAGGTTATCTAGTTAAGATAGGAAAAATATAAAAAAAAAAGGACGATTTAGGCTTAAAAGAATATTATTAACTAGTTTAGGTAGTTTTTAATAAAAGCCTAATATATACCTTTTTACTTTAGAAAAATAGATATTACTAACTATAAATCTATTTAAAATAGATCTACTAGACCTTTATTATTAATAAAGTAATTACTAGCTAAAAGCCATTTTACTACTTACTATAACTTAAATATAATTAATATAAAGTTTAAGTAGGGAGACTAAAATATCTTAGAAATAGTAGATATAATAGAGAAGTTATTAAGGTATAAAAAAGGGAGAGTTATAGTAAGGGCAAAAAGTTATTTAAAATAAGAGAGAGAAAGTAGAGAGAAAAGAGGTAAAAGTAAGAAATAGGTAGAGTTAGTAGCTTAAAATTAGAGCGTTTAGCTTAGATAGCTATAAATAAACTAAATTAAGTATTTATTACTAAAAATAAAGCTATAATATCCTAAATATCTTAGGATAAGTAGAATAAACCTATAAAGTTATATAATTAATATAATTTTACTATAATTATAACTTTTAGTAAAGGGATTATAATAAGATATCTTAGTAAGTTATTAAGAGCTTACTACTACTTTTCTATAGTAGGTAGTTAGGGCTTATTACTAATTAATAAGTTATTATTATTATTATTATAAATAAGAGGTTAAAGTAGAGGGTTATAGTAATAAGAAAAGAGAAAGAATAAGAGAAAAGGTAATAAAGTTAGTAAGTAATATAGATAGATACTAAATATATTAAAATATATTAAAGTATACTAAATTTACTAAAAACACTTATAAAAGATTAAAATTAGTAAGACTAGTAATTTAAGGTTAAATAGAGAAAGGAGATAGTTTTAGAAGCTATTAAAAGCTTTAAAAAGTAATAAAGTTAGTAAAAATAGGGTTTTAGATAGTAGGGATTTTAGTAAGGTTATAAAAGTAGAAGGTATTAAAAAAAGATAGATATAAGGAGAGAGATTACTAATTTTACTATATAATAAAGAATTATAGATATTAATTATAGAAGTAAAAGTATAGTTATTATAGAGTAGTTTATAGTTATTAATAATAATAAGAAATCTAAAACTTTACCTATAATATTAATCATAACTTTAGAGATTATAGATTAACTATAGAGGCTAAATACTTAGTAATTAAAACTACTCTCTCTATTAGCATAATAATCTAAATAAGAGGAGGCCTAGAACTATCTAAGTAGTAAATAATTATTAAATAGAGGATTAGAAAATAGAAGTAGAAGCTATATAATTAGTTACTAAATCTAAAGTCTCTATTAGCTAATATTTAAAATCTAAGAGATAGGATTATTAAAATAAGGAAAATATCTCTTTAGTTATTTATATAACCTTACTAATCTATAGTTATAAATAATTTAATAATGAGGTTATTTATTATAATTATAGATAGTATAATAGTAAAGTTAATTACTAATTAGTATTAGTTTTCTAAAGTACTAGTAATATAAAGAAAGAGTAGGTAGGGTATAATATTAATTTAAGATATTAAGTTTATAGTTATAACGCAGCCCCCCTATAAAAAAGACTATAATAAATTCACCCAGTTTATAGGTATAATTTTGGAAACACTATAGAGGCACTTTAATCTATGCCCTCTACTAGTTAAGGATAATAATATAGGAACCCTATATATTCCTGCTAGCAAGCAAACCCTCTAAATATTACTATAAAGTTAGATATATGCTCTGGCTAAATAGACTAGCAGAATAGTAACAGCGCAGGCAACACCACGCTGCACGTAACAGAGCTAATTATATTAGAGCTGAGTAGGCTACTAAGGCTCTTATAGCCTAGGAACGCCTTTGCTAAACCTTCTAGTGAGGTGAAAAACGCCTAAAAGGTAAACCTTCTAGCAAGGTGCTATATATATAAGAGATAACTTCTTAATCTCCTAAGAGGTTCTTATAGCTAGAAGCATAAAAAGCTCTATAAGTAGGGCTTTATACCTATCCCTCTCTCTTATTCTTATTAACTTATAATAAATCCTCTAAGATATTAGTAACAGATCTAGTATATTAATATGCTAGCTATATATAAGATATACCTATTAATATTAATAATATATAAAATATTATATAATAGTTTAGTATTAATATAATTAATAAGGCTCTCTGTTTTATTAAGCAGCCTATATAATACTAAAAGTATATTATTAGTATAGCTTTTAAGAGAGCTCTTATTAATACCCCTATAAGGGACTTATAGATATACTAACTTATTCTATATAAGTAAGTAGACTTAGTAATAGAGATTAGATAGGTTATTAAGTACTCTATAGAGTAGCCCTTCTTTAAACAGACCCTCTATAATACTAAGGCAGAGGCAGCCCTTTAAGGAAATATTAGTAAGTATAGCTTATACTAAACAGAGAGAGCATTACTAATAATAGCAAAGCTAGCAGATAAAGCAGTGATAGAGATAGTATTTAATAGCAGTATAGGTAATAGGTGAGAGAATAAGTTAACAGATATTATTATCAAACTGTAAAGTTAAGAATTGTAAGGCTGTCTGGTAAGATAGGTATATACAAGTGTAGCTGTGGTTAGGATAGTTATAATTACGTAACTAAAGGCTATATATATTATTAGGAGGCGCAGCGTGGAGTTAGAAGGTCTGTTACAAAGCAGGTAAAATCACTATGTAGTGGCCAGAGGCCCTAATATAAAGTTTACTTAATATAGAAAGCTAAAATATTATAACTTATATAAAATAGGAATAACTATCTATACTTAAGGGCCTCTAGCTACTATATAGTAATTTTACCTGCTTTATAATAGACCTTTTAACTCTATGCCTCCTAATAATATATATAGCCTTTAGTTATATAATCCTATTCTAACCACAGCTATACTTATATATACCTATCTATAGCCTTATAATCCTCAACTTTACAGTTTAATAATAATATCTATTAACTTATCCTCTTACCTATTACCTATACTACTAATACTATCTCTTTTACTACTTTATCTACTAGTCCCCTTATTTAATTAAGCTAGCTAATACCTTTATAGTAGCTATACTATTATTAGCAATACTCTCTCTATTTAGTATAAGCTATACTTACTAATCTCTATAGAGCTACCTCTGCCTTAGTATTATAGAGAGCCTATTTAAAGAAGGGCTAATAGATAGAGTATATAATAACCTATTTAACTTCTAATACTATATTTACTTATTTCTATATATTATAACTACTATATTAATAATATACTCTTAGTATTATCTAGGCTACTTAATAAAATAGAGGTTATTAATTATTTTAATACTAAACTCTTATATAATCTCTTATATATTATTAATATTAATAAATATACCTTATATATAGCTAGTATATAAGTACTAATATCTTAGAGGATTTATTATAAGTTAATAAGAATAAGGAAGAGAGATAGATATAAAGCCCTGCTCATAGCAGAGCTTTTTATACTTCTAGCTATAAGAACCTCTTAGAAGGTTAAGAAGTTATCTCTTATATATACCTTACTAAAGGTTTACCTTTTAGGCATTTTGCCCAGGCTATAAGAGTATTAGTAACCTACTTAGCTCTAATATAATTAGCTTTATTATATATAGCATAGTGTTATTAATACTATTACTATTCTCTTAATCTATTTAACTAGAGCATATATCTAACTTTATATAAGGGTTTACTTACTAGCAGGAATATATAGAGTTTCTATATTATTATCCTTAACTAGTAGAGAGTATAGGTTAAAGTATCTCTATAGTATTTCCTAAATTATATCTATAAACTAGGTAAGTTTATTATAGTCTTTTTTAATATAGGGGCTGTATTATAACTATAAACTTAATAGCTAGTATATTAATATATTAAGTCTAGTATTAATATCTTAGAAGACTTATTATAGATTAATAAGAATAAGGAAGAGAGATAGATATAAAGCTTTACTTATAGAGCTTTTTATACTTCTAGCTATAAGAACCTCTTAGAAGGTTAAGGAGTTATTTCTTATAGATATAGTATTTTACTAAAAGGTTAACCTTTAGGGTTTTAGATATTTTTTATAATACCTTACTAGAAAGTTTAGTAAAGATATTTTTAGAAGCTATAAGAGCCTTAGTAGCCTACTTAGCTCTAATATAATTAGCTATATTAAGTTTATAGTTATAATATAGTCCCTCTATGAAAAAGACTATAATAAATTTATCTAGTTTATGGATATAGTTTAGAAAATACTATAGAAGTACTTTAATCTATACTCTCTACTAGTTAAGAATAATAATATAGAAACCCTATATATTCCTACTAGCAAGCAAACCCTTATATAAAGTTAGATATATACTCTAGCTAAATAAACTAATAGAATAGTAATAGTATAGGTAATACTATACTATATATAATAGGGCTAATTATATTAGACCTAAGTAGAATAATTAGCTATATTATATATAGCATAGTATTATCTATACTATTACTATTTTACTAGTCTATTTAGCTAGAATATATATCTAACTTTATATAAGGGTTTGCTTACTAATAGAAATATATAGAGTTTCTATATTATTATCCTTAACTAGTAGAGAGTATAGGTTAAAGTACCTCTATAGTATTTTCTAAATTATACCTATAAACTGGGTGAATTTGTTATAGTCTTTTTTGTAAGGAGCTGTATTATAACTATAAACTTAAAGCTAATTATCTAAAAGCTAGATAAGCTATTAAAGTTATTATAGCTTATATAATAATACTTTTATTAAACTTTTTAGTAAAGTACTTAAGAGAATTATAATTATATAACTAAAGGCTATATATATTATTTAGAAATATAAAGTTAGAAAGTTTATTAAAAAGTAGAAATAATTGCTATATAATAGTTAGAAGCTATTTTACTTATTATATTATATTATATAATTTATATTATATAATTTATATTATAGTTCTTTATACTTATAAAGCTTTACTCTTTTTATATTATTCTATATATAAATACTCTTTAAATATTAAATATATTTATAGAGTAGCTTTAGTTCTTTTATATTAATAAATTATACTAAAATAATATAAATAATTAAATAATACTAACTATACTTATTAAGTTTATAGTTATAACACAGCCCCCTATAAAAGAGACTATAATAAATTCACCTAGTTTATAGATATAATTTAGAAAACACTATAGAGGCACTTTAATCTATGCTATCTATTAGTTAAGGATAATAATATAGAAACTCTATATATTCCTATTAGTAAGCAAACCCTTATATAAAGTTAGATATATACTTAAGCTAAATAGACTAGTAGAATAGTAATAGCGTGGGTAACGCTGCGCTATATATAATAGGGCTGATTATATTAGAGCTAAGTAGGCTACTAAGGCTCTTATAGTAAAAACGCCTACTAACTATACTTTATTAATAAATAAGAATTATAATATTACTAAGTCTATAGTTTATAATAATATAGTTAATATCTCTAAAAAAGCTATTATTTTTAAAATAAAATAAAATATTAAAAAGCTATATAAGTTAAGATTAATAAACTTAATAATTAATATACTTAGAATTTAGTTAGTAATAGAAGCTACTTAAGTATTAAGCTATACTAGTAAAATAAGAACTTATTTAAAATATAAAAAAGTAATATCTAATTACTTTTAGTATTACTTATAAACTTAAAGCTTACTAATTATTAATAATAATCTTTAATAATAGCTATAATATATAAAGTAGAAAATATATTTATTTATATAGATAATAATAATATATTAACTTAGTAGTTATATATATATTAATAGCTTTGAATAAATATTAAAATTAAATAATGAGAAGTGTTAATAATAATATTATTATTTAAAATTAGTATTAATACTTTACTATAAATATAAAAGTAATTTATAACTAACACTATTATTATATATAGTTTATAATAATAATTAGTTTATTTAGATTTTTTTATATAGTTTTAGGTTTTTTAATTAGTTATATATATATATTATTATCATTTTATACTTTTTATTTATAAGGTTTTCTAGGTTTTTAACTATTATAATAAGCTATAATAAGTTTACTTAGTTTAGTAAATATTATTAATATTTAATACTTAAGCTTATATAGCCTTAATAATTATTTAGAATTATTTAAATAATATAAATAAACTACTAAACTACTAAACTAGTAATTAAACTAGTTATAAGTAGATAAATAATATAATTATTAAGGTAGAAATAATATATAAAGTATAAATGTGTATATACTATATATATTCTATATAGAAATATTATAGTATATCTAGAAATATTATAATTTTAAGAAGTTCATTACTTTAACTAAAAATAAGAATTTTAATTATAGTAGCTATTTTAATAAAAATAAAATAGCTATAAGAATATAACTTATATATATAGTACCTTTTTAGAACTTCAATACTAGGTTACTTAAGCTATAATAACTATAATTACTTAAAAGTTACTAAAATAATCTAATTTACTTAAAGCTATAAAAATACTAAACTATATAATTTGGTAACTTCTATAGCTATAGAATATGGATAATAATATTTATATAAAGCTTAGTACTCTAAACTTTATATATATATATAATAATTAAATCTATAAAATTAATTATAAAATTAAGATAATTAAAATAAATAATAAAGTTAGGTTTAAATCTAAACCTATAAATATTAGTATAATCTATAGAATAAAGTTATTAAAAATAACATAAACTATAATAATAAAAGTTAGGAATATCTATTTTAATAAGTAACTATTAGAACATAAAACAAAGTATATATATATAAATAGATTTTCTCTTAGATTAGAATAGGAAGTAACTAAGCATTTTAAAACTTTTTATTTACTACTACTTTAAACTTTATTGTTATTACTCTTTTATTATATAAATATTAATTATTTATACTAATTATTTATACTAGTTATTTATACTAGTTATTTATACTAATTATTTATACTAATTATAAATAACTACTAGTAATATTATGCTTTATTATTTACTTATTAAAAATAAAAAGGTTTCTCTTATTATATTACATATACTATTTAAAACTATACTACCTCTTTTATAAAACTATATAATATTACTATTAGTTAAGTTATATTCTTATTATTTATACTTAGTAAGCCTCTTATAAGAGATATCCTTATTTACTTTATACATTTAAAGCTATTTATAATACTACTTTATCTCTTTTATATCTATTTATATATAGTTATAGCTTTATATAAAGCTTTATAATAGCTTTAAGTCTCTTTACTATATATACTAATTTATAGCTAAGATAGCTACTCTTTATAACTAATTATTACTTCTATTCATAGCTTATAATAAATATTATATAGTTATAAAGTAAATTAATAATATAGTGAGCTATTTAATAATATATTTTCTATTAAAAAAGGCTTAGAGATAATATATAGTAGATAGTATAGTTTATTAAAGCTATTATAGTTAAGAAGTTATAATCTAAAATAAAGCTAGGAGTACTATTAAGAGTAATTAAAAAGTTCATTATTAAAGAGCTATATAAACTTAATCCTTAATAGGCCTTAAGCTTATACTATATATAAATATAAAATAAATTGTTTATTTCTAGAAAAGTAATACCTTAGCTATAGTAGTAATTATAATTTATTAGTAAAACGAGCTAAGTACTTATAAGTTACTTCTATTTATACTTTATTAATTACTCTTGATTTTATTATTATATAATTTATACTTATAGTTTCTTTCTACTAACTAAAGCTTTATTATATCTATATTATTCTATATATAAATATTATCTAGGCGCTAAGTATCTTTAGAGAGTGGCCTAAATTTCTCTATATTTAATAAAGTATAATTAATATTAGGTCTCTCTCTTAATAGTTTTATCTTTAAGATTAATATAAATAAATTACTATTCTTAAGTTAGGGAGTTATTAAAGTTATTTCTTAAACCCTTTATAATATTAATATTATAGTAAGTTATATTAAATATTAAATTGTTTTGATTCTCTCTATTATTAAGATTATATACTCTAAATTACTAAATTTAAAACTGTTATTAATATACTATATTTATATTTCTAGTCTTTAGGGAAGTATTATAAATTACTTTTTAATACTAAAGTTTATAATATACTAATAAATATAATTTATAAACATAAGTTTTATATAAAAGCTCTTTATACTTTATATTAACTTTATATAATAAATATTTATTAAAAAGTATTTTTATTTAGAAGATATTAAAGTAATAAAAATAGATCGTATTAAAAAAAGCTATAGTATTATAGATTATATAAAGTAAGCTAAGTATATTAATAATAAAGTTAGATTATTTATAAATATAGAGAAATATAATATCTTAAAAAAGTTAAAAATATTATAGAGAAGTTATTAAGTTTATAGTTATAACACAGCCCCTCTATAAAAAACACTATAATAAATTTACCTAGTTTATAAATATAATTTAGGAAACACTATAGAGGCACTTCAATCTATACCCTCTACTAGTTAAGAATAATAATATAGAAACTCTATATATTTCTACTAGTAAGCAAACCCTTATATAAAGTTAGATATATACTCTAGCTAAATAGACTAGCAGAATAGTAATAGCATAGGTAATACTATACTATATATAATAGGACTAATTATATTAGAGCTAAATAGGCTACTAAAGCTCTTATAGCAAAAATGCCTAAAAGGTAAACCTTTTAGTAAGGTGCTGCAAACGCTACTATATAAGAGATAACTCCTTAACCTCCTAAGAGGTTCTCACAGCTAGAAGCATAAAAAGCTCTGCTACTATAAGTAGGGCTTTATACCTATCCCTCTTTCTTATCCTTATTTTATAACTTATAATAAATCCTCAAAGATATTAGCACCACACTTAGTATATTAATATACTAGATATATATAAGGTATATCTATTATTACTAGTAATGCAAACTAGATTACTATAGAGTTTAATATTAATATAATGAAGAAAAGCTCCTCCTTCTTTAACTAATCTAATCTATATAAAGAGCATATTATTAATATAGCTCTTAATAGAGTTTACCTTAATACCCCTATAGGGAATACTAATATATATAGTTATATTATATAGAAATAATTAAATATAGCTTTAGAAGTTAAATAGGTTATTATATACTCTATCTATTAACTCTTCTTTAAATAGGCTCTCTATTATACTAAGGCAGAGGTGGCCCTATACGGATTAGTAAGTATAGCTTATACTAACTGCTTATAGAGAGAGTATTATAAAGACAGTGATAACTTCTAAAGATATTACTCTAGTAGATAAAGTAGTGATAGAGATAGTGTTAGTAGCATAGGTGATAGGTGAGAGAATAAGTTAATAGTTTAGTAGTCTATAGTAATTAAGTAATTAAAAACTATATTATTATTAAACTATAAAGTTAAGGATTATAAGGATATAGATAGGTATATATAAGTGTGGCTATAGTTAGGAGAGGATTATATAACTAAAGGCTATATATATTGTTAGGAGGCGTAGTATGGAGTTAGAAGGTTTATTATAAAGTAGAGCGGCTAGAGGCTATTCTATATATATAATAAAGTAAGTATATTTTCTAAATTAGTTTATAATAACTAAATTATAATTACATTTAATATTAGGTATTAAATTTTATAATCTTAGGAGTTTATTAATAGATTCTAGAGAGATAAATCGTTATACCACTTTTAGTATTAATAATAATTCACTTTTTCTATAGAGTTAGTATTAACTAGATTTACTTTTTATATAGATTTTATAAGCTTTAATAATATTTACTACTTCTTATTATATAGTACTTTTAATATAATATTATTAAATATATTTCTAGATTTTAATAATATTTTAGTATCTATATACTAAAGCTATATATACTTTCTTAGTAGCTTTAAGTATTATTTATTTAGTTATATTAATATTAGTCTTTATAGCTACTATTAAAGGTTTTATAATTAATATAAAGTTTCTATTTTTATTTTGATATAAAATAACTTAAGTTTCTTTAATATTAAGATATTATAGTTTAATTATTAACTAAAAGTATTAGCTTTATTTTTCCTATATTTCTTTTATAGTTAATCTTAAAGTTAACTTTAAAAAGAACTCTTAACCCTTTAGTTTACTATTTATGAAGTGCTTTTAATATTATAAAATAAAAAAAAGTTTTATAATTAGTATATACTCTAATTAAGTATTTATAGATAATAGCTATAGTCTATATTCCTTAAATATCTTATTAATTAGTATAGATTACTTAGTAGTTAAGCTCTAGTTTATTTATAATATTAATATTACTATAACTAGTTATAGTTAGTTCTTATTACATTATTTAATTTATATATATATAGTAAAATTTAAGGTGTTATCTTTAAGTTTAAATAATTATTTAAGTTTAAAACTAATAGAATAATGTCTTTTTCTAGATATTATCTTTTTTAAAGGCTTTTTATACTTATTTATTTTCTAAACTATTTTATCTTTTATAGTAAGCTCTTAGGGTTATTTATTAATTTTAATATAGTTATATATAGAATATTAATAAATCTAAATAATAATTATATATTCTTAATATATATTACTATAAACTAATTATAAACTACTTTAATTCTATCTTTAGATATTTTAATAATTCTTATTATTATAATAAATCTAAAGAAATTAATTTCTTATTAATGAAATTTATTCTTAGCTAGCTTAATTAAGACTTTTACTTTCTATTATTATTATAAAATTTAATATATGTACTCTTTATATAATTTTAGTATCTAAGAGAGAAGAATTAAAATATTATTAAGATATATTATAATAAATTTCTTAGAGTATTATTAAAGTATTATATTAATTAATATCTAAAATATAGTATATCTATTCTTAAATCTAAAGAGTATTTATTAGTTTTCTAAAATACTAATATAGTAAGGGTTAGGTAAGGCGTAAATATTAATTTAAAGATAGATATATTAAATAGATCTAGAAGGTAGCTAGCATATAGGAATAATATTAATAGTTAATAGAGATAGGTTATATAATAAGGTATATAACTATCTACCTAACTAGATTATAGCTAGTATTAGGCTATAGATTTTAATAAAGGTTAGAATTGAACCTACTAAGTAATATAGATAATTATTTCTATATTAGTAGTCTTTCTTTTATACTTAATAAGCTTATCTAAGTATATAAATTAAATAATAAGTTAATTATTATTAATCATACTTAATTAGATCAAAAACCTAGTTTTAGCTAATAGCTATTATCTTAATATACTCTCTACTATATATATTACTTATCTTTCTATTTAAACTATAAGCATATTATTATTAATAAAGTAGCATAAAGCTTTATTAAGCTTTACTTTTATTATACTATTAGCTTAGTTATTTTCGCTAGTTACTTATTAAATCTTAGAGAGCTTATAGCGCTTATATAACTATTAAAGAGCTATAATATTGATTATTAAGCGTTTTTCTTTTATAATACTTAATTTTACTAAGTACTTAGATAGTAATTATAAGTCTATATATATTATAGTAAGTATAGAGTTAGTAATACTTAGCTTAATAGAAACTTAGCATAGCATTAAGATAATTATAAAAGCTAGGTTAGTATGAGTAACTATAGTATAGATCTCTAAAGCTAATATACTATAAATGACTTATTTATACTAGTAGAGCTATAATAAATAATATTATTATAGATTATAAAAATAGTATTACTTATTATTTTGTTAATTAGTATAATAATATAGCCTAACTATAATATAAAATCTTAGTTATTAGTGTTACACTAACACTATAACCCGCAAAGCAGCAGGATACGCGCTGCACTTAATAGATATATACGAGGTTATATAACCTATCACAGAGCATATATATATAGTTTAACACTACTACTAATATAGTTAAGTAGAACTTAGAAACAGATATATATTAACTTATAGGCTTTTAATATATATATATAAAGAGAGCTCGAAGTTCTATATAAATCTTATCCTAGCGTGAAACTAACACTAATTAGTGGTTAACCTTATATATTATACTACTTAACTCCTATAGATTAGTAAGGATTACTTAAAGAGGCAAAGTGATAACTTCTATACTAGGTTTATAATCTAGTATATAAGAGACTTATCTTTATGCTATTTAGGTTATTAGATATAAAGAGTAGGTCTGCTTATAGTATACCTATTATAAAGACCTTAATATATCTCTATATCTGTTATATAAATAATAACTTTACTAATATAGCTTATTACCTATAAATACTGCTTAAATAATAAGAATAAGAGATAATAAATAAATAATAGGTCTATAAATATTATAATAGGCTAATATAACAAGAGTACTGCTATAAAAATATCTGTCCTAACCAGATTACTATATTTAAGCTTAAGATCTATTCTCTCTAAATCTATATTACTGCTCTTTAAAACACTAGAAATTTATAATATCTATACTTATATATATTAGGATATTATAAAACCTTTACTCAGAACACTTAATTTATTTACTATAAAATAAGCACTACTATTAACCTTATAATTATTAAGGAGGGATTGCTTTTAACCCAGAACTATAACTCACACCTAAATAAGGGGTATATCTAACACTGCTAGTAACTTTATACTAAAGAATTATTCAGTATATAGTAAATAACCCACTAGCAGATATAGCAAAAAACGCTAAAACGCTATAATAACTTATAGTATTATTATTAGTACTACTAACACCTGCCTAAACCCAGAATTATTCTAACTAAGAGGTATAAAATAAGGATATCTATCCCTTCACACCTTAAAATAATAAAGCATATTTTCTATTTAGTTATAGATAGGAGTACAGCTTAAGAATTATTACCTATAGTAAGTATAATAATACTATAGTAAGTAGCTATACTTACTACTATATAACTTATAATATCCTCACTACTACTACTAAACCTAGTATTTTAAAGGAAATAATAGAAGAAGATAACACTAAATAATAGTAATACTGCTTTATAGATCTATAAAAGTCACTAAGAAGACTAATAATATAAAGCTTTACTTTAACTATGCTAGACTTAGTAACTAGAAAACTAGCTATCTTAGTATAAATAAGAAAGACTTATACTATAGTAGAAGCTTTAACTAGAAACTCTACTAGCTAAAACCTTACTAGAGTATTTATTTACTTTTTTTTATATAATATTATTAACTACTATAGCAAATCCTTTTATACCTAGCTAATTAATACTATAGTTAGACCTATTAGTTATAGTAACTCTATACTATTAACTTATTATAAAACCTCTAATCTCCCTAAATATAAAAGTATTTATAAATAACTATAATTAGAGTTAAATATTTAAATTTAGTAATAAGACTATAGAGAAGGGGATAAATACTAAAATCCTCTTTTACCTTAAAATCTATAAAGCTAACAGCCTTATAGATATAGCTTTATAGAGAGAATTTATATATAACTTTATTAATCTACTACTTAAATTCTAAAACTAAGCTACTATAAGTATTATTTAATAACTCTATAACTACCTTATAATAGGTAGAGTATATACTATCTATAATTTCCTATAAGTTATAGATTAACTCTTTATAATTATTATAGAGGATAACTTCCACTTTTAGATAACTAAGAAAGTAGAAGAATAGGTAAATAAGAATACTATATATATAAAGCTATAGGAAAATAAAGACTTTACTAGAGAGATTATAGGTAGTAATAGTAAGAGAAGAGCAAAATCTATACCTTTATAAACTAATAATAGAAGAAATATATCTATAAATAATAAGGCTCTATAGCTAGTTAACCTTAGTTTAACTTTAAATACTAATCCTGCTCTAAATATTATAAATACTTAAATCAGACTTAAACATAATATATACTCACTTATATACTAACTTATAAACCTAACTAAGCTATATATTAATAAGATAAAGTATAGTAGTAAAGGTATAAATATACTAAAGCTAAAACTCTATATCTTTTAGGATATATATAAGAGAGTAGGTTTTATAAAGAAATAAACACTATTTACTTTTCTAATTATACTTAAAGAAAGAGTATTATATTATTACTATAAAATAATTTGCTAAATCTAGCCTTATCTTAACCTAGACTGGATTATTACTAAGCTTAGTAAATATTTTAAAATAGAGAAATTTAAATAAGTATACCTCACTAAATAAAATATAACTATACTTATTTTAATTATAAATAATAATCTATCTATAATAAAGCTTAAAGTTTTAGATTTACTAATTAATACTTTTATAAAGATATAATTTATATTAGATACTATTTATAAAAGTAATAAGATCTTATATAACTAACCTCTTTAAGGTTACTAAGAGGTTAAGAAATATAAATAAGCTACTATAAACCCTATAATAAAGTTTAAGAGCCTCTATAACTAGCTTAAAGTTATAATTAGTAATATAGTTATATTTAGAAATAGTTAATTACCTCTATAACTATAATACTATACTAAGTAATACTAGATAGATTATAAGTATAGTAGCTAAGACTAGAATAATTAATTTAGCTATTCTATTCTATACTAAAACTTTAAATAAAATAATTTAAATTAATAGTAAGATCTCTAGAAATAGAGATACTATATCTATAAGAAAACAGGCTGCTATTTGATAAACTATATATAAAAAGAGAGAGATAAAGTATACTTCTGCTTTTAAAGCAATTTATAGATTTAAGATACTTTAAAAACAGCTTACTAGTAATTCCTTACTTAATATAAAGACACTAAAGATAAGAGTTATAATAATTTAATAATAAATAATAAAGAGGATAAAGAGATTAAAATATACCTCTAGTTACTTAGAGAAGAGTAAGATAGTTAAGAGGACTAATAATTTAATAATAAATAGCAAACTTTATTTTTTACCTAGTTTATATACCTAAATATCTAAGTAACTTACTTAGTAGATAAGAATACTATTACTAACTACCTACTTAACTAAGCAGCTTATTATAAGATTACCTACTATAACCCTTTTAAATAAATAACTAATAATACTTCTATTAATATCTTTGTACTTAATAGAAGATATTTTTCAGAGACTTTCCAGGATATTATTCTAGATATAGAAGCTATAGGATTTTTAATAGCTAGTTATAACTAGTTTATTATACTTAAAAGGACTAAGTTACCTAATATTATAATTAACCCTGCTATTATAGGAGGGGTAAGTATTAAATTTAGTTTAGGAGGAGCAATTAAATTAATAGGAATAATAATTATCTCTATATCTTTTAGAGAAATAATATTCTATATTATATTAGTAAATACCCCTTTTCTCTTATACCTTATAGGTATAAATAAACTAGATATTTAATTTAATAACTTAAGGAACTATTTATAATAAGGAGATCTAATTATCTCTATTATCTATAAATAGAGTTATCCTATAGCTATTATTAGATATAAAGAAGATATTAGCCTAAAATAACCTTATAGAGACTAAGTTATACTAACTCTATTAATATTTTAGATATCTATTAGTTTACTAACTTTATAGGGTTTTATAGTAGTCAGGCTACCAAGTTAAAATATAAATACTTAAATATTTTATAAAGTTTTATAAATATTACTAACTTAATGCAGAAGCTCTAAATTACTTTAAATTTACTCTTAAAGATAACTATAACTTTAACTATACTATAGTTATTAATATTATTTACCTTAACTTAAAACTAGTACTTTATATAGTTAATACTGCTACTACTTTTAATATAGGAAGATTTCTATAAGATCTATAAGTAAGTATAGCACTTAATACACTTAAATAATACTAGATCTATATCTATCTTAGACTTCTAGATATAGTAATTACTAATACTAATACTAATTTTAGCTTATCTAAGTAGTATAGTGCACTCTATTTAATATTAATAACTGCTATTAAAGTTTCTATTAAGGCTTATAACTTTATAGATAAGGTTAAGAGGTATTATATAATCCTTTAAAGAGTTTATAATATAATTTACTAAATCCTTTCTAATATAGATTATAAAATAGTTCTCTAAATAGCTTTAAAGGCTATTAATAATACTATAGAGCTAAAAGGCCTAGTTTTAATATTACTTATCTTTAAAGTATACCTATAGCTTATTAATAAATCTCCTCTATCTCTAGAAATCTAGAAACAGATAGCTACTATATAAAGAGTAATAGAAAACCTCTAAAAAGTCTAGGCTTTATACTAAGTTTTAGAAGCTCTTACTACCTATAATAGACTAGATATATATAAAACTCTATAGCTACTACTACTCTTATTTATATATATTTACTATAAAAAGAAGAGATAGTAAGAACTATATAAACTTCTTACTATTAATAGTAAGATCTATATACTTAACCTCTTATATAGATCTTAAACCTTCTAATTAATAGTTATCTACCTATAGTATAATACTAATAATACTAATAATATTAATAAGGATAATAATAATATATTAATAAACTTTCTAGACTAGAATACTAGAGGAATAGAAGAACTAGATAAGAATAATACTATACTAGCACTAATACTAATATTACTGCCTCTATATAAGAGAGGCAGACTACTAAAAAACTATATAGAAGCTATTATAATACCTACTATAGGTTTAATATAAAGAAGTAACTACTTTATAGACTAAAATAGATAAGAGAATACTATAATTAATACTATTTTTATTATTAATATAGTAAAAGCTCTTAGCTAAGAGATTAGTAATACTATAACCCTCCTAATAGTAAAAGAGTATTTAGATTATAACCTTACTATCTATCTATATAAGGAGGGTGTTATTATAATACTAAGAGAACCTTTCTCTGCCTCTATAATAGCTAAGATAATCACACTTTAAAAACATAGTGTTTTTAAAATTATCCCCTATAATATTACTATTTATAGTAGAATATAGATTTTTAAATCCTATATAGTTTATAAAGTTAAAAGAAAAGAAACTTACTAACCTTATAAAAAATCAAGGCTTATTATTTAGGGTTATAATAATAATAATAAAACTTTAATTCTTATATAATTACTAATAATTTAAAGAGTAAGTTAATAACTGCTTTTTGCTTTAGTGCTATCTCTTATAGTAAAGGGATTTATTTGATAGCTTAGAGATATTATATAAATATATATCTAATCCTAAATAGAGCTTAATAAGATAATATTAACAGACCTTCTAAGCAAAATTCAAAGTAAATATCTAAAGGATTAGATTATAAGGATTATTAAACCTCTATATAGTATTATAGAAGCTAGAACCTATTAGTAGGTAACTTATAGTAAGTATTATAGAGAAAAGCTTAAAATAGATTAATCCTTATTTAATCTATACTTACTAATCTCCTTAACTGCTACTAATAGCTTTAGTATTATTAGTATATAAACTAATAATATAATTAGACTTTTAATACTAAGTTTCTCTAAATAAGAGAATAATAAACTTATAAAAGGTAGCTTTACTATAAAGGATAAATAATAACTTAACCTAAATAACCTACTAATATTTAATAGTAGTATTATTATCCTAAATATAAATAGCAGTCTTACTCTATACTAAAAGGGATAAGAAAATAAGATTAAACTTATTAACCTAAAAGCTACTTTAACTAAATAAAAATAGTAATATATTTAGTAAAGGGTAAAAGATATATATATTATATAAATTTGCTAACTAGAGATATATTTTAATCTATCTATAGCTATATAGTATTAGAAGCTAACTACTAAAGATAAAAAGGTGCTTAATTAATACCTTAAATAGCAAAAAGAGAACCTTAACTATAGCCTTATATTTATATCTATTAACTTAGTAATAGCTAAACTATTTATTTTTATTAATAGCTCTTTTACTAATAATTTAGACCTCTTATTATAGATTAGATTTATTATTATCCTTACTAATAAAATAATAAATAATAATATATTTATAATTTATAGTAATACTATTCACTTTAACTTAATAATATATAAGAGGGTTACTTAAAGTATTCTAGCTTTTAAAGTCTATAGTATAGTTACTAATATAAACCTTATCTATACTATTATAATAACACTTTAGAAGATTACTAACTGCTTTAAAATATTTTATATCTCTATAATTATCTATACTAATTTATACTTACTATATAAATACCTTATTAAGCTTAGTACTATAAAAGAGAAGTAACTAATAATTAATATTATAGCACTTTAGTAGTTTTATAATAGGAGAGAGATCTATAAGGTAAGATAGATTAATAGTAATAATAACTTTATAGATACTTTTATAAAAAGTACTCTAAGTTAAACCCTTAAATACTTTATTAATAATAATAAAGTAACAGTTTATATAGAGAGATAGGTAACTTAAGAGAAGAAGGCTGAGAAGTTAGATAAATAGTACTAGGTATATTAAAGCAGCTCTAGTATCTTAGAAGAGGAGGATTTAACTATATTAAATATAGAATAAGATTAGTATATAATCCTATGCTATTTTTATATTTTAAACCCACTTTAGGTTTATAATAGATATTAGTAATATAGGAGTATATTTTAGCAGGTTATAGTATATCTAGCCTTAAAGAAAAGACTGCTAGTATTATGCTAATACTATAACCTACAAAGCAGCAGGATATATACTATACTTAATAGATATATATAAGATTATATAACCTATTACAGAGCATATATATATAGTTTAACACCACTACTAACATAGTTAAGTAGAACTTAGAAACAGATATATATTAACTTATAGGCTTTTAATATATATACGCAAAGGGAGCCCTCAGTTCTATGTAAACCTCGTCCCGGCGTGAAACTAATAATTAGTAAATAATCTATCTATAAATATAAATAATTTAGTAGTAAGTAGTAATAATATAATAAAAGGTTATAATATCTTTATTAATAGGATCTTAGCCTTAAGTAGTAGTTAATAAGTTAAAATAAGCCTCTATTTAGTAAATAGAAGCTATATAAGCCTCTCTAGTGTATTATTTAATATATTACTACTTTACTAATGCTTTTAGAGTATTCTAAGCTTTTAATACTAAGTTAATCTTAGTAATTTAATATAGAATAACTACTTTAGTAAGTAATAATAAAATTGTTTTATTATTAAAAATAACTACAGTATTAATAATAAGTTTCTTCTTTAGTTTAGCTATAAATTTAGCTTTTTAGAGCCCTTCTTCTTTAAGGATTAAAAAAGCAGCTATAGAGAGTTTAATAAGATTATCTATTTATATATTAATAATAATAAAGTATAAGCTAGTATTAATAATAATAAAGATATAAAGATTAATAATAGAGCTAGTTATCTATAATTTATTATAATAATAAGTATTATAAATAGCTTAGTAATAAAAACCAGCTTTAGTAATACTATATAGAAATCTAGTAAGCTTTATAGTAATACTAAAGAAAATAGATTATAGATTTAGTTAAGTAAGTATAAGTATCTTATATTAAAGTTATTTATAACTAAATATATACTTAAGTAATATCTCTAATCTATATTAAATATTAAACCTAAGTAGAAATATAATAGCTAAAAAGAGTTAAATACTATATTATTAAATTATAGATTTATTATAAGTTAATAAGGATAAGGAAGAGAGATAGGTATAAAGCCCTGCTTATAGCAGAGCTTTTTATACTTCCAGCTAGAAAAGCCTCTTAGGAGGTTAAGAAGTTATTTCTTATATATACCTTACTAGAAGGTTAACCTTTTAGGCAAGGAGTTATTAGATATCTTATATAGTAATATTTATAGTACCTTATTAAAAGGTTTACCTTTTAGGTATTTTTTCTAGACTATAAAAGCCTTTAGTAGCCTATTTAGTCTTGATATAATTAGCCCTATTATATATAGTATAGTATTACCTATACTATTACTATTCTACTAGTCTATTTAGCTAGAGTATATATTTAACTTTAAAATATTTAAAGGGTTTACTTACTAGTAGAAATATATAAAGTTTCTATATTATTATCCTTTTATAACTAGTAAAGAGCATAGATTAAAATACCTCTATAATATTCCCTAAATTATATTTATAAACTAGGTAAATTTATTATAGTCTTTTTTATAAAAAAGCTATATTATAACTATAAACTTAATATTATTAAATTATTAATAACTAAGTTTAAATACTATACTTATTAATATTATCTTTACTATAAATAACAAAATAAGACTTTTTTAAAAATATAATAATGATATTATTAATTTTATTAACTATATAAAATTTAAAAAGAATATCTATATTATTTAGAAGGGTTATAGATCTTAAGTTTAAAAACTTTATATTTAAGTAAAGTATTAATTTCCTTTTTATAAAACTTCTAAAAAAGAGAACTCATAGTAATAAGCTTACTAAACTTATTTAGAGCTAAATAGAGTTTTTAATCTATTTTCTCTTTTATTAGTAAAAAGATTTATAAGTTATTAACTTCTTATTTAAAGATATAAAAGAAATTAATAATAATAAAGTTTTTATAGAAATAGTTTCTATAGTAAAATAAGAAAAGAGTTAGAGGCCTCTGGCCACTACATAGTGACTTTACCTGCTTTGCAACAGACCTTCTAACTCCGCGCCGCGCCTCCTAGCCCCGTTACGTGCAGCGCGGCGTTGCCCACGCTGTTACTGTTCCGCCAGTCTATTTAGCCAGAGCATATATCTAACTTATTATATTTAGAGGGTTTGCTTGCTAGCAGAAATATATAGAGTTTCTATATTATTATCCTTAACTAGTAGAGAGTATAGGTTAAAGTACTTCTATAGTGTTTCCTAAATTATACCTATAGACTAGGTGAATTTATTACAGTCTTTTTTGCAGGGGGCTGTATTATAACTATAAACTTAAGAAAAGAGTTAGAATAGTATTTATAAAAGAACTAGTACTAAGTTTAAGATTAGTATTAGTAAGGTTAAAGATATTATAACTATTAAAGCTACTATAAAAAGGTTAATAATAATAGAGAGGAAATCTTAAGAACTATAAAAGAGCTAGATAGTAACTATTTTACTTAAAATAATAATAAGTTAATAAGAGCCTTATTATTTATCTTTTTTATAATAAACTTAAACTTATAATTATAGTAAGAAATAACTAACTTTATTAGTATTTAAGTTATTATAAATACTTAAAGTATTAATAACTTTATATTTAGTAATTTCTATATATAAATTATTTATAGTAATATAAATTACTTTAGCTCTAGCTGTAATATTAAGTAAAAGTATTAAGTTATTATTAATATAAAAATAAGTATTAGAGATAAAAAGAATAAGTATAAAACTATTAAGGCTAGTAGTATTATTAATAACTTAAATTACTATTTAGAGAGTAATATCTAGCTTAATATAAAAAACTTATTATTAATTAATAATATAAGTATACTAAGGAGAAATATATAGAGAGGCTATATTATAACTATAAACTTAATCTCTCTATTTTATTAATATAATAATAAGCTTTAATAAATATAACTTTAACTATACTTACTATAGATATAGTATTATTTTTAAATACTTTTATAAGAAAGCTTAAATTAATAACTATGATAATATAATTAAGTAATTCTTAATAAATATAAATTTAATATTAATATAAAGTTTCTTAAATAGTTTATATTAAGAAATTAGGAAAGAAATAAGTAATATTAAAGTTAGTAATAGTATTAATAATATATAGAGTTACTTTATCTATAAAATAGATAATATTATAGATAATTTATAATTAAAGTAGTAGTATCTTTTAGTAAGAATTTAAACTATTAAAGAACTTTAGTATTTAGTTAATAATACTAATAGATCTTAGTTAGCTACTTAATTACTATATTTTAAATAAAATAACTAATATAATAGAAAGAATTAGCCTCTAGCCACTGCATAGTGATTTTACCTGCTTTGTAACAGACCTTCTAACTCCGCGCTATACCTCCTAACAATACATATAGCCTTTAGTTATATAATTATAACTATCCTAACTATAGCTGCACTTATATATACCTATCTATAGCCTTATAATCCTTAACTTTGCAGTTTAATAATAATATCTATTAACTTATCCTCTTATCTATCACTCACGCTGCTAACGCTACCTCTATCACTGCTTTATCCACTAGCAGCTATACTATTATTAGCAATACTCTCTCTATATTATAGTTAGTATAAGCTATACTTACTAATATTCTCCTATAGGGCTGCCTCCGCCTTAGTATTATAGAGAGCCTGTTTAAAAAAGGGCTAATAAATAGGATATATAATAACTTATTTAACTTCTAAAGCTATATTTACTTTTTCTATATAATATAACTATATATATTAATATCCCCTATAGAGGTATTAAGGTAAGCTCTCTTAAGAGCTATACTAATAATATACTCTTTATATAGACTAAGTTAGTTAAAGAAGGAGGAGTTTTTATTAATTATATTAATACTAAACTCTATAGCAATCTAGTTTATATTACTAGTAATAATAGATATACTTTATATATACCTAGTATATTAATATATTAGATATAGTAGTAATATCTTAGAGGATTTATTATAAGTTAATAAGAAAGAGAGATAGATATAAAGCTCTGCTTATAAAGCTTTTTATGCTTTTAGCTATAAGAACCTCTTAGAAGGTTAAGAAGTTATCTCTTATATATATAGCACCTTACTAAAAGGTTAATCTTTAGGTAAGGAGTTATTAGATATCTTATATAGTAGCATTCACCTTACTAAAAGATTTACCTTTTAGGCATTTTTTATAGCACCTTACTAGAAAGTATTTCCAGGCTATAAGAGCCTTAGTAGCCTACTTAGTTCTAATATAATTAGCCCTATTACTATTCTACTAGTCTATTTAGCTAGAGCATATATCTAACTTTATATAAGGGTTTACTTACTAGCAGAAATATATAGAGTTTCTATATTATTATCCTTAACTAGTAAAGGGTATAGATTAAAGTGCCTTTATAGTATTTCCCAAATTATATCTATAAACTAGGTGAGTTTATTATAGTCTTTTTTATAGGAGGCTATATTATAACTATAAACTTAATTCCCAGGCTATGAGAGCCTCAGTGGCCTACTCAGCCCCAATATAATTAGCTCTATTATATATAGCGCAGCGTTGCCTGCACTGTTACTATTCTGCTAGTCTATTTAGCTAGAGCATATATCTAACTTTATATAAGGGTTTGCTTACTAGCAGGAATATATAGAGTTCCTATATTATTATCCTTAACTAGTAGAGAGCATAGGTTAAAGTGCCTCTATAGTGTTTCCCAAATTATACCTATAAACTGGGTGAATTTATTATAGTCTTTTTTGCAGGGGGCTGTGTTATAACTATAAACTTAATAACTATAAACTTAATAATAGAAAGAATTAGCTTACTTAATAATAAAAGAGTAACTAAATTAATAATAAAAGTATTAAGGCTTAATATTTATTAAGTAGCTTACTTACATATAAGTCTCTTTATTATTAAGAAAAAGCTAAATAATAGTCTTACTTTATAATAAGTAGTTATAAAAGTTATTAAAATAAATACTTAAATAATTTATATTATTTAAGTAGAAGAAAAAGAAATATTAAAGAGTATTATATAAAGAACTATTTAACTAAATATAGTATTAACTATAATAATACTAAATTAATATTTATAAAGTTTATTACTAAAATATACTCTTACTTCCTTAGTATTTACTTTATTTATTATAATTAATAAATAAGTTTATGATAAAGTAATAGCTTATTATTAATTAATAATAGAAACTTTAGTAATACTTAAATTTAGTATAATAATACTCTAGAAGAGTTTCTTAGAATATTTATTATTAAGTATAAATATCTAAATAGAAATAGAGGTTTTAAGTAAAATAAGCTATATTAAGAGTAAAAAAAGCTTAGAGTTAGTAATAAATTTAATATTTATAATTATATAAAACCTACTTAGTTTAATAATAAATTAATTAACTTATTATTATTAACTATAAAAGCTATACTAATATAAATAGTAAATTTATAGAGTAAAATAAACTAAGATTTATAATCTTAATAATAGTTTTATAAAATACTAAGTAACTTGATTATTAATATCTAAGGCCTCTGGCTACTATATAGTGATTTTACCTGCTTTGTAATAGACCTTCTAACTCTATGCCGCGCCTCCTAATAATACATATAGCCTTTAGTTATATAATTCTATTCTAACTATAGCTGCACTTATATATATCTATCTTACTAGATAGCCTTATAATCCTTAACTTTATAGTTTAATAATATCTATTAACTTATCCTCTTATCTATTATCTATACTACTAATACTATCTCTATTACTGCTTTATTTACTAGCTATGCTATTATTAATAATGCTCTCTCTATATTAAAGTAGTTAGTATAAGCTATACTTATTAATATTTCCCTAAAGGGCTACTTCTGCCTTAGTATTATAGAGGGTCTATTTAAAGAAGAGCTACTCTATAGAGTGCCTGAGGACCTATCTAATCTCTATTACTAAGTTTACTTACTTATTTATAATAAGTTAGTATATCTATAAGTTCCCTATAGGAGTGTTAATAAGAGCTCTCTTAAGAGCTATATTAATAATATACTTATAGTATTATATAGACTACTTAATAAAATAGAGAGCTTTATTAATTATATTAATACTAAACTCTTATATGATATTTTATATATTATTAATATTAATAAATATACCTTATATATAGCTAGTATATTAATATACTAGGTCTAATATTAATATCTTAGAGGACTTATTATATGTTATAGAATAAGAATAAGGAAGAGGGATAGATATAAAGCTCTATCTATAGTAGAGCTTTTTATACTTTTAGCTATAAAAACCTCTTAAGAGGTTAAGAAGTTATCTCGTATATATATAGCACCTTACTAAAAGGTTTACTTTTTAAGTATTTTTTATTGCATCTTACTAAAAGGTTTAGTAAAGACATTACTATAAGAGCCTTAGTAGCCTACTTAGCCCTAATATAATTAGCTCTATTATATATAGTATAGTATTACCTATACTATTACTATTTTACTAGTCTATTTAGCTAGAGTATATATCTAACTTTATAATATTTAGATGGTTTGCTTACTAATAGGAATATATAGAGTTTCTGTATTATTATCCTTGACTAGTAGAGAGTATAGATTAAAGTATCTTTATAGTACTTCCTAAATCATATTTATAAACTAGGTAAATTTATTATAGTCTTTTTTATAGAGAGCTATATTACAACTATAAACTTAATTATTAATATCTAAATTAGTAATAAGGAGGTTTTATATATTATTATTATTTTTACTTATATTCTAAGAGTACTTAAACTTCAATATATTAAACTCTTAGATCTATTTATTAATAAAGTATTTTTAAGAATAGTAATTAAGTTTATACTAAGTTTAATAATAATTAGAGCTATTAAAATAATTATTATATATTAATTATTAATATAAAGGAGATTTTCATTAACTTAGTTAGTTTTAGTAAACATTATTATAGCTAGACTGATTTTAATAGTAATTATACTATTAATTATTATTTTAGAAACTTTAATTTATATATATAATACTAAACTTATTAAAGTTTTTAGAAACTATAAATTAAGTAGTAAAGGTTTAATATATATAAAAAGTAGTATTAATTACTAAGTAGAGAGTATTATATAAATCTTAAAAAGTTATAAAATATTTATAGAAAGCTAGTTTATATTTTGAAACTTTTTAATATATATTATAGATTTTATATTATAAAAAGTAATTATTAATATTAAATTCCTTACTAAGTATAAGTTTAATAATTAAAAAGGTCTTAAATAGAGTTTTAAAGCCTTTAATAATAGATTTACTAAGACTATTATATATAAAGTTAAGTAATATAATATTATTTTATATTTTTTTATTAATAATATAAAACTCTTTAGTTTTAAATATTTTCTTAAAAAATAGGATATAAGTATATAAAAAAGAGTATTAATTATATTATAATAAGCTTAAGAACTATTTTAAATATTTTAGAACTAAAGTAAATTATTTAAGAAGTTTAAAGTTATTAATAAAGCTTTAATAAAGAAGAGAAATAAGTATTATTAATAACTTAAAAAGCTATATGGAAGTTATAGAAAGGTTTTTAATATTTTAATAACTTTAATAAAGAATTTAAGGTTTTAAGTATTTCTTATAAAAGTAAATACTACTATAACTTAATTTTACAAAAGTTATTACTAATTTAGAAATAATATAATAATTATTAAATAATATTAATAAAGTTACTTTAATAATAAGTAAGTTTATATAGATAAAACCTTTAATAATATCTTAAAGGTTTTCTTTAAAGTAAGTTTATAATTATAAACTATAAATATTATACTTAATATATTTCTCAATATTATATATAATATAATTTATAATATTTACTAAATTAGGTTTTTTATATTAAAATCTTTAATATCTTTATATATATTAAAATTAATAATAGCTTAAAAACTATTATAATTAGAAATAGTTAGGTATTACTAAAGTTAATTAAGAAAAATAGAATAAGTATTATTATATATAATAAGAAAAAAGAATAATAATTATATATAAAAAACTTAAGTATTAAACTTATATTTATATTTTAAATATAAATACTTTTTCTAAGCTATAACTGTTAAGAGTTAATTTATTTATTAAATAATTTATAGTTATTTATACTTTTTAATATTAAGTTTATAGTTATAATATAGCTCTCTATAAAAAAAACTATAATAAATTTACCTAGTTTATAGATATAATCTGGGAAATACTATAGAAGTACTTTAATTTATACTCTCTATTAGTTAAGAATAATAATATAAAAACGTAATATATTTTTATTAATAAGCAAACCCTCTAAATATTATTAAGTTAGATATATACTCTAGCTAAATAGACTAATAGAATAGTAATAGTATAGGTAATACTATACTATATATAATAGGGCTAATTATATTAAAGCTAAGTAGGTTACTAAGGCTTTTATAGCTTAGAAATACCTTTTAGTAAGATACTATAAAAAATACCTAAAAGGTAAACCTTTTAGTAAGGTAAATACTACTATATAAGATATTTAATAACTTCTTACTTAAAGATTAACGTTTTAGTAAGGTACTATATATATAAGAGATAACTCCTTAACCTCCTAAGAGGTTTTTATAGCTAGAAGTAAAAAAAGCTCTATAAATAGAGCTTTATATCTATCTTTCTTTCTTATTCTTATTAATCTATAATAAGTTCTCTAAGATATTAATACTAAACCTAGTATATTAATATACTAGCTATATATAAGGTATACTTATTAATATAGCTCTTAGAAAAGCCCTTATTAATACCTCTTTAGAGAATAACTAAATATATAATAATATTATATATAAATAAGTAAATATAGTATTAGAAATTAATTAGGTTATTATATATTCTATATATTAGCCCTTCTTTAAATAAGCTCTCTATAATACTAAGGTTAAGGTAGCTCTATAGAGCTTAAATATTAATAAGTATAGTTTATACTATATGCCCGGCGTATTAATATGCTAGGTGTGGTGCTGCTATCTTAGAGGATTTATTATAAGTTATAGGATAAGGATAAGGAAGAGAGATAGGCATAAAGCCCTACTTACAGAGCTTTTTATGCTTCTAGCTATAAGAACCTCTTAGAAGGTTAAGGAGTTATCTCTTATATATACCTTACTAGAAGGTTAACCTTTAAGCAAGGAGTTATCAGATATCTTATATAGTAGCGTTTATCTTACTAGAAAGTTTACCTTTTAGGCGTTTTTACTATAAGAGCCTTAGTAGCCTACTTAGCTCTAATATAATTAGCCCTATTATATATAGCATAGTATTATCTATACTATTACTATTCTGCTAGTCTATTTAGCTAGAATATATATCTAACTTTATATAAGGGTTTGCTTGCTAATAGGAATATATTAAGTTCCTATATTATTATCCTTAACTAGTAGAGGGTATAGATTAAAGTGCCTCTATAGTGTTTTCCAAATTATACCTATAAACTGGGTGAATTTATTATACTCTTTTTTGCAGGGAGCTGTATTATAACTATAAACCTAATAGTTTATACTAACTACTTTAATATAGAAAGAGTATTATTAATAATAGTATAGCTAGTAGATATATACTTTTTAATATAGTTAATATTTTCTTTTTATAAATAAAACTTTTTAAATTAAGCTTTTTTTCTATAAATATTACTTAAAAAGGAAATCCTTAAAACTTTCTTTTTTAAAAAATCTTTTTAAAGATAATATAAACTAAAGAAGAGTTTATTAAAAAAAGGAGGATTTATTAAATATAAAAAGAATATATTAATATAGTTCTTATTAATCTTTAGAAAGGATATTTTAAAAAGGAAATTATTTTCTTAATCTTATTTATATTTATTCTTTATTTCTATTAAAAAAGGTTTTAAATTACTTAATTAAGATAAGTAAAATATAAAAAAAGATAAAGAGTTAGAGTTAAAATATTAAATATTATTAACTAATTTAAGTAGTTTTTTAAAAAGGCTTAATATATATTTTTTATACTAAAAAGATAAGTATTATAAGCTATAAAGCTAACTTAAATAGATTTATTATATTTTACTATTAATAAAGAAATTACTAACTAAAACCTTTTTTACTATTTACTATAACTTAAAAATAATTAATATAAAGTTTAAAAAAAAAAGCTAAAATATAAATATAAAAAAAAGAAATTATAATAAAAATTAGAAGTTATTTAAAATAAGAAAAGTAAAAGAAAAAAAAAGAGATAAAAATAAGAAGAGTTAATAGCTTAAAATTAGAGATCTTAACTTAAGTAACTATAATCAAATTAAGATAAGTAATTATTACTAAAAGTAAAGCTATAATATCTTAAATATTAAGTTATATAATTAATATAATCTTACTATAGTTATAACTTTAATAATAATATTATTATAAAATACTTTATTAAGCTATTAAAAGCTTATTATTACTTTTTTATAATAAATAGTTAAAGCTTATTATTAATTAATAAATTATTATTATTATAAATATTATTATAAATAAAAAGTTAAAATAAAAAGGTTTAGTATTAAAAAAAGAGAAAAAAAGACAGAGAAAGTAATATAGCCAGTAAGTAATATAATAAAGTACTAAATACATTAAAATATATTAAAATATACTAAATTTATTAAAGAAAATTATAAAAGATTGAAATTAATTAAATTAGTAATTTAAAGTAAAATAAAAAGAAGAGGGTTTTTTTAAAAACTTTAAAAGCTTCAAGAAGTAATAAAGTTAGTAAAAAAAGGGTTTTTATATAGTATAGAGATTTTGGGTAAACTATAAAGAGTAGAAAGTACTTAAAAAAAGAGAAATAAAAAGGAATATTAATAGTCTTACTATATAATAAAAGATTATAGTTATTAATTATAGAAATAAAGATAAAGTTATTATAAAATAGTTTATTAAGTTTATAGTTATAATACAGCCCCCTATAAAAAAGACTATAATAAATTCACCCAGTTTATAGGCATAGTTTGGAAAGTATTATAGAGGCACTTTAACCTATACCCTCTACTAGTTAAGAATAATAATATAGAAATCTAATATATTTCTACTAGTAAGTAAACCCTTATATAAAGTTAGATATATACTCTAGCTAAATAGACTAGCAGAATAATAATAGTATAAGTAATACTATGCTATATATAACAGGGCTAATTATATTAAAACTAAGTAGACTACTAAAGCTCTTATAGCAAAAACGCCTAAAAGATAAACCTTCTAGTAAGATAAATACTACTATATAAGATATCTGATAACTCCTCGCTTAAAGGTTAACCTTCTAGGAAGGTGCTATGTATATAAGAGATAACTTCTTAACCTTCTAAGAGATTCTTATAGCTAGAAGCATAAAAAGCTCTGTGAGCAGGGCTTTATACCTATCTCTCTTTCTTATCCTTATTAACTTATAATAAATCTTCTAAGATAGCAGTACCACACCTAGCATATTAATATACTAGATATATATAAGGTATATCTATTATTACTAGTAATATAAACCAGATTATCACAGAGTTTAGTATTAATATAATTAATAAAAACTCCTCCTTCTTTAACTAACCTAGCTTATATAAAGAGTATATTATTAGCATAGCTCTCAGGAGAGCTCACCTTAATACCTCTATAGGGAATACTAATATATATAGTTATATTATATAAAAATAAGTAAATATAGCTTTAGAAGTTAAATAGGTTATTATACACCCTATCTATTAGCCCTTTTTTAAATAGGCCCTCTATAATACTAAGACAGAGGCAGCCCTATAGGGAAATATTAGTAAGTATAGCTTATACTAACTAACAGAGAGAGCATAGCTAATAACAGTATAGCTAGTAGATAAAGCAGTAATAGAGGCAGTGTTAGTAGTATAGGTAATAGGTAAGAGAATAAGTTAATAGATATTATTATTAAACTACAAAGTTAAGGATTATAAGGCTATAGATAGGTATATATAAGTGTGGCTGTGGTTAGGATAGTTATAATCACGTAACTAAAGGCTGTGTGTATTGTTAGGAGGCGCAGCGCAGAGTTAGAAGGTCTGTTATAAAGCAGGTAAAATCACTATATAGTAGCTAGAGGCTATAAAATAGTTTATAGTTATTATAATTAATAGAAAACCTAAAAGCTTATTTATAATATTAATAATAACTTTAGAGATTATAATTTAATTATTAAAGCTAAATACTTAATAGTTAAGACTAATCTCTCTATTAATTTAATAATCTAAATAAAAGAAAGCTTAAAAATATTTAAGTAGTAAATAATTATTAAATAGAGATTTAAAAAATAGAAATAGAAGCTATATATTTAGCTACTAAATCTAAAATCTCTATTAATTAATACTTAAAACCTAAAAAGTAAAACTATTAAACTAAAGATAATATCTCTCTAACTATTTATATAACTTTATTAATTTATAGTTATAAATAATATATTAATAAAGTTATTTACTATAATTATAAATAATATAATAATAAGGTTAACTACTAATTTATGTTTAGTTTCTAAAATATTAATATAATAAAAAGAGAAGTTAAGTAAAGGATAAATAGTAGTTTAAAAATAGATATTAAAAGAGAGGTATCTAGAAAGTAGCTAGTATAAAGAAATAATATAAATAGTTAATAGAAGTAGATTATATAATAAGTTATATAACTATTTATTAAACTGAATTATAGTTATTTTAGTACTAACTTATAAGTTTTAATAAAAGTTAGGATCTAACTTACTAAGTAATATGGATAATTAGTTTTATAATATTATAAATATTTTAAAGTATTTATATTATGTTCTAAATACTATTTTTTATTTTTAGTTTCTTAAATATAATATAGTTATAAGCTTATTATAAAGGTTAAGAGCTATTTATAATTAATAATTCTTAATAATATTATTATTAAGTTTTTAATAATTAATATATAGTTATTTCTTATTATTCTTTTTTAATATAATAAGTATTAAGTATTATAGTAATAATATTAAGAGTTAAATAAATTCTTTTCTAAGGTTCTTATTTAAGTAAGTATTAAAAGAATTATTTCTTTTTATTAAGTTTATAATATTAATACTTTTTTTAACTTTAACTTAATTTTATAACTATAGCTACTATATTTTAGTAACTCTATCTTCTAGCTACTATATAGTAACTTTACTTACTTTATAATAAACTTTCTAAATTTATACTTCTTAATTATTTATATCTTTTAATTATATAATTATAACTCTCTTTCTATACTTATAAATATTTCTTATACTAAATAGCTATATAATCTTTAACTTTATAGTTTAATAATAATATAGTTTTTAATTACTTAACTATAAACTACTAAATTATTAATAAAGCTCTCTCTATATATTAAAGTAGTTAATATAAGCTATATTTATTAATTCCTAAAACGCTACTTCTAATTTAATATTATAAAAAGCTTATTTAAAGTAGAGCTACTAAATAGAATATATAATAATATAATAAATCTCTAATATTAAGTTTACTTACTTATATATAATATAATTATATATCTAGAAGTTCTCTATAGAAGTATTAAAGAGAGCTTTCTAGTAAGTTATATTTATAATATATTCTTAGTATTATTTAAATTAGTTAAAAAAAGAGTAAGGTTTATTTATTATATTAATATTAAACTTTAAAGTAATTTAGTTTATATTATTAATATTAATAAATATATATTATTTATCCTTAGTATATTTATATATAAAGTATATTATTAATACTTAATAGAATGTATTATAAGTTAATAAAGATAAAAGGAAGATATAAATATAAAGCTCTATAAATAGAGCTTTCTATATTTCTAGCTATAGAAACTTCTTAAGAAAACCTTTTTAGTTAAAGAGTTATTTCTTATATAGTAATATTTATAATATTTTACTAAGAAGTTAAGTTTTTAAATATTACTATATAAGCTTTAGTACCTTATTTAGCTTTAATATAATTAGCTTTATTATATATAGTATAGTAGTACTTACTTATTTTATTACTATTTTATTAATTTATTTAGCTAGTATATATATATAACTTTATATATTAATATTTAAAAGGTTTATTAATATAAGTTTCTATATTATTATCTTTAATTAATAGAGAGTATAAGATTAAGTATTTATATTATATTTCTTAAATTATTAAGTTTATAGTTATAACGCAGCTCCCTATAAAAAAGACTATAATAAATTTACTTAGTTTATAGATATAATTTGGGAAATACTATAGAGGCACTTTAATCTATGCCCTCTACTAGTTAAGGATAATAGAACAGGAACTTAATATATTTCTATTAGTAAGCAAACTCTTATATAAAGTTAGATATATACTCTAGCTAAATAGACTAGTAGAATAGTAATAGTATAGGTAATACTATGCTATATATAATAGAGCTAATTATATTAGAGCTAAGTAGACTACTAAGGCTTTTATAGCTTAGGATTACCTTTACTAAACCTTCTAGTAAGGTGTTGTGAAAAATGCCTAAAAGGTAAACCTTCTAGTAAGGTGCTATATATATAAGAGATAACTTCTTAACCTTCTAAGAGGTTCTTATAGCTAGAAGTATAAAAAGCTCTGCTACTATAAGCAGGGCTTTATGCCTATCTCTCTTTCTTATTCTTATTTTATAACCTATAATAAGTTCTCTAAGATATTAGTATTAAACCTAGTATATTAATATACTAGCTATATATAAGATATACCTGTTAATATTAATAATATATAAAAGATTATATAAGAGTTTAGTATTAATATAATTAATAAAACACTTTGTTTTATTAAATAGCCTGGATAATACTAAGAGTATATTATTAATATAGCTCTTAGAAGAGCTCTTATTAATACCCCTATAGGGGATAACTAGATATATAATAATATTATATATAAATAAGTAAATATAGTATTAGAAGTTAATTAGGTTATTATATACCCTATATATTAGCTCTTTGTTAAACAGACCCTCTATAATACTAAGGTTAAGGCAGCCTTATAGAGATTAGTGAGTATAGCTTATACTAACTGCTTTAATATAGAGAGAGCATTGCTAATAATAGCAAAGCTGCAAAGACGTTAGCTAGCCTAATTAAATAAGGAGACTACTAGTAGACGAAGCAGTGATAGAGATAGTATTAGTAGTATAGGTAATAGGTAAGAGGATAAGTTAATAGATATTATTATCAAACTGTGAAGTTAAGGATTATAAGGCTATAGATAGGTATATATAAGTATAGCTGTAGTTAGGATAGGTGGTTAGTAAGATTATATAACTAAAGGCTATATATATTATTAAGAGGCGTGGCGCGGAGTTAGAAGGTCTGTTACAAAGCAGGTAAAATCACTATGCAGTGGCCAGAGGCCTTTCTTAAATTATATTTATCAAGTAAGTAAATTTATTATAGGTTTTTTATAGAAAGGCTATATTATAACTATAAACTTACTTTTAGAAACTCTATATTCTATTTTTTAGTAAATAGCTTTTAGTATTATTTATATTTTACTAAAATAGATAATAATTTATTTTCTTTATTAATTTTTATTATTAATAATTCTCTAATATTTATACTCCTAGTTTATAAATAAATAAAGTTTTATATTGCTTTAAGATTTATATATTATTTATATAAAATTCTTATTTCAAGTTATTACTTAAGAACTTAATTATCTTTTTATTAAAATTAGTTAGTTTTCTAATTTATTAGTAAATTATATTTTCTTAAATATAGAATTATAAAAATAATATTATATTTATATTTTATATCTATAATATTAGAATAAAGTTATTCGTTCTAGCTATAGTAATTTAAAGATAGTTATATTATCTCTATATTAATAAAGCTTCTACTATATAAAGCTTTATATTTTTCTATATTATATTAATAATACTCTCTTTTTTAATGTTTTTTATTTTATATAATTTATCTTTAATTTATTATAGTAAGTAATATAAAGTTTATTTATACTTTATAAGGAATTAATATGAATATTAATTTATTATTAATTTCAATATTTAATATAATATATTATTTATTTATATATTTAATTAAGAATTAAGTCTAGATATTTAACTGTAATATATTTATATATAACTATTATAGAGCCTCTAGCTACTATATAGTGATTTTACCTACTTTATAATAAACCTTCTAACTCCACGCTATACCTCTTAATAATATATATAGCCTTTAGTTATATAGTCCTCTCCTAACTATAGCTATACTTATATATATCTATCTATAGCTTTATAATCCTTAACTTTATAGTTTGATAATAATATCTATTAACTTATCCTCTTACCTATTATCTATATTACTAATACTATCTTTATTACTACTTTATTTACTAGCTATACTATTATTAGTAATACTCTCTCTATATTAAAGTAGTTAGTATAAGCTATACTTACTAATTCCTAAAAAGCTACCTCTGCCTTAGTATTATAGAGGGTCTATTTAAAGAAGAGCTACTCTATAGAGTATCTAAGAACCTATCTAACCTCTACTACTAAGTCTACTTACTTATTTATAATAAGTTAGTATATCTATAAGTTTCCTATAGAGGTATTAATAAGAGCTCTCTTAAGAACTATATTAATAATATACTCTTAGTATTATATAAGCTACTTAATTAAATAGAGAGCTTTATTAATTATATTAATACTAAACTCTTATATAATATTTTATATATTATTAATATTAATAAGTATATCTCATATATAGCTAGTATATTAATATACTAGATCTAATATTAATATCTTAGAGAACTTATTATAGGTTATAGAATAAGAATAAGAAAGAGAGATAGATATAAAGCTCTATTTATAGAGCTTTTTATATTTCTAGCTATAAGAACTGTCAGATTATAAGGTCCGGAACGCGCAGTGTAAGTCGGGCGTAATATTAGTCCGGCTCTGCGCGCGGGCCTGAAGCAGCCTGGGCGCGCTAACTGTAACCAGGGTGCATACAGGAAAAAGGGGTTAGAATACACCTAAATAAGAGGAAATATATAGATTTTATAGATATATTACTATATTATAAATATATATATAATTATATCTAATTTAATAATTTATAGTCTAATATATACTATATTGCTATAAATACTACTCTAAAACCTTAATTATAAGATAATAACTACTATAACTACCTTTTAGCTATATAGATATAGTAACTAGATCCTCTAGATTAACCTCCTATATATAAAGATATCTAGCCTTAAGCTATAGGATAGTATTAACCTATATACTACTATTCTAAGTATAGATAGTATATTCTAAAGCTACTCTAGAGGTAAGGTTATAGAGCTAACTATTCTAGATATCTCTAACCACCCTATAGATAGTATAGCAAATAGCATTGTAGTTATACTACTAAGTAATAATATAACTACTATATATATTAATATAATTATAGACCTATCTAAGGCAAATTATAAGTTATATTAAGTATACTAAGTAGATTATATATTTAGAAATAAGTATTATAAAGTATATAAGAAGTAATAATATATACTCTAAGACTAGATCTATAATAATATCTACCTAGATCTCCTATACCTATACTATACTATAGATAAGAGTATTAACTACTAGATATATATACTCTATAAAAGTATTAGTATTAATACTTATAAGTATAAAGCTATAGCTAGAAGCAGTTATACTATAACTCTAAATCTCTTAGTATATAAGAAGCTACTTATAAAGCATAATATAGAGAAATAGCTTATAAAGTAGAAAAAGGCTATTACTAATATATAGGCTAGCAGCCTTACATAAGTAAAGGAGCCTAACTAGTAGTTTATAAACTTTATAATAGCTCTTAGTAATAGCAGTTTAAACACCTAGATCTATATATACTAAATAATAATATAATTATATATAAATACTAGCTCTCTTACTATAGAAGATATACTAAAGGATATCTAAGTTACCTTTAATATATTTAAAATAGCTAACCTATATACTAAAACAGGCTAAGAAGTATTTAGCCCTACTATATTAGTAAATAATAAGAATACTATATCTAAAAATAACTTAGAAGTATCTAAGAAGCAAAAACCTACTATATACTAAGTATATAGAGAAGAGTAACCTGTAATAACTAAAAGCTATAAAAGGATATCTATAACTATATAAATAACTAATAAAAAGGGCTTCTATTTAGCCTATTATAGCTACTACTCCTTAGCTAAGTGCTAGATTATATTTAAAGAACTATACTTAGAGCACCTTTAGAGAAGCAAATCCCTCTACTATCTAGTAAAAGAGTATATTAATAATAATAAAAAGCTTATAAAGTATATTTATAAGCTTAAACTAAGTAGTAGATAGTATATAGAAGATAAATAACTATATAGTAACTATAGAGGGACCCTTAAATCTATATTTTATATATAGCTAAATAACTACTAACTCTATAACTCTGCTATCCTAGACTCTAGGCAATAATATATATATTTAATAATACTATATAGTTTACTATACTTATAGGAGCAGCTTCTAGTAACTTTCTATAAGCAGATATATACTAGGTTCCTATTAAGAGATATAGTATAGTTAATATTAAGGTAAAGGGGCATAGTAGAAGTATAATATATCTATAACTATATAATATAGCACTCTACTATAGATTTATAAGTAACCTTATATTACTTAGAAAGCTATATTAGTATAGTATCTAGTAGAATATAAGCCTATAAAATAACTATTTTTAAAGATCAGATTATATCTACCTCTATATATTAGATAAGAGATATTACTAGCAGGTTTTTAAGTATAGAGAGACCTCAGAAAATACCCTGCTATAGAGTAGAAGAGATAAGGCAGGCACTATATTCCTTATAAGCACTTAGTAACTCCTAGCTAAGCACTATATATATATATATAATATAATAATAAAGTAATACCCTATCTATAGTAATACTATAATATAGCACTAATGCTTTAGATACCTAGGCCTAGAAGCTATTTAATATCTCTTAAATAGTATAAGAGAAGTCTACCTTATCTAAGGAGGTGAGCCTATTATAATAATTAACTATAATACTTATAGTATAGGTAAAGTCTACTATTAAATATAATAAGCCTTATAAAAGTTTATAAGGTATATAAAGCTAGGTAAATATATTATCCTAGACTTTTATAATTATAATAAAGGATATAAAGAGTATTACTTAGCACTTCTTATAATAGATCAGCCTATAGTATATATCTAAGACTTCTACCTTATATAATAAGGTATAGATAAGCTTCTTATAGTAATTAAGAACTACTTAATAATATTCTTAATATAGTATAGAGTATATATAAAGGTAATTAAAATAGACCTTAAGCTTATAAAGCACCTATATATTATTACTATTATTAAAGTATAAGGTATCTACCTTAAGCCCTCTACTACTAATACTTAAATATAGAATAGCAGAGTAGAATAAGTTAGTACTATAATTAAAGAGTATATAAAAGCTATAGTAATAAGCATAAAGCTACTAGATATACTATAGTCTAAGATAATAAAGTTATTTACCTATCTATATAACTATATACCTATAGTAATAAGAAGCTAGTAAATACTCTATAAGCTATTCTATAAGCACTTTTAGATAAGCAAATCTGCTAATTATATATACTCTAACCTCTTATATCTATATACCTATAGCTATAAGGTATTTACTATAATAAAGGAAGCTTAACTTAAGCAATAATACTATAAGAGGCTTATACTATATATATTTATTAGCTTTTTAGTAGGCTATATATCTAGTAACTCCTTTTATATA
>JAVHLV010000090.1:0-226395 GCA_036785495.1 Colletotrichum neosansevieriae | reverse complement strand
ACTCACTCACTCACTCACTCACTCACTCACTCACTCACTCACTCACTCACTCACTCACTCACTCACTCACTCACTCACTCACTCACTCACTCACTCACTCACTCACTCACTCACTCACTCACTCACTGGCTCACTTACTGGCTCACTCACTCGCTCACTCACTCGCTCACTCACTCGCTCACTCACTCGCTCACTCATTCACTCACTTGCCTCCATGAGATGCGCCAACTATTTGCCGAGGTAAGTTCAAAGGTGCCATGCGATTGACGGCCCCTTCGACGCAAGGAAACTGTCGACGACGCCCTTTTCGGCTGGTCGCTTTTTCCGTCTGTAGTTCGAGGTCCAGCCCAGGCAGATCTACTTCTCATAAATACCACAGATGACTAATGAAATTGAAGCTGATATCATCGTTTCCATCCATCCAGAGAAAGATGAACGGGCTAGATCACGAACCATGACCATGACGTCTGGCAGAAGAAGCGTTCACATCAACCAGCGTACAGGGCCCCTCCGCTCCGTCGCCGACACTTCTCTCGTTCAAGCATTTCACCAGCAACTGCCCTCCTTCGAGCGAACGCCCCTCTTGCCACTTGACGACATCGCCCATGAACTCGGCGTCAAGGCGGTTTTCCTCAAGGATGAGAGCAACAGACTGGGCCTCCCTGCTTTCAAGATTCTCGGTGCGTCCTGGGGAACACACCGCGCCGTCACGACGAAGCTCGGTCTATCTATCGATACGCCTCTGAACGATGTCGCTCGAGCGGCTCAGAAGAACTCCATCTCGCTCTACGCCGCAACCGAAGGCAACCACGGCAGAGCCGTCTCGGTTATGGCCAAGATCCTCGGCATTCCCGCACACATCTACGTCCCGAGCAGCGTGAACGGAGAAGCCGCCACTCTCATCGCTTCCGAGGGCGCCCACGTCGTTGTTTGCAATTCTCATTACGACGATGCCGTGCTGGAGGCTTGGAAGGCGTCAAAGTCCGTCGAGGGCGGCCTTTTGATCCAAGACAATGCCTTTGAGGGCTACGAGCAGATTCCGGCCTGGATCGTCCAAGGATACTCGACCCTTGTCGTCGAGGCGGAGCAGCAGGTCGCCGAGAAAGGCCTTGAGCCGACTTTGATCGTCTCTCCCGTTGGTGTCGGCTCTCTTGCGCACGCCGTCGTATCCCACTGCAAATCAGACGGCCGTAATCACGCCGTTTTGGCTGTCGAGCCTGACACCGCCCCGTGTCTGTGGAAGAGCCTCGAAGCGGGAAAGCCCGTTTCAGTGCACACTTCGAAGACCATCATGGACGGGCTCAACTGCGGCACAGTCTCTCTCACAGCGTTTGAGGATCTTCAGACGGGCGTCGATGCAAGCTCGACCGTTTCTGATTTTGAAGCTCACCAAGGTGTTGAGTACCTCGGGACCAAGGGCGTGAGGAGCGGTCCATGTGGTGGCGCAACCATCGCTGCCCTTAGACGCCTCGCGCAAGTCGGTCCGCGACCTCATTTCCTCTCCAAGGACTCCGTTGTTGTTCTGCTCAATACCGAGGGTCAGCGAAAGTACAAGGCCCCTCTCGACGTCTCCATCGACGATCCGGTGAAGCTTACACAGGTCCTGACCACTATCGACTCGTCCAATCCCGATCTCTCCAAAGCTTCAGGTGCGGGCGAGGCCGAGGTTGCCAGCTACATCTCCGCTTGGTTGCAGCACCGCGATATCGAAGCCCACTGGCTTGAGGAGACGAAGCCAGGACGCCCTACGGTGGTCGGCGTGCTTCGCGGCAAAGGACACGGGAAATCAATCATGCTCAACGGCCACATCGACACTGTCAGCCTGGGTAGCTACTCGCCCGACCTCGACCCTCTGAGCGGAGAGCTGAAGCAGGAGGACGGCGGCAAGGTCTTCGGCCGCGGGTGCCTCGACATGAAGTCCGGCGTTGCCGCAGCCATGTCCGCCATGGCGCGATTCAAGTCAACAGAGGGATCGTCCCTTCGAGGAGACGTCATTCTAGCTGCTGTTGCGGACGAGGAGAAGTTTTCCTTTGGGACCGAGGAAGTCCTCGCGGCAGGTTGGAGGTCTGACGCCGCTATCATTCCGGAGCCCACACAGCAAGACATCATCTACGCCCACAAAGGCTTCCTTTGGGTTGAGATCGACATCCTCGGTGTCGCTGCTCACGGTTCCATGCCGGAAAAGGGCGTAGATGCCATCTTGCTTGCCGGTGCAGTCCAGACGGCTTTGCTTGAGTACGCCAAGACCCTGCCGTCCGACCATCGCTTGGGCAAGGCATCGCTACACGGCGGGCTCATTCACGGCGGCGAGGAGCCGTCAAGTTACCCGGCCAAGTGCACACTGACCGTCGAATTCCGTACCATTCCGTCGCAGAAGAAGGATGATATTCTTCGGGACGTCGAGGATATCCTCAAGAGGATAGCGTCTGAAACACCCGAGTTCACGTACGCCCCGCCCCGGGTGACGCTCGAGAGGCCCGCTTTTGCCCTTCACGAGGATGACGCGTTCCTCGAGACGTTTGTTGATAATGTCTCTGCCACACTGGGAGCGGCGCCAAAGCCAACGGGACTGTCATTCTGGTGCGATGCTGCCCTACTCTATCAGGCAGGTATTCCGTCCGTGGTGTATGGTCCGAAAGGTGCAGGGCTTCATGGTCAGGAGGAATGGGTTGGCGTCGAGAGTCTCCGAGAAGTGGCTGCTGTTTTGCATAGCGTTATCAAGGACTTTTGTTCTTGGAGAATTCCTCTAGAGAAATGAAATGTCAACCTAATGAACATTGAGGAGTGGATCTCGAGACTTTGCAGCGAACACGACCACCTCGACCCCCTTGAGGTGTTGCAGTCTCTCCGTATCTTTGTGCTAGGAAGCTCTGGCAATAGTCTGCCTGCACACTGTATGCTTTGCGCGATGTCCTACACAGCACAGAACCTAATGCGCAGTTCGACATCAAAGCCAGCATCGCGCCATTTGTCACAGCAGTGTCACAGCAGATGATCTCTGAGCATGCATAATGCAACGACTTGACTTTGTTTTTTCCCCAATCTCATGTTTGATGTTTTCATTCTGATTTTCGTGAGAAACCTGTACCCAGTGTTCGACGAGCTATTTCCCCAGCCCTGTCTGGTCGTCTGTCGTAACAGGGTTACCTCGTGTGTAAATTGGCTCACGACCTGGATGTGAACCTGAGACTTTGTCATTGCCCAGGATCACAACATTCAACTACAATGGATATTCCAAATAAGAGCACGATTCGATTGCACATGATTCAATTGCCGGTAGTAGATGATAGAAGAGTGATAGGTGTTGCCCCAGAAACCCTGCAAGTATATGTAGATTTGGGGGTTGCTGATGTGATGTGCAGACAGAAAGCGCAGACAAGTCACTCATCAGCTTGCGGCTCAGAAGTACATTTGGCTGTGTGTAAACTTCGTCGAGGAAGCATGAATTACAAACGGCAGTTCCGTCGACAGCACATCTCCCTACCTCAAAGTGACATCGCAATGATGTGCAGCCGGGCTGATGAGGAAAAAGTTCTGCATCTCCATCATATCGTCCGTCATGTTGTCTGCCAACCTCACACCTCGACAGTTCCGGAAAAACACAGCTGTGGCAAGTCGGAGTTCCATACGAGCCAGATGCAGCCCGATGCAGACGCGAGTGCCGGCTCCGAAAGGAGAAAAGACCTGCTTCTGCTGCCTCGACAACGAGTCTTGATCCAGGAAGCGGGTCTCGTCGAACCTACAGGAGAGAGTGTTAGCGTGGCTTATGTGCAAAACAGGAGAGACACTTACCTCAATGGATCGGCAAAGACATTGGGATGGCGGTGCAACGTATAAGCCTGCGTCTCTACCACCGTCCCCGCCGGGACGAAGAACCCTCCGAACGTCGCACCGCCCGGCGGCACGGATCTAGGCAGATTCCCCGGAGCGGCCCCGTAAAGACGCAGAGTCTCATCAATCACGGCGTTGAGCAGCGGTAGCTTCTCCAGTGCTGCATCATCAAAGTCGTCACCAACTTCGGCCAGTTCCCCCTCGAGCCTAGCTTGGAGGTCTGGCCTCTTCAGCACGGCCCAGATCAGATAGGTCAGGGTGACTGCAGTCGTATCGGAACCGGCAACAATGAGGTTGCTTGCCTCCTCCTGCACCTTTTGGGGGGTCAAGTCCGACTTTTCGCCCACCTCGCACTCGGCAAGCATGTTCCCAAAGAGGTTGGCGGAATGACCGTTCTGGCGCAGGTTCGCTGTGGCTTTGACGGCGTGGGCCTCGACGACCGACTGTGCCCGCAAGATGGACTGGACCGCTCTCACGGGGATGAATCGTGCCATGTGATAAACCAGCGGCAACTCGTGGCGTAGCGTGCTCATGAGCAAGACTGATTCTAGAGCTTTCATGTAATCGTTTTTCTGCGCAACGTCAGTGTGTGTTTTGTTTCCCTTGTTTATTGATTTCGCTGTTCGGGGGGAGGGGGGATTCGTTCACCTCGCCCAATTCCAACATGTCAAAAGATTCTCCAAAGGAGAGGTGAGCGATGACGTCCGTGGTCATCAGCGTCCACCACTTCAAGACATCGGCCTTCCCGTTCAGTGCATCGGCTCTGATGCGCTCGACGGCCCTCTCGACTTTCCGTCTCACGACCGACTCCCAGTTCAAACGTAACGATGCATTCGTAAAGGCTCTGGCGAAGAGCTTCCGGCGGGCGGCATGTTGTTTGGTGTCGACCATGGCGAAGATTCCAGGTTCAACGGTAGCAGTGACGGTCGCATACCAGGGACTTTTCAAGAATCCGGAGCCGATCTTATGGATGGCGTTAAATCCGTCCGGATCTGCCACGGCCACATCGGTGGGCGAGATTCGAACGATGGGTCCATAGCGCTGGTGAAGGGAGTGCACATAGTGCATGCGCCGACCGGTCAGAGTGTGGAATTTGAGGCTGTAGTGAGAGAAAACGGTGTACCATGGCCCAGGAAGATGACGGATGGAACAAGTGATGCCTGTGAACAAGATCTATCATCGTCATCAGCTTTACCAGAACCACGTCGGATGTCCTACCGCAGTAGGACCACCTCGGGAACCGGGTGACATTGAACTAACACGAGCAAGAAAGACTGCAAAGATGGCGGCCACACCGTAGCCCACAGTTGCAAAGTTTAGCAAAATCATTGCGCGGAGACAACTGCGTTAAAAAGGACTGCGGTTAGAGAAGACTTCGGGACGGCAACTCTCGCACGGCCAGTGTGCCTCATTTAAATGTTGATGGCAACCATAAATACCTAAGAGAGGGACCGGAAATCCCGGGGTATCTGGCCGGTCCGAGACGCCGCGCCAGAGCGGCCCGCGCGCTATTGTCCAAACACCGAGAGCCACTTTGATATCAAGGGTGTGATGGACAACTCCAGGTACGGTCAACGGTACGGTCCACGGTACTGTCCAGCAGCCTGAAAAAAAAAGTCGAAAATTCATTTTACAAGGGACTATACCTATTTCAGCAGTGTTTTTTTGCCAGCAAACTCCGTACCAACTCTGGACCGTAGAATGCGTAATTGATGCAAAATTTAGCCCCTAAACGCAAGTACCTATACCCACTCTTTTGCGTGTAACTGACCGCACTTTCTGGACCATGGGCCGTACCGTGACCCGTCATACAAACTCAAAGGGGGTGCTCCAGAGGACCCCATAAGCGTACCATACGGTACGGCAAAACTTCGGCTGAAAATGTGCACATAAGCTAAAATTATACTATTAGGATTACGCATCGCAAGTGGCCCGTGCGGTGTACCGCTGGACCGTACCGTGGACCGTACCGTCGAGTTGTCGATCACACCCCAACTCGTTCCCACGAAATACTACCTTAGGTATTCCCACACGATTTAATAGGAGCTTGCATTCAGACATTGAGAGATATATAGTATAGGACCTATGGCGTGTCTGTTTCCGAGATCTATAGGCGAGTCGCGTCACATGATTAGGTTCTCGCTCGGTAAGTATGTTTGCATTAGAGAGAGTTAACGAATTTCAGGACCAGTAGTTAGCTCCGAACGTCTCTATTATCCCCAACTTATTGTTGTGTGATCTGAAAGTGGAATAACGTCTATCGTGGTCCGTGGATTCCCAGTTTCATTGGATCTCGAACACGTGCTTGGGAAACAACCCCTTTTCCAAGTCGTTACCCTTCGCCTATTTATTCTGTTATATTCTCGTCCGAAAAGGAATAGTTCTCTGCCGAGCGGTTCTCAGCGGTCGCCTTCTGGAATTTCTATGACTTGTCATTGGATCATAGATGTTCGACATGAATGATAGGTAAAGAGATGTCTTAACCGCGCCCCGAAGACGGTTTTGCCTTCGTCTCAGGTCAAATAAGTATGAGAGTTACCCAGTCCCGATACTAGGGTTCTACCGCGACCTTGAAAATCCTGACTTGTGGATCTTTCTCATGTTTCTGCTTTTCCCCGACACGTATCATCTTGATTAATCTGCATCCTTGAGCTTGGTCAAGAATAGCCATTGGTGCACGACTTCATGAATATACTATACCAACCTTTGACGAAGAGATCACCTTGGCGGGGCCCACGACCCGTGAAGCCAATCATGTTGACCTTACATCTCCTTCCGCGACACAGGCTCGAAGCTCACTTTTAGCGGAGAACACATTTGGGACCCTTAGTGTTAGCTGTCTCCGAATATCAAAACCTACGCCGCTATATGGGGGTGTTTCAAGTGATGAGAAGATATCAAAGTTGAAAGCCAACACGCAATAGGTTTTGATTGGATTCTTTGACTAAGGTACGCCAAACGCCCCCGTGTACCTTAGTGAGTGATACGTAACAGCTTCACCAGGAACCCCGCCGACAGCCTGGCCCCACATCGGAGACCCTTATCGATAAGCACCGCGGGCTGCACATTGTGGTGAGCTGCGGCAAAATATTTGCTGTCGTCTGCTCGCTGCCATCTCCCCAGTCAACATTTCCATCCCGGCTGTCGCCTCTGCCACCACCCACATAAATTCATACACTAAGGTTCCCGACGTATGTTTTCAATCCTCAGAAATGGCACGGCAAGGTATTCCGCTACGTGGTACGTAGTACGGGCACCCGCCCGCCGGGACCTCTCCTCGAAGTCGACCACTCCGAAGCCCGCGAAGTCGACCACCCCAAAACCCTCGAGGTCGCCCACTCCAAAATCGTCGAAGCCCAAATCGAACAATTTCGTGGCGACAACACCCATGGCCAAAGAGCTCGCCGCAACCGGGATTTGGAAAAGTCACCGGGGGGGAAGACCGAAGTGGAAGCCACAGGAAGCCGAGGTAGAGGCATCGCTTGTAGACCACAGGCGCGTCAATATCGTGGATGAGAAGCTATGCGGTTTGCGGCCCCGTCGTACGACCCCTTTTCCGAACCAAAGCTGACTGAATCGCTCACAGACGACATCGTCAGCTATCTCGGTCCGACGCTGAAACGACACGAAGGCTGCGATCTCGTTGACATCAACCCCGGCGTGGGCATTTGGAGCCGCAAGCTCCACGAGTTCCTCAAGCCCCGCTCGCACATTCTCATGGAACCAGACGCCGAGTTTTACCGCTCATACCTCGAACCGATAATAGAGGAGCCAGGGGCGAAAGTTGTCCCGAAGTCGGGTATTGTGTGGAAGGACCTGACCGAAGTGCTGCGACACATCGAGAACCAAACTCCGCTCCCAAGCAGGGCGAGTTTGAGGCCCAAACGGAACGACACACTGCTCGTTACCGCCAACCTGGCCTTCTTCCCCAAGAAGAAGTACTCCATGTTCGACTCCGCCGCGCAGCTCGTCCTGTACCAGTTGCTCCACAGCATTCGCATGCGCCAACTGTTTCAAAAGTACGGCCTCGTGCGGATGCTTATCTGGACAGGGCCCGACGACTGGCAAACATATCTACCGAAGAACCTGCAATCCAGAAGAAAGGGAGCACTAGAGGCCGAAACTACGTGCGAATGGCTTGCCCAGGTGGCAGGTCCTGACGTGGTGGATCACACTGAGGGATGGTTCCACCGAGACAAGTGGATCGACGTCGACAGCACCATCGCTACGCTGAGGCGCATGAAGAGACAGGGCATCGAGATTCCCGAAGGCCGCAAGATGACGGCCACAGAGAAGGCTGAGCCGTACATTTGCGGCCGCACGACTTACGCGGGAAACAAGGAGATCAGCGTGAGCCGTTTCTCCCGGAAAGAGCTGGAGGAGCTGGAGAAGCAAGCCGCGGAAGGCAAAATCAGCAACAAAGAGCAACCGCTGCTCTGGAGACGTCTCACCATGCTCCGCCGCCTCGACGAGAAGGAGGGCGCGGTGACCGAGGTCGTGAGCAGTCTGATGAAGGAACTGGACGAGATACGCGAAATGCGCCGCACGCAGCCGCAGGCGAAGAAGACGATCGCGAAACGGGAGGCGGCGTGGAACGAGAGGGTCGAAGGGCTCAAGAAGAACGAGACCATCGACTTTCGTCTCCTGCGCGACAACATGCACGTCTTCCAGCAGGACCCGCCGGTGCTGCTCTATGATCAACGGCCGTACGAGCCGATCAAGATCCAGCCGACAGAGTTCTTCCCGAGCGTGGAGTGCTCGCTGCTCGACATCCAGCCCAAGGCGATGCACCGGCTGCACAGGGAGGTGGGGCCGGACTCGTCGCGGGCGGGCGAGATGTTTGACATGATCCTGCGGGCGTTGATGGGAGCCAGCATGATGCCGATGAGCAAGGCGCTCGAACGCGTCTGGCCCGGGGCGGCGGAGGGGGTTCTCCCGAACTGCCCGAGTCTGCGGGACCCGGAGGTGGGCGGAGTGGCGTCGTCGGGACACGCCGAGCTGTGTCCGCGAGTGCTGAACCAGAAGCAGTGGGCCGAGTTGCTGGAGGCGTTCATGGACTGGCCTTTCCGGCCGACGTATTTCGAGCTGATTGGGCGGCTTTCTGAAGATACCCCGAGCGACGATAACGATTCCGCCGGCGGGAGCAACTTCTCGGTCGACGCGGCGTTGAATATCTGAGCTGAGGTGGTACATTTTCGGCACACGGAAGGAAGTGACGGGTCTGGGCTGTGTTCTTGGCCCGCGGAAGACGCTGCAGGATACGATGTTCACAGATTCACATAGACATAGACTGGCCGCGTAAGGCTTGTAGGATGGTGTAGGAAAAGAGAAAAAAATTTGTATCATAGTTGGCAGTGAATATTGGCTATTGGGCGCAATTAGTTGGCAACCAACCCCTGAGTTTAGGCGATGCGCCAAGTCCAGGTCGGGAGAAGGGGATACATTAGACACGACATCGGCCTTGGGGACGGCGACGACGCTGGTCTCTGGACTACTACAGTGAGCATCGTCGGTCACGTATCACAATGCCTGCGGTAATCATGAAGCCCATCTCGAGATTTCAGGTACACCTGTCGCGGTGACTTGACCCGTATGGAAGACGGGAACCGGGTGACGCAAAAGGATTTCGCTTACGCAAACACGCCTTCCGTGACCGACGGCAGTGTCTCGCCGAGAAGGCGAAGACGCGATTGCATGTCGGACTCCCGCTCCGCGCAACTTGGTCAGGTAACCAGGTTGCTTGAATGTGGATGGACAGAGGACAGATTTGGGATGGTGTGGACTGGGATTGGTGGGCTCGGGAAGTGGTTGATCGGCACGACGGGGGGGCCGGCAGCGGCAGGGGAACGGAGCACTGGATACCTTACACAGACGAATGGAACGGAGTGACACGCAAGCCGGAAATATGGTCCGGAAGGCGTGACGACACAGTTGGGCGCTCACGACGGGGATGTTAGTGTCGGGAGGGAACATGCGGACGGGCCGGCAACTTGTTTGTTTGCGGCGGGTGAGTTTTGTCGCGTACGTTTCAACGAAGTTGGCTGGTTTGTCTGAGTGAGATTAGAGCGTGCGGTGAGAGTTGGGGAGAAAAGTGAGAGTGCGTAATTTCAGAAGAACCAGATTGGTGAGGGGCGGTGGTTGCGCAAACGACTGGGAAATCATGAGAGAGGAGAGAAAGAGAGAAGGAGAGAGAGAGAGATGGTAATTTCAGGCCATGATGGATCATGGATGACACACACGTGGTGTGCAGGCCCGGTTTCCGCATCGAGCACAGCCATGATTGAACCATGATGGAGGCGGCAGATCGTTTTCAAATTGAAGGCAGGCTCCAGAGTAGGTATCTTTTGAAGGGTGTCAAAAAGTTGGCGCGACCTGACGCTGGGGAAAAACCGGGGGCGATGAACTCTGAAGTGGATGGATGAGTGCTGAATCTCATCTCTTCTAGTGCCTTTTGCCACCCACTTGGCGGTTGAGTGGGAGCGGCGACGAAGCCCCAGGGACCCCCTCTCCACTGCTTCGCTTCGGCCAAGGTTGGGGACTCAAGGTTCAATATGCGGGTGCGTGTGTTTATCTGTATGAAATGATGAAATAACATGATGTGAGGGCGGTGGATTACGGTGCATGTCACAGTATGAACTTGGTGGTAGTAGTAGTAATAGTGAGATCGCAGGTGTTGGAAAGAAGAAGAGGCCAGAAACAGAAGCAGAGAAGATGCCACGTTGCGTGGTTGGGCCTGGGTCTCAGTCTTGGTCTTGGTCTGAGATGAGGCTGGAGATGTAAGGAGTTGTTGACATGAAGGTGAAGGTGAGCTCCCGTGAGATGTTGGACCCAGTGCACTCAGGCAGAGACACCACAAGTCAGAGCTGGGAGTCCCTGGCCCCGGGCTGTCACTGGAAACGCTGGCAGAATCGCCGGCCCGGGCTAGCAGCAGGGCAGCCGCAGGGACTATTCCCAATAGCGGTTGCGTCTGGCTCCCAAGGTACCTAGGTTGGGTAGATGGGAGTACCGGTACTTGTCGTGTCTATACCAGACACACTACACCAAAAGTATTAGTTCAATCCCCAGAGTCTGGCGTCCGTGTCGTCCTCAAGGGATTATCGTATCGAATCAGCGTGAAGTGCAGACATCCCCATTTCCCCTTGCCGCTTCATGTCTTTGGCGTCGTTGGCGTTTTGTCTGAGTTGCCATCCGGTTCTCTGGGCTGAAGCTTGGCGGAAGCGACAGCTGTTTGGTTAGTACCTATCGTAGGTAGGATTTCTTTTTTTTCGAACGCAACCAAACTAGAATCTGCCTCAGTTTCTGTAGTGATGAACGAGAGAGATGCGGCCTACCTTTAGCTTACCTTGGGTAGGTATAGAGAACTTGGGTAGGCAATTGAGGCGCATAACTTAGTCTAACTCCCGCAACAATATCTTCTTCTCCTTCTTCTGCTTCCTCATCCCGGATCTGCACGTTAACTGCATCTTAACCGCGGCGAGGCCCGGCCTCTCGTCTCTTCGTCCCGGACTTGATCCCGTCTGCTGCAGACTCGGACAAGAAACCCGTGTGTGTGTGTGTGTGTGTGTGTGTGTGTGTGTGTGTGTGTGTGTGTGTGTCCCTTGCCTCCGGCCTGAACGCGGCATGCGTCTAGACTCTGATAATGACTTGCCCTGCTTACCTTACCTCACCTTAGCTTTACTTCGTACAGAGTGAGTTTCCTACCTACTGGAGTTGTTGTGAGAGTCCCGTCCCTCGCCTCGGCATCCCGAGTCTCACCTGCACACTATGCTCGCACGCAAGGAAGAAACACCTTACTTGTATTTCTCTTTGTCTGTGTCTGTATCTGTATCTGTATCTGCTTCTCTTTCTTATCCTTGGGAACCCCATGTTCACTTGAAACCGGTCTGGGCTCTCTTCCTCCCATTTCTGTCCCCACCACCCAATCGCTCCCGTCTCTTCATGAGGTACCTGAAGTACCTAGCTTCCCACACCCAAGACCACACAATACACAATCTACTGCGGTAGGTACACTGCGCCAGTGACAACGTTGTGGCAGATGGAAGTACTTGTAGTCAATTGGGTTCGAATCCTATCGGCGTCACATTTTGGGGTTGGCGCAACTGCTTCTTTCTTCATTCACGTAGCCTGGCTCCAGCAGGAGCAGGTACCTTACCTACATGCCTACCTCAGGTGGTGTACCTGTCCACGGGTACCTAAGGTGCCTGCCTACCTTAGGTAAGGTACATGTCGCACCTAGCTACATGTACCTATCCATACTGTAGTACTGAAGCATGCTCTCCTCCAAGTGCCGCGATCGCATCGCATCGCATCCTCGTCCACGTCCGGGACTGCACTGACTTGACAACCTACATCCTTACCACCCACCATCATCTGCCATCACCATCGGCAATCACAATCACCTACCAACCTTACCTCACCTCAGTGATCTCACCTTTTACGTACCCAAGGTACATTGCATTGCCTTGCCTTCTGCTCCCGCCAGGGCCGCCCTAGACCCGTCTGAGCGAGACTGTGTCTTGGACTATCAAGCCTGGGGCCTAGAAGTAAGGTACCTATAGTGTCGTGTCGCCCGTCATTGACGTCTTGCCATCCCGCCCGAAACCAACGAAACGATCCCTCTCTCCGCTTCGACCTTCTAGTCCTCCGAACATCTTGTTTTACTTCTATTTTACTTCTCATGTACATGTCCGATTTCTGATCCTTTCCCTTTTTATCCTTCCCCCCCTTCCCCTCCTATCCCCTTCTGTTCCCTTTCCTTCTCCTCCCCCTCCGCTCGGCTCCCTCCTCCACAGCATAGGCCAAGCTCCTGTCTCTGTCACCGTCGCTCCTTTTCCTTCGTCCAAATCCTCCCGAGTCGACGCTCGTTCTCCAGACGGCGCCATCTCGAGCTTGTTTCGACCTCGCCGCTGCATCCTTTTGGTTCGTCCGTTCCGATCCCGCGACGAACCCCCGTACTCGACTAGACAGACCACCTTGGACTCCCGTCGCAATCATTCATTCGACCCCTGTCCGACCTAACCTCCCGAGAACTGGCCCCCTTGTCCACCATTGCGTTGCGAGCCGCACCCTGAATCGGCCTGGCTGAGCCGGTCATTGCGTACATTGCCCCGTCGAACAAACAGCCTGTCGCGCAGCAGCTCGACGAGCTGTCGTGCAACTTCCTTCCCTCCAACACGCTCCGCGACCTGACGACCACCGAACCATGGTCAAGCTGCTGTCGCCTGCATTCTCGCCGCGGCGGCCCTCGAGCCTGCTGCGGTACGCCCTCGCCGTCATCCTCGTCATGGCCCTATTCTACTACTTCGACCCGCGCTCCCGCGGTCTCTCCACGACACACCTCCCACCGGAGAAGCTACAGACGCCGCCTCAGACGGCAGACCCTGTCCCACCGGCACAGTCACAGCAAGACGCGGAGAAGCCCATCCCCGAGCCCGCCCCGAAGCCCGTACATCCGATCGACGACGAACCCACCGCCGCCGAGGGCTCGGTTCCGAAGCCCGCCGTCGCTGCCTCGTCCTCGAAGCCACACCCCATCGATACCCTGATCAAGGAGGCCGACGAGAGATTCAACGGCCTGCTGAAGAAGGAATCCAAGACTCTGACGGCCGCCGCCAAGGCTTACCGCGAGCGTCGCGGCCGTCACCCACCTCCCGGATTCGACGCTTGGTTCCAGTTTGCCCAGGAGCGCAAAGGCGTCATTGTCGAGGACTTCTTCGATCAGATTTACCACGACCTGCGACCCTTCTGGGGCGTCGAACCCTCGCGCATCCGCAAAGAGGCCGCAGAGTACGAGATGACCATCAAGGTGCGCAAGGGACGCGCCACTCGCACGAGCGAGTGGTTCTGGACTGTGCATTGGACCAACATGATCAAGACCATCGAGCACCTCCTGCCCGACATGGACATCGCCCTGAACCCCATGGACGAGCCGCGCATGGTGGTGCCGCACGAAGACATGGCGCAGTACCTCAGAGACGCGGCCATGACGGAGGGGATGCCGGAACCGAAAAAGGTCATGAACACATTCCAGGCTCTGCCGAACAATAAGAAGGAGCTCGATCGGAATGTCAAGATCAAGAGCAAGCACTGGGAAGAGACAAGTACGTTCCAGCCGGCTGTCTTGGGACGGAATGTCTCAAACTAACGTTTCCAGAACAATACTGGCTCATTGCCCGCCGCGGATGCCCTCCCGACAGCCCTGCGCGACTAGCTGCGACGCAAAAGTCGTTCGACCACCCCCCGAGTATCGGCACCAAGTACTCGAAACCCCACATGCGCGACGGCTTCGTATCGAATTACACCCTCTCGACCGAAATCTGCCACCAACCCGACCTCCAGGGCCTCAACGGAATCTTCATCGAGCCCCTCAGCACCTCGGCCACGACCGTCCTCTTCCCCATGTTCGGCGGGTCCAAGCTGACCATCAACAACGAAATTCTCCTCCCGGCCGCCATGTATTGGACGGAAGAAGAGCGCTTCAGTGGTGGCGGCTACCATGGCGGGCCATGGAGCCGGAAAAAGGACGCCGTGATATGGCGCGGCGTTGCGACGGGTGGACGCAACCGCGCCACCAACTGGAAGGGGTTTCAGCGACACCGTTTCGTGGCCATGAACAACGCGACCAAGGTGTCGGGCGCAGAGGATGGTACGATGGAACCGATCAACTTTTCGCTCCCGGACAAGATGTACAACCTCGCGGCACAGGCCATCAACAGCCTCGGCGAGTGGATCAGCTCGTGGGCCGACGTTGGGTTCACGGATCTCATGTGCGAGCCGGAGGGCAAGGCCGGCACGTGCAACTACACCAGCCCGTATTTCAACGTGACGGAGGGCGTCATGCTGACCGAGATGTACGACGCAAAGTATCTCCCCGACATTGACGGCAATAGCTTTTCCGGGAGGTACCTGGCATTCCTCGGCAGCACCAGCCTGCCCATCAAAGCGACGCTTTGGCGCGAGTGGCACGACAGCCGGCTGGTGGCGTGGAAGCACTTTGTGCCCATGGACAGCCGGTTCAACGACTACTACGGCATCATGGAGTACTTTTTAGGGTACGGCGACGAGAAGCCGGGACACGACGCCGAGGCGGAGAGGATCGCGTTGGACGGCAAGGCGTGGGCGGAGAAGGCGCTGCGCAAGGAAGACATGCAGATTTACACCCTGCGCCTGCTGCTGGAATACGCGCGGGTGACGGATGAGAGAAGAGAGAGGATGGGCTGGGTGCACGATCTGCTGGCGGAGAACACGGCGACATGAGAGCATGCAAGGTGGGCGGGGGATACATACCATACCATCATGAGTGCGGATCTAGGCATGGCGTTCCAGGAGTTGAGGATTTGTTGCGGGATCTTCTTTTATGTGTGTTGTGTCCTGATTGCGGGAAGTGCGGTTCTTGTCTACGAATACCAGGGCGCTCTCAAAAGGGGGAAAAGTAAAGGGCGACGAATCGTCATAGGTACGGAGTAAAACAGTTACAACAGAATCCAGCGTGTCTGGTCTTTATTATGACGCTGGCTGGCTTCGGGGGCGTGCTCATGGTTCAGTTTGGTTGAAGAAGAGCTGGGAGCTTGAATCCGCAGACGGCCGTGTCGAGCCGACTGGCGGCCGGAAGAGCCGAGCAAAGCCGGTCCTGGGCGTCGGAAACCGGTGCAGCAGACTTTTCGGGACCGCGAGGGCATCTCCACGTGTCCATGTCCATGTCCATACCCATGTCCTTATCCCTTTTTTCTTCTCGATATAGAAACTTTTTTTTACCTGATCACTTGATGCATCTCGAGACAGCAGAGACCGGCGGCAGAGGGGTGCGAGTAGATGCAGTCGCGCGGTGACGGAGTTTCGAGGCGCCAAGTTTTACGTAAAAGGCCAGGGGTGTGTGTGTGTCCTTGTCGTCTCAGTCTGGGCCTGGGGAAATCTGATAAGCTCGGCCGCGCAGACTTGGAAGCAAAGAAGAAAAGAAGCAGGTACGGATTGATACATGGCTCATGGCAACGCAACGGTGGTGGTGGTGGTTTCTCCCGTCCGGTTTGCGCCGGCCGGGGGGAGGGGGGGAGATAGATGAGGATGAACGTCATGGGGCCTCTGGATAACACACACACACACACACACACACACGAACCTGCGCGTCAGACAGGGAGCTGATTGATAACAGAAATGCGGCCGTGGATGCCGAGGCCGAGGACTGAGCCTTGAGGAAAGCTGAGGTGGGAGAAACTGTGGTGTGAGTGGTCCCTTTTGGATGAAAGAGGGATAGGTAGTCGGGGCGGCCTAGTCAGATCCAAATCTGATGTGAGCCCGAGCCGGGCTGGTTCGTTTGTGTTGTTTGAAGATGGATGGATCATGATCACAAGGGTAGTAGGGCTCGCTGATGGCTGTCCTCGTCTTTCTTTCCCCGCCTCTTTGCTCTGGCGGCGGTGGTGGTGGAGGGCCTCAATTCTTGAGTAAGTGTCTCTGATGATGTGAGTGGGATTAGTTAGTATCATGGCCGAGCCGATGCGGCGGAATAAGGGCTAATCGGAGATAAGGAATAAGGGATATAATATAGTGATGGAAAGGAAGTGCCGTGAATCTCGAGATTTCGACGATTTCAATAAAGCAACTAGATGTATATGAGACTTGGACTGGAGATACAGCTTTCCTCCTCCTCCCCAAAAATGAAGGATGAGAAGACGGGAACACACAAAATCCAAGGCGAAGGGGGGAGGGAAGGGAAAGGGGGTCGGCTGATTCATGTCCTTTCCCAACAATTCCTTCCTCGTCACCTTGTGCCTTATGAATGCGTTGACTCCATGTCGCCCCGAGGCCGAGGGAGAGAGAGATAGTGAGAGAAAAAAAAGAAGGCGAGGCCGATAGAGTAATAGTTCGCGTCGCCCTGCCATTAGGGATCTCAGCAAACTCGCGACGGACGTCGGAACCGGGCAGTGACGGGGCGCCGGGCCCTACTTAAATAATGCCTCGCGCGCCAGTCACTGCGACCCTCGGCGCTCACCTGCCGTTAAGTGGCACAGCTCCGGGCGCGCCAGACCCCTAAGTGCAGGTGCCCCCGCCCCAGTGAGCCCGACGACGCCGCTAGCCACGGCACCCGTGAGAGAGAGAAATCCACTGATGTTCCCCTAAGTGCAGGTCTACCCGCGACCCACCCAGTGCCCACCTTTTCCGGGCTCCACCGCTGGAACACTGGTGTCATCGCCGTCGCCGCTGCCGCTCCGGGATGCATTGGGCGAGGAGATGGAGGTACCCAGCTAGGTAGTTTCGTTCATGGTTTTTTTTTTTTTTTTTTGAATATTATTTTTCTTTTGAATTTCTCTTTCACGCAACGCGATGTTCTCATTCTTAAGAAAGATACCTCGTCTATAATTAAAAGATACACCATGGGCAAGACAAGTGATGAGGGGAAAGAGAAGACTAGGCGTAATAACGACACTTTGCGGAGGGAGGGAAGGAGGGGGGGACACCTCAAGAAAAAAAAATTAGAGTAAGAAAAAAAAGTACCCCGCCATTTCAAACAAAGATACCTCCTACCTGCCGCCAGCATCAGCAGCCGGTGCAGAAACTAGAAACTGCCACTTGCGTCCCTCCTTCTTTCCCTCATTCGCCGCAGGTTCCATACTGACAAACTGGAATGCGAGATAATGCGCATGCGACTGCGCCTGCGCCGCACCCGACGCTTGTCTGGAAACATCCGCAATCGCCGCGAGCCGAGTCAAGCTCTTCCTTTCCTACCAACATCCAGAATCCTGGCCTGCCTGCACGTCTGCTTTCATGATTCCAGATCCTGGTCCTGGTCCCCATTCTAGCCCTGACCCCATGATGGCGGCCATGGCTGTCGGTGTCGTCGAGGGCGCAACGGAAAAGGTTTACATTTACGTACCTTGAGTATCCCCGTCTTGACCTTTTCAACACTCTCTTCTTCCCCTTCCTACTGTCTCTCTCTCTCTTCCTTCTCGCCAGATTCTTCTTGTCTCTCCATTCTCTTCGTCCCTTTTCACTCTCCTCCACCTCAGCCCCTTCCCTTCCTCCCATTCACACTCTCCCATTGGATCTGTTCATCCGGCGCGATGCATACCTCAATGATCAAGTCCAAGTTCCTCAGCCACCCCGAGGACCTCGGCATTGTCGCCGTCGGCTTCTCTGGTGGACAGGTAAGCCTCGCGGCACCATCCCCCTCCAAACCGCTTCCCAGCTGACCACCTCTCTCCAGGGCAAAGCCGGTGTCGACGTCGGTCCCCAAGCGCTCATCGACTCGGGGCTGATTAACCAACTCCGCGACGAGCTGGGCTACAAGCTCCACGGCGATGAAGACGTGCACCTCTACACCGACCTCGTTCCCGAATCCGACCCGCCATACCGCAACATGAAGAACCCCAAGCACGTCTCTTCGGTCACCGAGCGCATCGCCGACCAGGTCTACCAGCAGTCGCGCCACGGACGTCTGACCCTGACCCTCGGCGGCGACCACAGCATCGCCATCGGCACCATCGCCGGCTCCGCAAAGGCCACGCGCGAGCGTCTCGGCCGCGAGATCGCCGTCATCTGGGTCGACGCTCACGCCGACATCAACACCCCCGAGACCAGCGACAGCGGCAACATCCACGGCATGCCTGTCGCCTTCGTGACGGGGCTTGCCAAGGAAGACAAGCCCGAGTACTTTGGCTGGCTCAAGGACGAGCACATGCTCAGCATCAAGAAGCTGGTGTACATCGGCCTGAGAGACGTCGACGCCGGCGAGAAGAGGATCCTGAGGGAGAACGGCATCAAGGCCTTCAGCATGTTTGACATTGACCGGTACGTGTAATTCTTGTGTGTTGGGGGCGTTGGCGATGGACGATTTCTGACTTGGGGGGAATCGCTACAGTTACGGCATCGGTCGTGTCATGGAGATGGCGCTCGCGCACATTGGCAGCGACACGCCCATCCACCTGTCGTTCGACGTGGACGCGCTGGACCCCCAGTGGGCGCCGTCCACCGGCACGCCGGTGCGCGGTGGCCTGACGCTGCGCGAGGGCGATTACATCTGCGAATGCGTGCACGAGACGGGCAACCTCGTGGCGGTGGACCTGGTCGAGGTGAACCCGCGGCTGGCAAAGGACGAGACGGGCGTCAACGAGACCGTGAGGGCGGGATGCTCGCTGGTGCGGTGCGCCCTGGGTGAGTCGTTGTTGTGATTCGTTATTTTTTTTGCGTTGCGAGAAGAGAAGCAAATAAGGTGGAGGAGGACGTGTCGCAGGATACATGACATGAGGCGGAAAACGGACGGCACTTGGCTGGGAGGCCCGATAGACGAGTCGCAGGGTTCCGTGCCAGAAACGGGGCCGAGATCATATCATAGTTCGTTAATACCACGCAGCAGAAGCATTGTCATTCTCCATTCGTCTGTTCTAACAGCATTGTATACTCTGCAGGCTCGGGGGGGCGCGCTCCCTTGCTGCGGCAACCTGCAGCCTGCTCAGCACCCTCGAGACGAGTGGTGAAGGAGCGGTGACTGGAAGACGGCGGTCCGGAAGCGTCCCGGCAGCGGGGGAGTGGGGTCCGGGCCCGACTCCCGTCTGCGGGAGGTGTCCACTGAAGAAGGCCCGTCGAGTCGGGCGCAGTAAGAAGTGGTTTTAAGAATAATATTTTTTTTTTCGGATGCCCAGCCATCGTCATTTACGCGATTCGACGAGACACGCACGCTTTCAACCCAGCCACCTCGTTTGAAGAGGCCGGGCAATGGTTCCGACGGAAAGGAATCGAGAACGGCGCTGGGAATCTAGAAACTCTTCTTGTTTTTTTTTTTCTCTTGGGTGTGTACCTTACCGTACCTCTGCTTTCATAAGACTCCGGCTGGCGCGCCCATTTTCGCAGATTACCACCGAAAATCCCGGTCGCCCACTTCCCGCCGACTCGCCCCGTCCGAAGCAACGCGCCCGACACGCCTTTGTGCTGTAATTAACATATTGATAGTGCTGAATCTCCCGCACTCTCTCACTCAAACCATCACAAAAAAAAAAAACCCCCCCGCAAGAAAGGCCCAGCTAGTCGCGGCATCGTCTGCGGATATTTCCCACTTACGCCCTCGGGTTTACCGCACGCAAGTGAGGCGAGACGAAAGCAGCGCTGATCGAACGAATTGCCGTTGCAGCCCGACCCCCGACGCAGGACGCAGCATCGACAAGGGCGGCGGGGGGTTTTCCGGCCAGGATTGGATTGGAATAGAACCACCCGACTGCAGCAGAAGCAACCTCCGCTTCTGGCGTCTCGGCGGAGGTCGGCTCTTTTGACGTGGCATACGCGCTACACTTGCCTTGGGCTCAGGCGCATCCCATCCCCCTCATCATCATCATCATCATCAGGTTTTCATCCTTTGGAATAACTAACTACTCACTCGGCTTGGGTTCAAAACTGGGCTGCGCAAACCATTTCGCCAACTATCGCGGCGCGGCTCACCTCTGTGCGGTTTCCCATCTCTCGTTCACCCCGTCGGCCTAAATCTCACTTGTTCTTTTTTTCTTCCTTTATTTTCCCAAGTGCGCCTTGGTCGTTCCCCGTGGCCTCACTCTCGCTTTCGGGAACGCTTCGAGCTCATCTAACGGTCTTGCGACGACCACGCACGAAATCGAGGCGAGGAATCGTTTACAGAGAGAGCGCCGCGACGTCCTGCTTTGAGTTCCCGGCCCGCCCAAGACCGCGACCAACGACAGCCTTGACGCTTCTACGAATTGAAGGCCACCCCCCGGCAGCCCGGCTGGAGGCCACATTCGGAACGCATCGAGCACCCCCACCCCCCCTCACGACGATACACGGTTTTAATCGCGACCCGAACGATCGAGCTACATGCCCTCCAAGATGGCCGCCTCGACGGTCACAAGCAGCTCCTATTACGACCGGCGCGTGGTCGAGCGCGTGCATCGGTACCAATGGCCCGGCATCCATCTGAACCTCTGGATCCTGGTCATGCTGGTCGCCTCGTGCCTGATCATCGGCGTCTTTGCGTCTTTTATTGAGGTGCAGCAGCAGCTTCTCCTGCCGATACCGTGGTGCGTTCCGCATCGAAAATCTCTTCTCCCCCAAGGGGTTCTTGTGCCTTTGTTCTTTGTTGCAACGGTTGCTAATGTCTGGGGGTGGGGTTTCCAGGTATTTCCCCTACTACATCACCGTCGCAAGTCTCGTCGTCATCTTCATCGGGCTCCTGCTCTGGCTCGTCTTCCAACGCCGCCTCCTCCCGGCCATCGTCATGATTGGCGCCTTTATACTCTTCATCCTGTGGTTCGTCGGGCTGGTGGTCGTGAGCATACAGCTCTGGGGCCCGGACGGGTCCGTCTCGAGTACGTGCAACCTGGCCGTTTTCAATCGCAATCCGACGGGGCAGAGCTTGGATACGTTTGCGTGGTTGCAACAGAGGAGTATATGTGAGTTCCGTCCCCCGTGGCCCCCTGATCCCTAGCAGTTTTTTCAAGTCCTGTGTGCTGACGGACGAATAGGTCAAGCGTGGCAGGCAGTGTTTTCCTTTGCCCTTGTCGGGGCGCTTTTTCTGGTTTGGATCATGGTCATGGCGTATCAAGTCTTTGCCGCATCGTGACGAATCCCGACCAGGAGTTTCTTTTTGGAACATGGATATTCTGCTGACTTACTTGCACACACTTTCTTGGGCACATACTTCTTTTTCATTCTTCTGTCCCGCTTGTTCCGTACGGATCATCTGGATTGGTTGTTGGTTTACGATTATACGCTTGATGGATTTAATGAGGAGGAGCCAATGTTCTGTGGTTCGATTGCATATATTGGCGTTTGGGTACGGATGGTATATAGGCTTGTTATGAGTGATGGCAAGGTGGGCTCATGACGATGAAGAAAACCCGAATGCTCGGATCTGCACCTTGTGGACGAAAGTGCACGGAAAGCCAAACATCACCAGCCACTATGTGCAGTTCACCACGGGGAGAAGGAGATACGGTTACGCAACCGGTCATGGCAAGCAACATCGGACGGACGCCGTCAAAGCTGAGCCGTTCCCGGCGAGCCCTTCTCCCCCACACCCCCACATGCCATCATCATCATCATCATCGTAATCACATGTTGGGACGACGGCGGCCCGGCTGACTGACGTAGGCAGGCGTTCCCCGTGTGCTTCGTTGGTTGGGAAGGGCCTGCCGTATAGCCGGGCCTCAGTCCGACGTGACGGGAGGCTCTTGTGATCGATGCCGGCAGCTTGTTATCTTCCGAACTTGTGGGGATGCAGAGGGTGAGTGGGCGGTGGACCCATGTTTTGCCAGTCTCTCGGCAGTCTTCTTTTGGTAGAAGCTTGCCTAAGATAGATAGAGAGAAAGTATAGACCGTCGTCAGCTCATCGTCGCGGTGGCAGAGAGAGGCATGATGAGTCAGTCGTTTTCTCCAACGCAAAGGTCAGGGCAGGGCAGGGCTAGTAGATCCTACAGGGGGGTTTGTGCTGTCGCTGGTGCTTGCAGTTCCATGGTGCTGATGACGTAGGGCGGGACTGGCCCGGGCTTTTTTTGCGGGTTTGCGGCTGTTCACTGAAACTTCCCGGGAATCAGGCGGGTGACAGCAGCCACCTTGAACTTGGGGCGGCTGGTTAGGTCATGGTGGGTGGGCGGGAATGGCGGGGGAGGGGGCGAACTTGACGGTATGATGCTGGATGATGCAGGTTCTTGCGTATACTACTTAAGGATGAGGATTTCCACGACAGATTTAAGCTTAGGGATCTAGTAAATCAAACAACCTCGAATCGGCTCAGTCAAATAATTTTCATTGACACATAAGATACCACCCCCATCACCAAGACAACAACCACTCATCATGAATCCTCTCAAGAGCAACAACCAGACCCGGCCCGCCGGCCAGGAGAAGATGGACCCTGTTGACAAGGGTGAGTCAAAGTGTTCCGTGCCGTATCGGTGGGCAGGGAGAGCAGGTTAACTAATTAACGAATGCGCAGCCTTTGACTTCGTGACCAAGAAATCTGGCCACGACATGTCCCGAAGCACAGATGAGAAGATCACTGATGCAGGGCGAAACATGTACGAGAAGGTGACTGGGTACGTCGTCTCCCGGGATTGTTATTGTTGTGAATGACAGTGTTAACCATGGTTGAACTACAGCAAGAAGGTCAACCCCAAGATTTCCAACTAATGCGTACAATCCGGAAACAAACCTGGCGTTATGTGTTTTTGGGGATGGGATGGTTTTTGTGTGGATTTGAAACATGTTGGCTCACCAACTGTGGCGTATGCAGATAATGAAATCGTCTATCAAATCATTTTTGATGAGTCATATGCGTATAAATGCTCCCAACTTTAGAACTGTTCTCGGTAGGAGCGGGCGCAACATCGAGTTGATCTCGCGGTTCATGCTTCATGGCTGCAGTCTCACACAATGTTGCATTTGCCAAGCACATTAATAAAGCTCGCCGTGCTCTCCCAACCAAGACCCATCTACAACAGCTCAAAGCCCCCTTCGATCTGGTCAGCCCTGCGGATTTCACAGTGACGGAGACAAGCTGTGAGGCAGGCCGGCAGGGGATTTCAATGGGCAGGACTAGAGAGATAAGATGATTAGATATAACCGGAATGGGAAAATGACGGTAGCTGTCGAGATTAGGAAATAGAGATAACTCAGCGTGACCTAAGCGCCAACAAGCAGTTAAAAAGAATCAGCCACGGCCCCCTCGCGTCCTTGTTGCCAGGCAACCGATGGCGCGGCTCACGCTTGGTTGCAAACCAAATATCGACTGCGCTGAAAAGCATGCACTTCGACAAGGCATGGCATTTGAGCATGACACCAACGATACTTGGTTTCCTTCGAATGGCACTGGACAATTCTGAAACTTAGGCGTCAGAGTCAGCGCGTCGGCAGGTATTTGTGAACCGATGCCTTGAACGCCAGCTCAATCAACCCATTTGATACCGTTTCCTACCTTGGTCACAGCCCATCATGACCCTCAATCGGGACCACAACCTCGCATCAGAGCTCAACTGGTCTCCTCCTGATGATGCGACGAAAACCCGGGGACGCGCGTGTTTCATCCGAACCAACTGGGAAGCCATTCGCGACGTCGCCTCTCAAGCTAACAACGGAAAGCCTTGCAAGTTGTCCACGCACTTTCGAGCGGGCGGCAACTTTCTCGCGCGTCAGCTCGTGTTCGAAGACGGGAATCGCTGGATTGCCTGCGTTCAGCTGCGCAACGCGACTCGTGAGACCTCCCAACGATTACGCATCGAAATCGACACGATGATTCTACTTGGGATCAAAAAAGCCCCAGTGCCTCGTATTTTCGCTTTCGAGGTCGACGATACTAATCCGGCGCACTCTGCGTTCATCCTACTTGAGTTCATTCCTGGCAATACCGCCGCAGAAGAAGCTGGCGGCTACGGCTGGAGACTTGTTCCACGCCAGAATCGTCCCGTTTTGTATCAAACCATAGCCACTGCACATGTAGGCTTAAACCCTTCTATTCCGTCACCCTGATGTTGAACGTTTCAGCTAAAACGGGATAGGTCCAGATCGCCTCAGCACGTCTCCCCAAGATTGGTGCCGTTATCCGCCAGGAGGACGGCAGCTTCACCGTGGGTGCCATCCCGGGTCTTGGCGGACCGTTTGACACGGCGGCATCCTTTATTGAAGCTTGGGCTACGAGAACGAAGTTTCCTGTCAAAGACGACGAAGTCCGACAGAGAGTACCTCTGTCATGGATTGACGAAGTTCTGGAGGGAACCCGAAGTTTTCCAGCTCGGCTTACTACGTTAGCACGTAGCGGCAAACATTTCACCCAAGAAGGACCCTTCCCCATCCGCCATGCTGATTTCTTTCATAGTAACATTATCGTTACTAAGAATTACCACGTCTTGGGCGTAATCGATTGGGAAGGCTCCTATACAATGCCCTGGGAGCTAGTCGACGCTCCATGCTTCCTGACTACGGTACCTCGACTTTTAAACCCACCAGAAAAATACAAGTCAGGCCGCCCACTTGACCTAGAAGAGGTAGAAACGTGGGAAGATGAGGAAGTTTATGCAACACTAGTGCGAGGTGCTGAGCGAGACGCCTGCGCAGATAACAAACTTTCACTTGCCCTAGCTGATCGGAATACCCGGGATCTGGCTGCTCTCGTTCATCTGTACGCACAGGGCAAGCTTGGATTATACGGCCGAGCTCTAGATTACTTTGAAAACATGTAGTCTACACTTGGACGGGACAGAGTCAGACTGCAGCCATGTCTGAGTAGCTAGGAAAGAATACATCCTGGTCTGATTATGGTGTCTCACAAATGCTCGAGAAGGCTGGCAGTCGGCGTAGCACAGATAAATAGCTGGGCCGCAACTGGCGTGAATCCTGGTAGCCTGCTGTGGAAGATCGATCTGTACGCTAATGGCGAGGGCCGGCATGCCGTGAGTTGACAGTATCGACCAGGTGGCTGAGGGTGAAGATGGGGGCTTTGTAGCTCCGGCTGAGCTTGGGGATCTGCAATAAGGACTCGGAGGTGCTGGGGTTCTTGGAGCCGTGGTCGAGGCGATCTTGAAAGAAGGTGATAGAGAGATTGGCCAGCGACCGCCGTCGGGAGTCCTCATTCAGGAAGGTTGTAGCTGTTATGGCCTTGACCCTCGACGTTAGTAGCTAGCTCAATCTGCTAAAGGAGGGCTCCTGGATCGTTATCCGTGTTAGCGGTGGTGGTGGTGGTGGTGATATTTAATAACCGGGACGTCCCCTTTTGGGGCAAAGGGTGCCCGTGTTGAGATAAATACTACCTAATAGGAAATATATATTATTAGGAGAGAGAGAAAAACAAGAAATTTCTAACAAAAGACGAGAGCTAATATATAGTAGCTATACTTTAGTAATATACTTCCCCTTTTCTCTCTTACTTTTCTTTACTTCTCCCTTCCTCTTATAGTCTTTCTCTTTAATATATCTACTAAGAGAGAGTATTATTATATTATAAATAGAAATTATAAGATTTTCTTATATAAGATATTTATATAAAATATAATAATTCTTAAGTAAGAGAAGAATACTTAGTTAGTTACTACTCTCTAAGTATATTTTATATTAAAAATAAATTCTTATTCTAAATAAAATTTAATAATCTTTATTAAATAATAAACTATTATAGTTAGATAGTTAATAAGAGAGTTTTTACTAATTAAAGCTAAGAGATAATACTTAATAAATAGTATAATTTTACTAATTTATATTTATAGAAATAACTATCTATATTACCTAATAGGTTAGGTCTTAACCTTTATTAGGATCTATAGCCTAGCACTAGAATAACTATAATTTATTTAAGTAGATAGTTATATAATTTTCTATATTATATAACCTGCCTCTATTAACTATTTATATTATTTCTTTATACTAGCTACCTTCTAGATATCTCTCTTTTAATATATATATCTTTAAACTAATATTTATACTCTATCTAACCCCTCTCTTTACTATACTAATATTTTAGGAAACTAATAATATTATTAAGAGAATCTTAGAGTTAAGTATTTTTATAATTAATTATAGTTTTTATAAAGAGTTCATAATATAAACTAAAGCTATAAAGTTAAAGATATCTTAAGAATAACTATAAAGTTAATTATAAAGAGCTATAATAAGTTATTCTTAAGCTATACTTAAGTTTATACTATATTTAAGTCTTAAATAGTACTCTTATTTCTAAACTAATTAGGTTTCCTTACTATTACTTAAGGGCTTAGTGCTCTCACTATAGCTTCTTAATTTTATTTTATCTATAAATATACTAAGCTTACCCTACTCACCCCGCTTATTCTAGAGCGTGCGAACTAAAGTAGAACTTAAAAAGTACCTAGGCCACAACCTGCAGACCCCAGACAATCCTATCACTATAACAGTCAACGAGAAGCTTCAGTATGTAGCATCAAAACGCGCACATTGACATTTTAGGAAACAATACAGGCGTAGATAGTTCATCTTATCAATCAATTTCCCCGGCTAGATCCTGCTGCGCTTAGGAACATCAACTCGCTACCCTAGAGAGCGAGCGTTCGCCAGACGGTTAGTCTTGGTTACGCTCCTAAGACGGCACCCACCTAACCTTCATGCTCACAGGGAACGGCACAGTTTGTCCCCAATCCTCCGTCAAGTACTCCGTACGGCCATCCGTCTTCTTCACCTTCTTCAAAATGCCCTGAGGTTGAACAACACGCTCTTCCGAGTCATCCTGTTTCCAGTCTTTTGGCACAAACGGGCGTTCCAAGGCCTCCAGTTGAAAGAGAGCCTTGAACATCCCGGTGACGGCGGCTCGGCTCGTGCTGGCACCGAAGCAAGCATGCGATCCAAGACCATCATCCGCGGTAGCCATACCGGAGAGGTGAATGCCACGCGTCGCAAGGCGCAGCAGTATTTCATCATCACAGCCTTTAGTGATGGCGACCTTGTGCATCTCATGTGCAAGGTCCGGGTCGTCGAGACAGGCATCAACCGCCAGGGCAAACTGCGTTCTGTTAGAGACATCATAGATTGGCCTGTTAAAGACTCAACATACCACTTTGGCTTGGTCTGGCACCAGGGACACAATTGTCGGAAAGACGTGATTCCAGGTAATTTCCCACGCACCCAGACCCTCTTTGGCGAGACCTTTGAGCATGTTGGTTCCGTGAGCGGAGACGTTTGACTCAACGCTCTTAACCCCGGAGCCACCAAAAAGACGGAAACCGGTCACGGACGCGACGCTCTTTTCGATGAGTCTGCCGAGATCAGACATTGCCTGTCTCGCCTCCTGCATGAGAGACCAAGACTTGACCGCATCATTGTTGAGGAAAACGGCGTTGAAGATGCAAGCCAGGGCTTGGTACAGCTCGTGCTCGGTGTAGACGCCCTTGGGATTTGTATCCAGCTTCAGGGGGAGATTGAAGACCTGCGACACAAAGTGCACATGCGCTAAGTTACCAACATCGCGAATGATGTCAACTTGAGTCTGCTTGGCGAGCCCCATGCCTAACGTGTATGACTTCTCGCGCAACAGCTTCAAAGTGACGTTGAAGTAGAACTGCTTCACATCTTCTTCCCACCCAACGTGATTGCCAAAGCATTTGTGCTCCACATGCATGGGATCATTTCCAGACGGTAATGGCTTGGTTGTTTCGGGCTTGAGATACTCAACGCCCTGGTTCCAAGTAACCCTGTACGGACTCTGATTGTTTACCCTTTGGGACAAAGTACTTGTAGTTGACAACTGGGGAGGCCGGGTACTTGAATTTCCATCTTGTTCGACTGGATAACCGCTGAACAGATGGACCCTTCCCAGATCAGTGAGAATCTTCTGGTTCTCACCGGGAATAACCATGGGGTAATGTGCATAAACTGAGTCGCCGTTGAAATGATTTGGAAAGGCATTTAGGAACAGCTTGTAGAACACACAACCATGGTTGACGTTCAAGTCGTATTCCACCTCCTTGAAACCCCAGTTTGTGAGGTGGCGAGGGTTGTAGTCGATTGTGTAATATCTGTCTCCCCGAACGAGACACACAGCATCAGAGAGGACGACGCGTGAGATGGTGTATGTGGGAGCAATACCAACGCCAGGCGACATTGGCTGCTTGGCAGCTTCGGAAACGAGCCCGGGGTAGAGCTCGACATTGTCGGGATGCTGGTATAGATGTCTCAGACTCTCCGCCACGTCAGTGTCTGGGTTGATCTCCTCAAACGTGTCGTATGGCTTCAGTCCAAAGTGCTTGCGAAATTCGTTCAAACCGGCGACGTTCCATTCGCGGGCCTGCTTAATGCCGGCAACCTCGACATTCCTCATCGAAAGAGGGACATTTCGCGCTCCGAACGACCCGGCACAATCCTCTATTGCTTCGCTGATACATCTGACAAGGTCGTCGTCGTCGAACTTGCAAGTCGTTTTGTCTCGCTTGAGTCCGCCAAATTCGCGAAGTCCAGGATCTGCTCCCATGCGCTCGAAAAGCTTCTTGGCTTCGGCGTCCCATTCTCTCTTGGACACGACCTTCTCAAGTTTGTCCGCGTAGGCTTTCCGAATCCACTCTTCGTCTTTCTGAGAGATGCACGAGTGCCAGCGGTAACACAGGTTGAACTCGGCAGAGTTGACGTTACCAGTCCCAATCTCAGCGCCCGCTGGGGTTCCGGCACTAGCACCGGCTTCTTGTCGCGGGTCAAGCGTCCACGTGGTGTTTGTGCGGTTGAGGTTGACGATATTCCGGACGTAGTCTACCAGGGTGATGTTGATGTACAAGCCGCACGTGACGATTCGCGCAGTTTGGAAGAGTTCTTCGTCATAGTGCTTGGCTGCCTCTGCGTCGCCTGCAGCCGGACGAGGAAACCTGTTGCCTTCGTTGATGGCTGCCAGGTTATCCGCGACGTGGTTGTGGAAGCGATTGAACATGACCAAAAGCACGCAAACACCAGGTGGCATGCCGTTGAGTCGTCCATCAGCAAAGGCGTCAGGCTTCAGCTTGCCGTCCTTGTGCGTCCGGACCAGATCCTGCATCCCCTGATTACTTCCATACAGTGGAGAGAGGTCGAGGTATGCCGACGTGTTCGAGATGTTGGGGTTCTTACGGTCTGTCCAGAAAAGGTCTGGGATCGGTCAGGACCGAGCTTCTTTTGACGGTTGCGATGCACTTACCATGGATGATCATTGTAGCCCAATACCACAAGATACTCGAAACATTGTTGGGATGCTTCTTGAACTGGCCTTCGCGTCGCGCCATGACCGAATCATAGATCAGTTCCGGGTCCGGCATGGCTCCCAGCGTGACCGTGCGAGGCTTCACAGATCTCGCGTAGGGTTGACATGCGGCGCCTCGCAAGGGAAACAATGGGTTCTGGGCTATGTTAGACTTTGTTGTTGTTGTAATGTGACGACATTGCGCCGTGGAACTCACGTTGTAGGAGCCATCAGCCTGGCGATACTTCAGCTTTCGTTCATTGTCGTCCAAGTATAGAAGTGGAGGATGCTCGAGAGAATCCCAGAGCTGCTCGATGAAGACGTTGGTTAGGATGTCGCGGGCTTTGGACTTGTGCGGGAGCTTGGCGACAATCTGGATGGTTCGCTCCATGATCATGGTCTTGTCGTCCTGGATATTTTCACGCTTGAGCTTACTCTTGATGATTTCACCTAGCGTTTTGATATCTGAAGGAATTTGAGCCATTTTACTTTATGAAATTGAAGTCGTTTTCACGCTCATACCTTGAACTTGCAGCGCCCGGATGTGTTGCAGCAGTCCTGGACGGGTCGTGTCTGCTGGATATGTTCCATTGCCGAATTTGACGGGCAGCGGCCTCTTCGAATACAGCTTCGCTTTCTGCGCACTGGAGGACTTGGCATCATATTTACCGTAGTTTGGATCGCCTCTGCTCGGCTGGTCTGGAGACGGCTTGTTCCGAGGAACCCCGTGCTTGCCATCGTGGTTTTCGAGGTGAACTTGTACGCCTCCTTGTTTGCGATGCTGAGCGGACCCGCCCTCGGCACTGGAGTGGCTTCCGCCCTTCATGATGATTGATAATCTCGAAATCTGACGGGTGCGATACTACTTCTTGTAAAAAGCTCTCTCGAGGAAAGCTCTCTCGAGATAATTCTGCGGAGGGCGCTGTCTATTCTTATGGAAACGAAGCTATCCGCGGTCACCAGATAGATTACAAGGGTTATTCTCGAAAGGAGCCCACTCCTGCTCCTCGGCATACACAACGTCATGTGCTAGCGGGTTGAGGGGTAAATGAGTAGCAACAGCAAACCGGACCGCAACGATAGACCTCAACTGTCTTGGATCATGTCTTAGACTAGGTTACACGCGGGTAACGTATCGGCCGGATGTGCCCTGCAAGCGTCCGGTGTTGATCCCGTTTCGCAACGCTAGGGAGCGATCGTCGTCCAACCCGTTTGTCGATCCATGCTTCTGCAACATGTCATTCTACATTAGCAGTAAAGTTCGCAACACCACCGACAAAGTATCGTTGACAAATCACTAAACCGTGATACGTTTAGCCATTTTGTTGGTGAAGGATTCACAGCGTGAGGAAAACTAATGTGAACCCCCCATGTTGTGCTTCGAGCATCGAACGACAGACAGCCCCGCTGGGGGAACGGCGCCAATGGGTTAAAGCAGAGGTAACAAAGCGGATCATCAACATTCTCCCAACGCATGCCTTACCGGCTCGTATATGCTGTACCATGGGATTGGGTTCCAAATGAGGATTTTGATGAGTTGCCTTCGCGCTTCTCGCGCCAGGCTATCTTCACGTGAAGGTAGCCCGCCAAGGTATGACTTTTGATGCATGTCTCGTTGGAATATTGCTGCAACAAGCTTGTGCTGAAGTAGCTAAGCTGTGGATAGCGAGCACCCTTTCTTGTTAGCAACGTCTCACTTGAAGAAGCTTCAGAAACGTAGAGTGAGACCGTCCTTCTTAGCTCCCATGACAGCAGGTTTGCCAAGCCTTTAACGAGCGGGGCTTGCAGCGACATTGATTCCAACTAGTCATGTCTCAGGGAAGAAGACAGTCGGGGTCAAGCTCATCCCTTATCCAGCTCTAAGTTTCGAAGTTTGGGCTTGAGACATGTCTCCCTAACTTCAGCCCGAGCAAGTTAGGACAAGATTGTCTTGCTGGCAAGCCGAAAGCATCTACGCTACTACCGCCTAGCTTCACCCGGAGGGAGATGTGAATTCCACTAACACGCTGCGTTCTGCAGATCTGTCTCATGAGAAAATTTCGAGGTCCAGCCGCCGTGGCTACTAGCATGCCGATCAACCTTGACCAGGACGAATAATGTTTCTTCTTCCGCCATGCACTATTTCACAACATCAAAGTAGTAAGGCATCGTGAGACATTGCCGGAGAGCTTGAGTTTCCGTGGATCATTCACCGGGATGACCCGAGATGTCGATTGGTGACGCAAGCCTTGCCATACTGCCCGATTGCAATTCGTTCACGGCAACCCAGCGCGGTGCACGATCCATTCTCACATAATTCCAGGAGCGTGGTAAGAAGTCTAGCTCAACCACTGAGCCCGAGAACGTCTCAGACCATTATATGAAGAAAATCCTCCTTATTGACGGCTTGAAAAGCTTGGTCGAACATCTCACGATACCGCCTCGGAATCAGAAGCGGCACCCCTTCCCGTACTCAACTCCCCTAAAACCCCGATGCATCCCAATCTTCTCGCACACCCTGACCCATCGGCCGCGATCAGAGGAAAGACCGGAAGCCCCTCCGAGGATGACGCTTTCCGGGCTGGCCAGCTGTGTGGCCCTCGAAGGAAACTGATCCTTTGCTTCGACGGTACCGGCAACAAGTTTCGAGGAGACGACAGCGACAGCAACATTCTGAAAATCTTCCGCATGCTGGACAGCTCAGCGAATGATCAGTGTACGTTCATTCTTGAAATTTCCTCGACGTCCCCCGAACGATGCAAGAGCTTAGATTGCTGACGCGAAGAACAGTTCATTACTACCAACGTAAGTTTCTCATAATCTTTGCAATAGATGCAGGGCCTGACTTGATGGCAGCTGGCATCGGGACCTATGTCGTTTCGGAAAACTTGACCCATAACGGCTTACGTGCTACGTGGAAGTCATACTATCAAATGGCAAAAGACTCGGCAATCGGGTCCTCTTTCGACCAGCATGTCGTCGGGGGTTACCGTTTCCTCATGCGATACTATTCGCCAGGCGACTATATCTACATGTTTGGCTTTTCTCGGGGTGCGTACGTCGCTAGGTTTCTTGCTGAGATGTTGGACTTCGTCGGCCTGCTTGCACACGGAAACGAAGAAATGGTTGCCTTTGCCTGGAATTCTTTTTCTCAGTGGCAATCTCGCAGGACCAACTCCACCCCAGAAGGAAAGGAAGATCGAGAGAGAATGTACCAATTCCTCAAAGGTTTCCGGGAGACGTTTTCGCGACCGATCCGGCGAATCCGGTTCTTGGGGCTTTTCGACACTGTCAATAGCGTTCCGCGCTTTGAGACGGCATGGATGCAGCGCAGCAAGTTCCCATACACGGCTCGAAGCTCGGCCAAGGTGATCAGGCATGCTGTGAGCATCGATGAGCGGCGGGCGAAGTTCCGACAGGACCTCATCTACCAGGAGCCTAGGAAGAGCCGCAAGAAGAACGCCGTCAAACACATGATGGAGCGTCATCCTATCAACGAGAAGGTACTAGAAATCCAGGAAAAGTACAGGCCGGGACGTCGATCCACCCTTGCACCTGGGGATATAGTCGCCGCTGAAGACCGTGGCCGGCGGCAGAATCACGGCCAGCAAGAAGATGCAGAACATCCGGCGCCTTTCCGGACTCGATCTCGGACTAGGTCTAGATCGAGAACGACCGATCGGTCTCACCACGGAGGTACGGACCAGGACGCATCTTCCATCAACTCGAAACCGCCCATGGAAGATCTCGCCTACGGTTCAGACGACGAGGATGAGCAAGATGTTGATGAGGTATGGTTTGCTGGTGGGCACGGCGATATTGGCGGAGGATGGGATGCTGTGGCAGGCCGCAAGAACGCCAGCCATATCCCACTGGTGTGGATGGTGCGGGAAGCCATTCGTGCCGGCTTGACGTTTGATGTTGAACAGCTGGAATATTTGGGGTGTCTTGACGCCGTCGCTGGCCTGTCGACCCCAAGAGCATCCGGCGACGTCGGCGCTTCGGCGGTGCCCGAGATCCACGTGGATGCTCCGTCTCCGCTCGGCTCTCCGGCCGCTTCTCCGGCTGGTTCGTCAACCGACCGGGCGGACGAAGACGCAGGGAGTCTCGCCGATGCGCACACCGGCACTCTCTTCAGTGAGATGATGCACTCGGCACACGAGGCGGATATTCACGACTCGCTTGATTTCTCTTGCGGAATGCACCCTGCAACTGTCTTCATGTGGCGTGTCATGGAACATTTACCGTTTCGCCGGCTTGATCTGAGGCCCGACGGGAGTTGGAAACCAATTCGATGGCCGTTGCCCAGAGGAGAAGTGCGCGATGTTCCCGACAAGGTGAGGGTTCATGGCAGCGTCATCCGAAGAATGAAGAGGGATCACACGTATCGACCTGGTAACCTGATTGTGGGAGGAGGAGGCAGAGGGTGTCGTGTAGCCCCAAGGGAATATGGGCTAGGTGAATGGGTGTGCGTTCAAGGCAAGGGCGACCTGATTGATGAAATTTGGGTCCGCAAACCCAAGTGTTAAGCAAGATGAATGCATGCTAGAGTTGAGTTGGCTTGAACCGGTTCACTGCTTAGGAAGTTTGGCACACACTACTGGGGTTGAGACATTGATTTGTGAAGACGTTTTTCCTCGTCTTTGAGCCATTAAAGTATCGTAGCATGTTCGAAAATAACCGTTTTCAGTGAACCCACCATGTGTCTCAGTGTGCAGAACTTACTTGCGCGTTTGAGACTTGATTGAGCACAGCCTCTAACTTGAGTTAGCTTTCGGCTTGGTCAGTTGGCACTAACTATTTGCGCTAACGGCTATGTTTATAAGAAACTCGCTTTTGCTTAGTTGTCCAGACGCAAACAGATGATTATTAATATATAGCCTTTCTCTTAGAATAATTAGCAATATAACCCAGCTCATTAGCAGCAGCCCAGAAGGGTGGCTGTACACCGCGCCATAGAGGGTTTCCGCTTGGGTTATAGTAACAGATATTGAGCTTGCTACTGAATAGTCTGATGGAATCCTGTGCCAACAGCTTGGTAGAGTAGGCGCCACCTTTTTGAATGCATAGATGAATCTTGAAGGAATACGACATTGGAATTCTTTAGATTAAAGCAAGCGTTCTCTACGTCTGTGTTAATAGCAAGTAGTTAATACACTAGTCAAGAGTCAGGAGTCAAACTTTAAGAGAGCAGGCAACTTCACTTTTATAGGGCCGTCGCTAGCCGACTGAGCGTTTTGCGATAAAGTGGCAATTTACTACTAATATATTATGTGATTAAAGCCACTATCGTCAAGCTTTAAGAGGACACTATATAGCAGCGAAATTCCACTGCAATCACCTCGCTGACGCCCGTCTCAATGCCCTCGCCGGTGCTTCGAACCCTTACGAATTGGGCGACGCCGGTGAAGCTGGCCTTGGTTTCAAAGCCGGATTTGTCAACAGAAACCTTCTCCACCAAGCTGTCTCTAGCATCACCTGCAAACACGGTCCATCTCTTGTTCTCCGTCGCACCATTCCAGCTCATATATACCTCAGTCTGGTTGTCGTTGCTGCACGCGAACGCATTTGGGGGTAGTTCCGGTAGCTCTGGACAAGCTTGTCTTCGCCGAACTGGGCAGTAAAGACACATTCGCCGTCGGCATTGAACTCCTTGATCTTGGGATTGCTACCGTATCCCATAACGACATGACCAGTGCCATCGTTGAGGACTTGCACGTTAACGGTTACCGTGGAATACGGCGAAGATAGTGTCGTTCTCATCGATGAGTTCCTTCGTCAAAGTGGCCTCCCAGGTGGCCGTATTCACATTCATGAAAATACCAGAGGTCTGGTTGACGCCAGACTCAACTGCGCTGTTTTCGTTGTTGAAGATGGAGATTAGGGTGGTGCCGTTGCCCTTGGCGTGGATTCGGGCGTCGTGTTGGTAGCAGAATGAAAGACGGTTCTTCAGAGCGAAGTCACCACCGGTGCGACCCTGGAGATGTCAGCAAAAGTGTTTCGGAAGTGGGTGTTTATAAGCGACTTACGTTCAATGTCCACTCGACAGAGCCGTTCTTGGCGATCTTGAAGATGGAGCAGTAGTGCCGAGACGACACAAGGAAGCCACCATCGGCAAATCTCTCGATGGAGTTGATGTGGAAAGGTCCCCACGGGTACGACTGGTTGCCCGTGTCACCCAATGGGTACACCGCGGCAGAGTCGACTAAAGGAATCTCATCCAAGTGATCCAGGTGATTCCATTGAAACAGAATGTCGCTAGTCTTTACATCCACCTCGAAGAAAACCACGATCCATCCGTCGGCCGGGCCTCCGACAGAGGTCAAGTCGGTCTGGTAACGTTAACGGCCGGGATGAACATGGTGCCCTCCGGAGTAATCAGGTTCTCGTGCATGTCGATCCAGCTTCCACCCTCCAATCCAGAAGAGTCCCAACCCGAAAATGTTTGGAGATTCAGGCCATCCCTGTTCTGAGGCAGGGTGACGTTGGTGATGTTCGTGTACGTCTGGTCGAAAATGAACGCGGCTCCGTATCCAAATCCGTAGGGATCGGGGAAGGTGATGCCCGTGAAGTACGTGATGACCGGCTCACCGTCCAGAACCTGGGCGCGATCAGAGATGTCACCGTAGGTGCCCTCCTAATTGAGCTCGTTGTCGTTGCTCATAATGAAAACAGAGTAGTTATGGCCGCCGGAATCAGACTGGTCGAAGAACAGATGGCCATCAGCAATCTCTCCGGTCTGTGTGACCTTGAGCGACGGGGGCTGGAGAGCGGGCTCCGAGCGGTACGTCTGCCAGGGCCATGGGTTGGTTGTGCTGCTGTTTTAACTACTACAATGTGGCCAAGCCCAAGCAGAGCAGCCGCAGTGACGAGAGACGTGAGGCGAGCTATGGTGAGTGCAGGCTGATGTGACTTGAGGGAAGAGTAGAGAGGCCTGGCGCAGGAAAGGAGCCGCGTTCACGAGTTCAGCTACTCCAGGGGGGGTTGTACTTTCCATCGCATCGGTGTGGCCATCATCACGTTCCCGACATCGGCAGTCTGGAGTGAAAATCAGCCAAAGTTTTCACCGTCAAAGCCGGGTCCCTGGCTCTTCGACGGGGTCGCTGAATGCGATGCAGCACTCTTCCAAGGAACCATTGTACGTCCCCTAGACGATGAGTGCCCTACATTCCCATATCCCGGCATCTGATAAGATGCGATTGATAAAGAATGATCATCAATTGCCGTAAACTGCCGTGCTGTGGAGGATCGGTGCTGTCACATCGGCTGAGTCAATGTTAATGAGCCTCCACATCGTGTGCTGCTAAATCTCCACCGTCGTCCGAAGACAAGGAGCAGCGGCCCTCGGTGGATGGACTTCATGGACTTAGAGAACCGACTTCCGCAAGGTATTCGGCCTGTCGGGGCGAATATGTCGGAAGTTTCCCAAGCACGGGATGTGGGAGCCGTGTACTTTTCACCGTCGAAAAGTTGCTCATGAGCTGGCACAACACTACGACTATCCGCCTCAGCCAATCGAACGAACCCTCTGGGACAAATGCGAGTACGCAGGTGCTGGACGGAGAAAATCGTCAATTGCTCTGTAGCCACGGCCAGCTAGCGTTATAGTACCTTTACGTCCGCGAGATAGAGGCATAGTAGTGCCATATATCTCGATGGCCAGTTCGACATACATTGGTCGATGAAGTAAGTTTTGTTCGGGTGTGGATAGCACCCGGAACTATGCTCGTCGTTCTCGGCCGGTCCACGACTACGGATCCGCTCCGGATCTGAAGTGGGCTGCTACATTGGGATCCGATCCACCCCTCCGAAGTGTCCCGAAGGCGTCTTAATCGATGTGCAAGGGGGAACAATTAGACGAGTCGTATTCATGTGCGACCTGCTATGCAAAGTCCTTATCCTGCCTACTTTGAAAATTCCAGTCCCAAGCCTTGTCGCCCCAGTCTCGAACCGTAATGTCAGACCCTTCGTCGCTTAGCCTTGATTGTTGGGTCAAGGAGCTCTTCGCATCTGTGTTCTCTGAAGGCATGGCCTGCGTAGTGATGGTGATTTCGGTGGTGACCGTGATCGAATCGTCACTCGAATCTCTCGATGCCGTCCTCGAGCTGCGGAATGAGTCCGTAATGCTACCCATGATGCTAGCTAGGACGCGGCTTGCTTCGGTCTGCGCGGTCGTGCCGCGCCTGTTAGCCGCAGCAGCGACTGCACTCGCTCGTCTCTCTCTGGCCTGAATCGTCCCGCCCCCGATTGTAGGTGGCGGACCAAGTTTTGTCTGAGCTGTTTTCAAGCGGCGAATGATGCCTTTTGCGCCCAGTCGCTCGATATCCCGGTGCCGCACTTCCCGTATTTCCAGGTACTGCTCGCGGTCCTGGTCAACGTGACCGCCAAACGCAAATGCTCGGCTGAAGAGCCCCGGGAACAGTCGATGGAGCATCAAACGGATTGAAGGCAGGCTGGTCACGGCGATGCTGGTAGCCACCTCCACTCCCGTCCAGATCATAAGGTCAACGTAATCCCATGTGAGGTTAACCGAGTCCCCGTATAGTATGTTATATCGAAGACGCAAGCAACCGGCAATGACAATGATTATGCCCAGGCTGAACATGGAAATGATTGCGATTTTTCGCCGGGGTGTCGACTTGACTTTGACGAGGAGCGGCATCGGCATGATCAAAATTACCGTGTCAAGCGCAATGCTGAAGGCACTTGTGGTCCAAGAGAGTACGTTCAGGTTCACACAATGTACCGGTTCTTCGAAATCGCCCTTCCATCCTTCCCAGTTGTATGAAATCGGCCTGCATTGAACGATGGCGAGCAACACCCACAAAATGGTGCTCACTAGGACGATGGCGAGAACCCCGTAGCATAGGCGGCGAAACCGTTCGTATGGGAAAAGCCGCAGGTAGAAGCATAAGATGGATATCTTGGTAAGCCCGAGAAGGGCCAAGTAAATGGACGCGTCAACATAAAATAGCTGGGTGCCGAATTAGCGCATCCGTGTTGCGATGGTGGTCATATTGCAACACCGGTCAGCCACATACCTTTAGCGCCCAGGTCAATGTGTCGGCATCGGCCCACCAAATGTCTATTCCGAATGCCTTCTGAAATACTGTTTACTCGTTAGCAGCTACTCAAATCATGCCGGTAGTTAGTCTACTGACGGAGATGTCCGATCGAGAACCAGCCTATGTATAGAATATAGGTGATTGTGATAACCCAGTCGTCTATCCCAAAGATCCGTATGACCCAAGACTTCGAATAGAGGCGGGCTGCAACACACAGCATGGCGAACAGATGAATTGGGAGAAATAGCCAGACATCTCCTTTGCGGTCTCGACGGGGCCTGTCACACATCATGTCCCATTCTCGTAATGTTTCTGTCATGCAATTAGCAGGTAACGCGGCCACATGACTTCTAGAGGACATGCCAAATTTTGACAGTCTAGGACACGATCTGGCCATGCACTGGGTCACGGCCAGGTCGAAGTCGGCATCTTGACAGATGCATAGCGCGTTCTCCCACGAACCACACATTGATGGGATCGCCGCTCGCCAGCAGGAAGCCTTGCCACGTTAGCGGTGATCGTCGTCGGTCCGGAAGCAGCATTGCACCAAACATACCGCGCATTCCGGCAGCTGACTGTCTCGTTGTGACAGGTCGATTTCTCCGCAACATGGCGGCACTAGGGTCGCGAGGGCGGCCAACGTCAAAAGAAATCCGAACGAGTGCCATGTTGGACTCATGACGAGATGATGTTCATTCAGCCCCGTTAGCGAATGCTCGCGTCGATGGGCTTGTGAAGAGCAAAAGGCCGCGAATGCGTGTGTTTGCTTGGCAGTTGAAATACGGAGAGGGGGAGAAAGAATGACTCGTCATGTCAACGCTCAACATCACTCGCGGGAAGACCGTGAACAGACAAACTGAACTCTAATCAGCTTAAAGTGCGTGCTAGTTTGAAAGCTACTTCGACGACTACTTTCAGTGCTGTGGCCGTGCCTCATCTTGAGACGTTTCGTCATACGACTATGCTTGGGATCATCTGTGCGATGACACTTTGCGCGAACGAGGGAGCCAGAGTCCAAGTCGTTTGCTGAGACCAAACGACATCGGTCGAAGAAAAGCACTACTTAGCAGACGACCACTTTCGAGCCGGCGCAACGCACGGTCAGTCAGAGCCTTTTCTTTAACATATCCTTTCGGCGTGGGCTCTATATAAAAGAAGAGAACGATACTGAACAGAAGTTTTGATTTTGAATTCTATGCACAACACGTAGGCTTGGCCCGGGATTTTATTTACAGACGACTTGAGTCGAATGGCAAACTATAGTAACATGAAGTTGGTTGTTCAGGCGTGGTGAGAACGGCGGAAGCGCTGGAGGCGCTGCAACTTGGCGGCGCGCTTCGTGGAGCGCTTGCACCCGGCCTTTCCGGAGTCGGAGCCGGAACCAGAGCTGCCGGAGCCAGAGCTAGAGCCGGAGCTAGAGCCGGAGCTAGAGCCGGAGCTAGAGCCGGAGCTAGAGCCGGAGCTAGAGCCAGAACCAGAGCCAGAGCCGGAGCCAGAGCCAGAACCAGCGTCGGTGCTGCCACCACCCAGGATTTGCTTGGCAGCGTGCTCAGCAGCAACCATGACAATGGCCTGGGTGTTACCGGTGGGCAGGTCAGGGTGGATAGAGGCATCAACAACGTAGAGGTTGTCGGTGCCCCAAACCTTGGTGTTGGTGTCAACGACGCTCTTTCCGTCGTTCTCAGTGCCCATGATGGCGGTGCCGACGAAGTGACTACCAGTGGTGTATTTGGCAATGAGGCTCTCGGCGGTGACATTGCCGGGGATGGTCAGAGTGCTGTTGGACTTGGAGGCGTAGGAGATGAGCTGGCTCATGAAAGAGGTGATGGCCTCCTTATCGCCGTCGGTTGTCATGTACGGCGCAGTCGTGATCTTGGTGGAGCCGTCGGCAGAGATACCGAGAACACCAGACGAGGTAAGACCGTGGGTCAGATAGACCTTGATCTTGATGGTGTCGTTTCTGGGGGAGTTGACCGTGCCCTGAACATAACGCTTCTGGTTGTCGGAACCCTGAACGCTAGTCCAGAAGTTCAACCGCTGGCCGGCTTGGGAGAGCAGACCAGAGCCCTTGGCGAACATGTCAATGTCGGTTTCGCTGGGCGAGGTGAAGGCGGTGCTGGGCAGAGAGTCGAGCTTGGACTTGGTCTTGAGGGTGACGGTGAAGATGGGGTGGTCCTTGAGGTTCTCACCGACTGGGAGATCAATCCACTGGGCCTCGGCGGGCAGAGTGACCTGGGCGGAGCCGCTCTTCACAGTCTGGATCTGCTCCTTGGGGCCGATGCCGCTGTTGTACAGGATGCGAGGGGTAGAGAGGGCACCGGCGGAGAGGATGGCAGCGCCACCAGCCTTGAGATTGATGATTTGGCGCTGGTTCTTGCCAGTCTCAACCTCGACACCCGAAACCTGAGTACCGTTGCGAACGGCACGAATCACCTTGGTGTTGAGCTGGAGCTTGAAGTTGGGAAGGGCCTGAGCCAAGGGAAGGTAATCGCGAACGGGTCCGCCACGAAGACCTTCCTCGATCAGCCAAGGAGGGTGAGTGAAGGCGGCCTCCTTCTTGTCAGGCTCGGCGAGCGCATCGACCTCGGAAAACCCGTTGCTAGCAAGCCACTGAGACATCACGTCGTAAGCGCCCTGGTCGTAACGCTTGCCGTCCTTGCTAGGAAGAATAGTGCCGGGGGTGCGCTCGTAGAGCTTCTTGGCGGACTCCTCAACGTCGCTCCACTTCCAGCCAGCGGGCCACTTGTCGTCAAAGTCGTGCGCAGGAGGCTTCACCCACATCATGGCGTTGACCATGGTCGAGCCGCCGAGAATGCAGCCGGCCATGCTGGCGGTGTCAGTGCAGTACTCGCTGGTGTCCTTGGCTGTGGTAAGGTAGTAACCCATGGCAGGGACATCGTATTGCGTGACAGTGCTGTTCCAGTCGACTGTGGCCTTGCCGCCGGTGGAGGCCAGAGAGGGACCGCCACGCTCGAGGAGAAGGACGCTGGAACCAGACTCGGCCAGACGCTGGGCAACGATCAGACCGGAAGCACCACCACCGGCAACAATGTAGTCGTAGGTCGTGTTAGAAATCGTGGTCGTGATGTTGGCGGGGGTCGAGGGAGTGGTGCCGTTGCCAATAGTGGGAGAAGTGACGGCATCCGAAGCCTTAGCAGCCCATGTGTCGTAGTCGGCAGACTTGGCATCGGCGAGGTTGGCGCCGAACAGACCGAAGCCGGCACCGTGGTAGTTAAGGGCAACGGAAGAGCTGGTTGTGTCGGAGAGGGCAGTTGTGCTGTATGCCCAACCAAAAGTGGTGGTGTCGGCGGTGCCAGTGAAGGAGGTGGTGTCGCCAGTAATGCAGCCCTCACACAAAAAGGTGTAAGTGAAGGCTGTCTTGTTGATGGAAATGCCGTCGTTGATAGGCTTCAGGGTGATGCTCGAGTCGTCGACGACATCGGGATTGGAGTATCCGGTGGCCTTTCGCAGGGAAGTCTGGACGGAGTCTCCGTTGGGCCAGGCAACAACGAGAAGCTTGTTCGTCATGGGGCCGCCAAGAGAGACGGAGGCCCAGCCGGCAGTGATAGGGGCGGAGATCTGGCCGATGAAGTCCTTGCCCACGGTGGAGGGGAGTGCAACGCCGAAAGAAAAGCCGGAGGTCTCAGTGTAGCGCTGGAACTTGATATCGGTGGCAGAGTCGGTGTAAGCTGTCGTCTGCTGGGCAGTGGCCGCTGCGGCCAAAAGGCCCGTGGCGAGGATGGACTTGAACATGTTGATGATGAATGATGGTGGGTTCGTTGTCAGAAAGAGTGTGTGTTGTAGTAGACTCGTCGTCGAAAGGTCAAGTGTAGAAATGAATGGCACACAATGGCGTGGAAGAGAGAGTACACCCGTCGCAGAGGGCAGAAGAAAGGCAATAGCAACCAGCGCAAAATGAAAAGAAACGAAGTTTATGGCAACGACAGGGAGAAAGAGAAGCAGAGTAGCTAGAAGCACGCAACAGAATTGGAAATGGCTTGCGCATTATATACATTATGCTCCCGCAATGACACCCTGGCTGTCAAAGACGCAAATCGGGACGCATGTCTGTCACCTTACAGCGGCGTCCCTGGGCATCAACCTATCGACGGGCCAACATGCTGAGATCCATCATGATCCAGCCAAGGACGTTGGCATGATCGGGGCCCGACATCGTGGGAAGTGGCGCATCATGGGGCGAGGAGGGCGAGAGCAATTCGAGCATTGCACAAATAGGGGAGTACACAATAGTAAGTCGAATCAGATAGATGAAGCTTGAGGGTCCGTCGGATGAAGTCCGGTCGGAGGGGACCCCGGAATAAATCTCAGAACCCGGCCGAGCTAGGCAAGGCTTCAAGCAGTGCCGACATTGGGTCCGGTATTCGTGCATTTTTAGCCCCCAAAGACAAGCGGCTGTGATGCGACAGGTTTCGGTAGACGCTCGGCCATGGGCCTTTGCCTTTGCCTTGGGGAGGCATGGGTTTGCTAGTCAGACTGTCAGCCAGCTGCATAGCGGCGATTGCGGGAGCCTCGAGAATTTTTCTTCGTCTTGATGACGACCCGGACGTAAGGGTAAGGGGTTTGAAGGTGTTGATCGATTGGGCGCCTTATGGCAGATAGATTAAAACGAGCAGGGTTGTTTCAACATGCGAAACGGGAGGAAACGAACGGTCGTCCGAAGTTAATCACCGCGCCTGGACACGACTGGTTGCTATCGGGGCCGACGTGGGGAATAATGTTCGTCCGAGGAACCAAAAACAGACCTGACCACCCAATCGGGCTGAGCCTGTTACAAAGATATAGCATTAACGAAGCTGAAGCCTGAAGGGAAGAAAGCTTATCCACTTGCACCCACAGAAGGAGGCACTGCGGTATGGATACACACACATCGCCATCGTGGGCGCATGTGGAGGAGAGGGAGACATAGACATAGTGTACACCATCAATCAGACCGTACATCTGCGTCCTTAGTCCATCCGCCGCCAGCACGCTGGGGCTACCGTCATTTATCGTCCTTAATCTCCTTCTACAATGTCTCTGCCCCTCAACTCGGTCTCCCCATGGCGGAACCAGAAAAGTCCTGTATGGAACTGACAATCACATTCATGAAACCACGTTGACGGCACGCACAGCCGTACCGATTTGTTGATGGTGCCGGACGTCAGTTGTTGATTCCAGCCACGCATCAGCCACTTACGAGCCTATCTTACCAGAGTCACAGATTCACACAGTCACTACTGCTAAGTTTTATTCAGCATTCGGCGTGGAAAAGACCAACATCCCAGCGAGCTCAATGCAAAATTCAGAGGGCCTGCTACGTAACATCATCCGACGTCGTTGGACCGATTGCGACTTAACAAGTATTCGGAATCGCTGTCGCACTCGAAGGGCTCTATCAACCACACAATGACAGTCAACCCAATTGGATTCTCAGCCGGTGGCTTCTCAGCCGGTGGCTTCTCAGCAGGTCTCTATCTTGACTTCGCAGCAAGAGCTTGCGATCAATCAAGACCAACACCAATCTCTCTTTTCCTTAAGCACAATCCAACAGTCTTCTGTTGGCCAAGGACGCGCGGCGATTCAGTCGTGCCTTGGCGCTCGTGGCAGCCCAGTACTCCCCCCACACGCTCAAATGATCTGCGGAGAAATGCCCCTCCCTCCATCTCGACCAGCTTTGACACTGGCCTTTGAAGGTGCTACTCTGTCCACGAATATTTAGCTTATGAATGTGATAAGTAAATGGCCCAGGAGTTGATCAGACAAGTGAGTCATTCGAAGTTTTTGGAATTGAACAGTACTGATCGTCATGGCATGCAGCTTCGCTTGAGCTCTGTGATGAGTGATGATTATTGCAGCAGCGCCGTCTGAGGTTTTCTCACTGATGCATAGATTTGACCGTGTGCGCGGAAGAGTTTTCTCCATCCCTCCACTTCTTCAAGCGCCTCTCATCTAGTTTTCTAATAGTGATGTTATCTTTGCGAAGAAAGAACAGCGTGATCAATGACTATGGGTAGATAAGGTGTTGGCTTTCTTAGGTAGCTGGACTGACGTTTTGTGACTTGCATTGGTAAAGTGGTGAAGCAGTCATATTGATTTGTCTAATCAAGGAATGCTGGACATGAGATGTGTTGGACCCACACATCGCCATAAGCGAGGTGTGCACGGGTTAGATGTTCCGGGATATGAATTTACGCCTAAATATAGGTTATTTGTATTGGATCTATATTAGCACTGAATTTTTATATGTGGGCGCTAATTTAGCCCCTTAGTTAGTTATATATATATATATTAATATATCAAATTACGTATAATAATTGCTAGCTATACTGTTACCTAATAGTTATAAGCCTAGTTAATTTCTGGTAATTAGTATTTTGATTATATAGTTGTTTTCTAATAATATATAATAGCTGTTAATTAGCAAGCAAGTCAGAATCCTATAATTAAAGTTATTATAACCTTAGTATCTAATTTAGCTAAGTAATATAGCTAGTAATTATATTAAAAGAATAATAAGCTAGGGAAGTTTAAAGAAATTAGCTAGGCTCCCCTAAATCTAATATTATTAAATAAATTATCTATTATTAGAGGAAAAGCGAGAATAAGCTACTTCCTTATTAATAATAAATCCCTTATATAAATCAAACCTAACTAATAATAAGAAGTTTAAAATAAGCTTAGATAATATAAATATTAATACCCCTTATCTATAAAGTAATAATAACTGGGTTAAATAGTATAACTATATTATATTAACTGCTAACTAATATAGAGTTAAAGACTATACTAATCTAGATAAAACTATTACTAATAATAAGCCTAGTTTTATCCTTTTAGATAATAATAACCTATTATTTAATAATAGAGCCTGAATTGCTAAACTATAATATTAAAGCTAATTAGAGGAATATAAGTATATTAGAGATAACTTAGTAAAGCTTAGTAGGGATATTATAATATTAATTAACTAGATCTATCTAAGTAAAGTTACTAATAAACCTAATATTTAATTAATTCTTAAAGCATTATAAAAGGAGCTTTAACCTAATAACTATATAAGATAATACTATATCCTTTAGTGATATAATACCCACCTTTATTTAGTTAAAAGATCCTAGTTATCTAAGTAGTTAGTTATTTACTAGGAGATTATAGAAGAGGCTATATAGGCTAAGACTCTATCCCTAATAAGTCCTACTACTTAAGTATTTAACTTCTTTAATACTATTAAGGAGATTACTCTAGAGTATTATATAGGGGCTGCCTTTTCCTTCTTAGATAATAACTATAAAAGTAAGGGATAAGATAGTAAAATAGAGCTAACTACTCTCCTATAAACTATAGGTATAGACTAGGCTTATAAGTTTTACTACTAGGTTTATATATTTTATCTAGATTAGCTTATCTTATCTAAACTACTATTAATAAAGTTAGTAAAGGGATCTAGCTTTATAACTTAGTAAGGAGAGAATAAGAAGGCTATAACTTTAATATAGAAGGTGTTAGTTCTAGCTAGGACTTTAGACTATTAGAAGGATAAGAAGTTAAAGTGTCCTATCTATAAGAAGTATTACTAGATAATAGACTGCTTCTATATAAATCCTATAATTAGGCTAAAGTTATATAATATAAATAACTCTGCTAATAAGGCCTATATTAAAGCTAGATATAAATAGTTATAGAACCTGAGAAATAGTAAGGTGTGGATAAAGTTAGAGATTATAATTAAGGAGGTAAAAGTTAAATTAAGTGGTAACTAGAGGAATAATAATAATAGTTACTAACTATTATAAAGTTACTCTTAATTGCAAGAACGCTATAATAATATATATATTTCCCTCTATAGTTAAGATACTTAGAGTGATAATAAAAGCACCTATTCTTCTTTCTTCTATAGCTATAACTAAGCTAGTTTTATAGTAGGTAATGCTCTTTATAATAGTATTATTATTAACTATAGTACTGCTTTTTATATCTATAATAATATTAGCTATATAACTAACCTAGACTACTTTTAATAAAAGCGAATCCTTACTAGAGGAGGTACTATTATTGCTAAGGCTATTAGTAAGATAAAAGTTAAGCTAAACTAAGGTAGTATAGGTAAGAAGGGTATTATAGTACTTAATATATAGTTTTGCCTATTATATCCTATAATCCTCCTATTAGTAAAAGTCTTATAGGATAAGAGACTTATATTTATAACTAAAGTTCTAGGCCTTAAAAAAAAGTATAGCAAAGTTCTCTACTTTATACCTTATTAATTAGAGTAATATATTATTAAATACTACCTATATAATAAAGATAAGGATTATATAGAGAGCGCTAAGTAAGTCTAATTTGAAATAGATAAGGAGGAATAATCTTTTACTAGTTTTAAGTTATTAAAAACCTAGAGGTTATTTAAAGCTAAAGCTTAGTTATAGTATAAGAGGCTTAGCTATCTAAGTGCTAAAGGCTTTAAGTAATTTATAAAGACTATTATAGGTATTAAACTTAAAGGGATTATAAAAGATAAGTATAAAGCCTATACTATAGGTAAGGCTATTTAATAAGTATTAAGGAGACCTTCTAACTATTAGCTAATAGTACTAGGTAACTATATCACTATTAACTTCTTCTTAATATATAAGCCCTATAATAGAGAGAAGTATTTCCTGCTACTTAGTAACTACTAGTCTGATTTTATTTAGGGGTATATCCTATATATCTATAAGGAAGGCCTTAAAGCGCTCTAATATATTATTACCTACCTTAACTAATAATATAGTATTACTATCTCTATTATAAGGCTTAACTAGAATATAGCACTTTATAATACCTTTAATATATAGGCAGCTATTAAGGGTATACTTATTAAAAGATTAGTAGACTATACTAGTACTTAAAACTCTATAAAAAGGTATAGTGGTATCCTCTTTATAATTACTAGAACCCTGTAATATTAGTTAAGATTCCCTAAATCTCTAGCCCTAGAGCTTATTAGAGTGGGAATATATATAGCAAATAGGCTAGGCAGATATTACTATAAGTGGAAGACCCCTAAAGGCCTTATTAATAAGTAGATAAATAAATAACTAAATACTGCTTATTATTGCTCTAAAGTCCCTTAAGTTAGTTATATAAAGAGATATAGCTACTAAGTATATTTATTAATAATAACCTATAAATATAATAAATAACACTTTAATAAGACCCTGCTAAGAGTATATATTAGCTACCTTTATAGATATAATAGCACTAATATCTATAGGATCTAGGTATCTATATTAGGCAAAGTACTATATATATATAATATAATATTTAATAAAAGTATTATATATAATCTAATACTTAAAGATACTAGTCTCTTCTATTAATAAGAGCTTTAATTTATATTTAAGTAGCTTAAAATAAAGCAGCTAGATCTACTTATAGAGGAACTTCCTATAGACTCTGTGATATAGAATAGGGATAAGAAGCTTTATAAGCTAAATTAATAGCTTTATAAGGATATCTAGAATAATACTAATACCTAACTGCTAAGCCCTATACTATTATAGGAACCTTTAGTTATACCTGCTTTAACTAAGGGGGTGGGAGAGGTAGCATAATAATTACTAACACAGCCTATAACTACCTTAACTACTAATAAGAGGTTCTAATCTTAACTAGTTAAACTAGGCTAAGCTATAGGCTAAGTTACTAAATTAATTAAGGTTAAAGAACTAGCTATATTACTGCTAGTGCTGCCTTAAATAATAATATTAATAAAATTAAGAGGAAGACCCTATAGATTATATAATAATATGCTATTTAAGTAAAGAATTCTAGTTAGATAGCTAAATTATTAACTAGCTATAGTAATAAGGTTATTAGTAAGATAATATATCTAAGAGACTTCTTAAGACTAATCTAACTTCCTACTACTAACTAATATAATTAAGGATAAGAAAGTAAAAGATATATTAGCTAAGAGCTTAGGTAAAGTCTATTATTAAGATCTCTAGCTAGTTTTAATAAATTATATAGAGGCTTAGAGATACCTATACTAAATAAAGTAGCTTACTATAATAAATATTAAATATTAAACTGTCTGGAATAAGAGCACTTTTAAATTTATATAACTTAATAATATTAAGAATAGATACTATATCCTACTACTTAAATAGGTATTTATATATAAATTTAATAAGTATAGATATTTTAAGAAGTTTAAAGTGAGGATTTATATAAGAGAAGACCTATAATCTATAGATAGGTTAGATATCTATACCTTAATGCTTATATTATATTTATTTAGAAGTCTTATAGTAATTATAGTAAGATTTAACCTTAAGTTAATATAGTTAGATACTATAAATACCTTTATAAATGCTATATTAGATAAAGTTATCTATATCTACTATCTACCTAGATTTAACTGCCTGGGCAAATACCTTATCTTATATAAGGCTCTATATAGGCTATATTAATTCCCTCTCTTATAGTAGTAAAGCTTTAAGATAACCCTCTAGCTTCTAAATATGAAACTGCTAGATAAAGATAACTATATCTTTATATTAAATAGGATACTGATCTTTATATTTATTAATAATATTGCTATACCTTTCTAAAAGGGAGATAAATCTAAGATAAGAGTAATTATTAATAGCTTAAAGTCTGTCTATAAGATAAAAGAAATAGGTAAATTAAGTGTATTTTTAGGTATTTAAATTATCTATAACTATAACTAATATAAGTTATAGCTTTGCCTAGATAAATATATTAAAAAGATCTATAATAAGTTTAGTATTAATAGAATAACATTAAAGAGATTAATAGTAATGTTAATATTAGTAGATAACTTAATGCTAAACCCTAAATAAGTAATAGCTAAAGAGGCTAACTAGTATTAATATAAAGTTAGCTTAGTTAACTATATCGCAATTATTATAAGATCTAATATTACAAGGACCTTATTATAACTTTTAGAGTTTCTGCTAAATCCCTTAAGGGAGTATAATAATATAGCTAATTAATATCTTGCCTATTTATAGCAGATAAGATATCTTATAATTAAGTTTAATGCTAATAATAAGGGTATTTTCTACTATATATTAGACGCCTCCTTTACTAATAATAATATTACTTATAAGAGTATTTAAGGCTATATAATAATATTATTTAGAGGACTGATTAGTTAGAAGTTATTAAAATAATGCTAAGTTATAACTTTAAGTATTAAAGTGGAACTTATAGCCCTTATAAGTGTAATAAAAGAGTACCTTGCTATTATTTGACTTATAAATAAACTTTAACTTCAGCTTAATAATAACTTTACTATATACTATGATAATACCTAAACCCTTTAACTGCTTACTGCTAAATAACCTTAAGTAACTAGTAAGTTATACTATATTAATATTAATAACCTATAGCTATAATAGGAGGTTAAAAGAGGCAGAGTTAAGTTTAAATAGGTAAAGATTTAATAAGATAGTTATAGATAGCTTTATAAAGGCTCTTGCTGCTTAAAACTATAGTTATTTTATTATATAACTAGAGATAGTAAATATCTAGTTATTAATTAATAATAACTCTCTCTGAAAAGAGATAATCCTCTTATTATACTTGCTATTATATTTTACCTTATATTTATTTATAAACTTTAACTTTGAATATCTTAATAATAAAGTGACTTCTATAGTTAGAAACTATACTGTTTAAATTGCCTTATTATGCTTATTATAATAGTATAAAGTCTAACTGCAAAACTTACTTATAGCCTGAGTTATTTATAAATATATTATTTTAATTTAAAAGGTTATTATAAGTCACACTTTAATATTGCTTATATTTAGTTTAGTATTTTAAATTAATAACCTATTTATTATAATCAGTAAAACTAAATAGTAAAAGAGAACTAGGTGCTATAGCTCTATAATAGAAGATTAATTCTAGATAACTAAGTATATATTATACTAATTTAGGGATATTTTAGAGTTACCTCCTATAAGAATCTATAAACTCTGCTATATTAAAGTATTAAGCTTAACTATATAATTAGAAGGTTACCTATATTTTTATAGTATTAAGGCTTAGCTAGATTATCTTTTAGTAGTATATAATTATAACTAATAGAGTATCTATAATCCTAAATTAAACCTAAGACCTTGAGGTTAAGTTACTAGCTTTTTTAGTCTGATATACTTAATAAAGTAAGAGGTTAAACCACTATACTAAACGCTCTCAGATTAATACTAGGGGAAATAATAGTAATAATCTAATAGAGACCTATATACTATATAGCTAGTAAGTTAGGTGGTAATAATAGTATTATGATAATAGAAGTATAGATAGGATATCCAGATCTTGTAATAGCTTTATTTTGAGATCTGAGAGGGTGTGTTAGACCTATATATTACTATAAGTGAGGTGTGTATAGGTTAGATATTCTAGGATATAAATTTATATCTAAATATAGGTTATTTGTATTGGATCTATATTAGCACTAAATCTTTATATATAGGCGCTAATTTGGCCCCTTAGTTAGTTACACATATATATATTAATATATTAAATTATATATAATGATTGCTGGCTATACTGTTGCCTAATAAGATAGACTATGGATTGTGGGGATTTTATATTATACTTGCTGACCAGAGTGTAATATCAGATTATTACTTAATATAGCGCGCATTTTGAGTTTGTTTGAGGTTAGCAATTATAGTAAATAAGAAGCCTATTAACGAGGTTATCTTTAATATAATAGACACTGACCTGCTATTAAGTATCACGAGCGAGCTTTATTATCTGTTTCTCTAGCTGTATTTAAGGCTCAGGTTCTTTTATAAAGGGGTGGGATATTTGGGACCCTAACCTGGATATTTGGGACCCCTCCAGCTATAGCTAAGTGCTAACCTCTGTAATCAGACTTTTACAGACAGGCCTAGCTAAAAAAGATAGTACTAGTCTTTCTATAATTACTATAAAACTTTATTAGTATTAATATATATTTTTATTAATTTAAGGTTATTCAGAGCCTACTTACTGCTACCTATAATATTCTAAGCTAAGATTAAATATATATTATCTATTAATAATAATAAATATACTTACTATATTATTACTACTATATTAACTATTAAATATTAATATATTTACCCTTTTCTAGGGTATTATTTCCTATTAAAATAAGCAGTATATAAGATACTTAATAATACTATATATAAGGCTAGGTTTATAGTATCTTTACTATAGTTAAAGGGTAACTATATTATATACTAATATATCTATAGCTTATAGAAGGATAGAGCTAAAGTATAGATACTTACTGCTACTATCTATAGCTTAAAGAAGCAAAAATTATCCTCTTATAATACTAGCTGCTACTAGTAAATAGTGCTAAAGAAGGAGGTTAATAACTAGGTTTTTAAGGCTATTATAAGCTTTAATTAAGACTACTATAACTACTGTTTTTTTAACTCTTTATTATATACTAAAAACTGCTATAATATCTTTATTAAGTACTATAATAAAGTGGTGAAGTTATAGAATAAGGATATCTATTTAGTATAAATTTTAATAGCTCTCTATATCTATAGAGTAGAAGAAATCACTATCTATAATATACTAAATCTCCTTACTGCTTATTAATAAGCTAAACTTAGTGGTAAAACCCCTATTAAGTGGCTTTTTAGTTAGCTTAAAAATAGTAATTAGTATTAATACTATTATCTCTAGAATAACTAGGGCTATATTACTACCCTCTTTATTATACTATATAGCAGTATTAATCTTTTTTATTAATATCTTAATATATTATTAATAGATTTAATATATAAAATAAATTAGTTTAATATACTATTATTTAATATTTATAGTATAACTAATAGTAGGTATACCTTCTAAGTTATCTCCTGCTTTTTAAGTAGCAAAAAAGAGAGTAATTATTAGTGAGTAGTTAATATACTAATAGAGTTATTAATAGAGTTAAATATTCCACTACTAAAAGTTATATATATAGATTATAAGTTAGCACTTCTTTAAGCTCTTTAATATAGCTCACTAGGGTGAATATATTATTAAGTGAAAATATAATATAAATAAATAAAGGATCTCTCCTTAAAGACGATAAATGCTCTAGGAGCCTTTATTGCGTTTATCACGTTTAATATATTAAGCGCATTAAGTATATTAAACACATTAAGTATATTAAGGAGCTTAAACACATTAAGCATATTTAAGTCTATCTATATACTTAAGGAGTTAAATCCCTTTAACATATTAATTACCTATATAATAAAAAAATCATATTATCTATAATATAGTATATAAACTAATATTTATATCTAGATTGCTGTTAATATATAATATACTAACTATAGTGCTTTATTACTAATCCTCTATCTAAACCCTTCTATCTCTATATTCTATCTAATTAAACCTATAGTTATTCCACACTAAGAGTAAATATTATAAGGGTATTTACTTTTATAACTATACTTAGATTAGGTTAGTAAAAGAAGCAGGCTTATTAAGTTAGAGCATATTAATATACTTCTCTTTAATTGTTAGTTTCACGCCGGGACGAGGTTTACACAGGACTTAGGGCTCCCTTTATATATATATATTAAAAGCCTATAAGTTAATATATATCTATATTTCTTAGTTCCACTTAACTATATTAGTAGTGGTGTTAAACTATATATATATATGCTCTGTAATAGGTTATATAACCTTATATATATCTATTAATTATAGTATATATCCTGCTGCTTTGCAGGTTATAGTATTAGTATAATACTAGTAGTCTTTTCTTTAAGGCTAGATATACTATAACCTGCTAAAATATACTTCTATATTACTAATACCTATTATAAACCTAAAATAGGTTTAAAAATGTGAAAATAGTATAGGATTATATACTAATCTTATTCTATATTTAATATAGTTAAATCCTCCTCTTTTAAGATATTAGAACCGCTTTAATATATCTAGTACTATTTATCTAACTTCTCAGCCTTCTCCTTTTAAGTTACCTATCTCTCTATATAAACTGTTACTTTATTATTATTAATAAAGCATTTAAGGATTAGATTTAGAGTACTCTTTATAAAAGCATTTATAGGGTTATTATTACTATTAATCTATCTTACTTTATAGATCTCCCTCCTCTTATAGAACTATTAGAGCACTATAATATTAATTATTAATTACTTCCCTTTTATAGTACTAAGCTTAATAAGGTATTTATATAGTAAGTATAAATTAGTATAGATAATTATAGAGATATAAGGTCTTTTAAGGAAGTTAGTAATCTTCTAGAGCATTATTATAATAATATAGGTGAGGTTTATATTAGTAACTATATTATAGATTTTAGAAGCTAGAATACTTTAAATAACCCTTTTATATTTTATTAAGCTAAAGTGAATAGTATTATTATAGATTATAAATATATTATTATTTATTATCTTATTAGTAAGAATAATAATAAATCTAATCTATAATAAGAGATTTAAAATATTAGTAAAAGAGCTATTAATAAAAATAAGTAGTTTAGCTATTACTAAGTTAATAAATATAAATATAAGGCTATAGTTAAGGTTCTCCTTTTACTATTTAAGGTATTAATTAAGTGCTTTTTTATCTTTAGTGGTTAGCTTTTAATATTATATAGCTATAGATAGATTAAAGTATATCTCTAGTTAGTAAATTAATATAATATATATACTTCTTGCTCTTTACTAAATATATTACTATTTTTATTTAGTTAAGATAGCCTTTAAGTTAATAAGCTTAATCTTATTTTCTTATCCCTTTTAGTATAGAGTAAGACTGCTATCTATATTTAGTATAATAATACTACTATTAAATATTAGTAGGTTATTTAGATTAAGTTATTATTTATCCTTTATAGTAAAGCTAGCTTTTATAAGTTTATTATCCTCTTATTTAGAGAAACTTAGTATTAAAAGTCTAATTATATTATTAGTTTATATATTAATAATACTAAAGCTATTAGTAGTAGTTAAGGAGATTAGTAAGTATAGATTAAATAAGAATTAATCTATCTTAAGCTTTTCTCTATAATACTTACTATAGGTTACCTACTAATTAGTTCTAGCTTCTATAATACTATAGAGGGGTTTAATAATTCTTATAATCTAATTTTTAGGGTATTTATTTCTAATTTTACTTAGGAGATCTATTAATATTATTCTATTAAGCTCTATTTAGGATTAGATATATATTTATATAATATCTCTAAGCTATAGGATAAATCTCTCTACTATAAGAAATAGTACTAAAGTAAGAAGTAGTTATTAACTTACCCTTTAAATTATTAGTAATTATATAAGAATTAAAGTCTTATTATTATTATTATAACTCTAAATAATAAGTTATAACTTTTTATAAGGTTAGTTAGTCCCTTTTCCTTTAACTTTATAAACTATATAGGATTTAAAAATCCAGGTTTTACTATAAATAGTAGTATTATAGGGGATAATTTTAAAAACACTATATTTTTAAAGTGCAGTTATCTTAGCTATTATAGAGGTAGAGAAAGGTTCTCTTAGTATTATAATAATACTCTCCTTATATAGGTAGATAGTAAGATTATAATCTAAATGCTCTTTTACTATTAGAAAGGTTATAGTATTACTAATCTCTTAGCTAAGAGCTTTTACTATATTAATAATAAAAATAGTATTAACTATAATATCCTTTTATCTATTTTAGTCTATAAAGTAGTTACTTCTTTATATTAAATCTATAGTAGGTATTATAATAGCTTCTATATAGTTTTTTAGTAGTTTACCCCTCTTATATAGAGGTAGTGATATTAGTATTAGTATTGCTATAGTATTATTCTTATTTAGTTCTTCTATTCTTCTAGTATTCTAGTCTAGAAAGTCTATTAGCATATTATTATTATCCTTACTAGTATTACTAGTATTATTAGTATTATATTATAGATAGATAATAGTTAATTAGAAGGTCTAAGATCTATATAGAAGGTTAAGTATATAGGTTTTATTATTAATAGTAAGGAGTTTATATAGTTCTTACTAGCTCTTCTTTTTATAGTAGATATATATAAGTAAGAGTAGTAGTAGCTATAAGGTTCTAGATATATCTAGTCTATTATTAATAGTAAGGGCTTCTAAAACTTAGTATAAAGCCTAGACTTTTTAGAGGTTTTTTATTACCCTTTATATAGTAGCTATCTATTTCTAGATTTCTAGAAATAGAGGGGATTTATTAGTAAGCTATAGATATGCTCTAAAGATAAGTAATATTAAAACTAGGCCTTTTAGCTCTATAGTATTATTAATAGCCTTTAAAGCTATTTAGAGAACTATCTTATAATCTATATTAAGAAGGTCTTAGTAAATTATATTATAAACTCTTTAAAGGATTATATAATATCTCTTAACTTTACTTATAGAGTTATAAGCCTTAATAGGAACTTTAGTAGTAGTTATTAATATTAAATAGAGTATACTATACTACTTAGATAAGCTAAAATTAGTATTAGTATTAGTAATTACTATATTTAGAGGTCTAAGATAGATATAGATCTAGTATTATTTAAGTATATTAAGTGCTATACTTACTAATAGATCCTATAGAAATCTTCCTATATTAAAGATAGTAGTAGTATTAACTATATAAAGTACTAGTTTTAAGTTAAAGTAAATAATATTAATAACTATAGTATAGTTAAAGTTATAGTTATCTTTAAGAGTAAATTTAAAGCAATTTAGAGCTTCTATATTAAGTTAGTAATATTTATAAAACTTTATAAGATATTTAAGTATTTATACTTTAACTTAGTAGCCTAACTACTATAAAACTCTATAAAGTTAGTAGACTAATAGATATCTAAAATATTAATAGAGTTAGTATAACTTAGTTTCTATAAGGTTATTCTAGGCTAATATCTTCTCTATATCTAATAGTAGCTATAGATAATCCTACTTATAAATAATAGGGATAATCAGGTCTCCTTATTATAAATAGTTTCTTAAATTATTAAATTAAATATCTAGTTTATCTATATCTATAAGGTATAGAAGAAAAGAAGTATTTACTAATATAATATAAAATATTATTTCTCTAAAAGGTATAGAGATAACTATTATTTCTATTAATTTAATTGCTCCCTCTAGACTAAATTTAATACTTACTTCTCTTATAATAGTAAAGTTAATTATAATATTAGATAACTTAGTTCTTTTAAGTATAATAAACTAGTTATAACTAGCTATTAAAAATCTTATAGCTTCTATATCTAGGATAATATTCTAGAAAGTTTTTAAAGAATATCTTCTATTAAGTATAAAGATATTAATAGAGGTATTAATAGTTATTTATTTAAAAGGGTTATAGTAAGTGATCCTATAGTAAGCTACTTAGTTAAGTAGATACTTAGTAATAGTATTCTTATCTATTAAATAAGTTAATTAGGTATTTAGGTCTATAAATTAGGTAAAGAATAAAATCTGCTATTTATTATTAGATTATTAGGTCTCTTAACTATCTTACCCTTCTCTAAGTAACTAGAGGTATATCTTAATCTCTTTATCCTCCTTATTATTTATTATTAAATTATTATAACTTTTATCTTTAGTCCCTTTATATTAAGTAAGGAATTACTAGTAAGCTGTTTTTAAAGTATCTTAAATTTATAAATTGCTTTAAAAGTAGAAGTATGCTTTATCTCTCTCTTTTTATATATAGTTTATTAAATAGCAGCCTATTGTTTTATAGATATAGCACCTCTACTTCTAGAAATCTTACTATTACTTTAAATTATCTTATTTAAAGTTTTAGTATAGACTAGAGTAGCTAAATTAATTATTCTAGCCTTAGCTATTATACTTATAATCTATTTAGTATTACTTAGTATAGTATCTTAGTTATAGAGATAATTAGCTATTTCTAAATATAACTATATTACTAATTATAACTTTAAGCTAGTTATAGAGGCTTATAAACTTTATTATTGAATTTATAGTAGCTTATTTATATTTCTTAACTTCTTAGTAACCTTAAAGGAGCTAGTTATATAAGATCTTATTACTCTTATAGGTAGTACCTAATATAGATTATATCTTTATAAAAGTATTAATTAGCAAATCTAAGACCTTAAGCTTTATTATAGATAGATTATTATTTATAATTAATATAAGTGTGGGAATAATTATCTATATTGCCTAGTAGGTTAGATCCCAGCCTCTACTAGAATTTACAGCCTAGTGCTAGAATAACTATAATCTAGTTAGGTGAGCAGTTATATAACCTCTAATATTATATAACCTGCCTCTATTAACCGCCTATATTATTCCTTTATGCTAACTACTTTCTAGATACCTCTCTTCTTAATATATATATCTTAAACTAATATTATACTCTATCTAACTTCTCTCTTTACTATACTAGTATTTTAGGAAACTAATACTAATTAGTAGTTAACTTTACTATTATACTATTTATAATTATAATAAATAACCTTATTATTATATTATTTATAACTATAGATTAGCAAGGTTATATAGATAACTAAAGAGATATTTTCCTTATCTTAATAATCCTACCTTTTAGGTTTTAAATATTAGCTAACAGAGACTTTAGATTTAGTAGCTAAGTATATAGCCTCTACTTCTATCTTCTAAACCTCTATTTAATAATTATTCTCTACTTAGATAGTTCTAGGCCTCCTCTTATTTAGATTATTATACTAATAGAGAGACTAGCTTTAACTGCTAAATATTTAGCCTTTATAGTTAATCTATAATCTCTAAAGTTATTACTAATATTATAGGTAAAGTTTTAGATTTCTTACTATTATTAATAACTGCAAACTACCCTATAATAACTTTACTCTTACTACTATAATTAATAATTATAATCTTTTATTATATAGTAAAACTATATACTTTTCCCCTTATATCTACCCTCCTTTAGCCCCTTTTATCTCTTATAGCTCTGCTAAAACCTCTATCCTTTCTACTCTATAATACTACTAATAATTTCAGCTCTGCTAAAACCCTACCCCTCTAACTATACTATATTATTAATAATTTCAGCTCTGCTAAAACTCTATCCCTTCTACTATATAATATTACTAATAATTTTACCCTTTTAGAGCCTCTAAAAACCCCTAAAAACCCTCCTCTCCCTTTATTTAATCTTAGAATTATAAGTTTTACTAATTTTAACTCTCTATAAGTCTTTTTAGTAAATTTAGTATATTTTAATATATTTTAATATATTTAATATCTACCTATACTACTTACTAATCTTACTACCTTTCCCTCTTTCTTTCTCCTCTCTTACTACTAAAACCCTTTACTTTAACCTCTTATTTATAATAATAATAGTAATAACCTGTTAATTAGCAGTAAGCTCTAACTATCTATTATAGAAGGGTAGTAATAAGCTCTTAATAGCCTGCTAATATATCTTACTATAATCCTTTTACTAAAATTATAATTATAGTAAGATTATATTAATTATATAACTTTATAGCTTTATCCTATCTATTCTAAGATATTTAAAATATTATAGCCTTACTTTTAGTAGTAACTATCTAATTTAGTTTATTTATAACTATTTAAGCTAAACCCTCTAATTTTAAGCTGCTAATCCTACTTGCTACCTACTTTTACCTTATTTCTCTCTATTTTCCCTCTCTTACTTTAAATAACTCTTTACTCTTATTATAACTCTCCCTTCTTTATATCTTAATAACTTTTTCCCTATATTTACTACTTTTAAGATATTTTAGTCTTCCTACCTAAACCTTATATTAATTATATCTAAGTTATAGTAAGTAGTAAAAAGGCTTCTAGCTAGTAGTTACTCTACTAATAGTAAAGATCTAATAGATCTATCTTAATTAGCCTTATAGCTAGTAGTATCTGTGTTTTTAGAGTAAAAAAGTATATACTAAGTTTTTATTAAAAACTACCTAGATTAGTTAATAATATTATTTTAATTCTAAATTTTCCTTTTTTTTCTTATATTCCTCCTATCTTAACTAGATAATCTAAGAATCCCCTTATAAGAGTTAAAAATAAGTATATATAAGAAGAAGAGATAATCTCCTTATTAGGGTATTCCCTCTAAGAGTTAATAAGATTAAGAGATATACTAATAAACCCCTTCTATATCTAATAACTCCTCCTCTCTCTAATAAACCCCTTTTAAGTTTATTCTCTTTTTAGAAAGCTCTTTTTAGGAAGTAAGTACTAAGTATTTTCTTTTTAGGAAATACTCTTATAAAGAAAGCCTAAACTAGGAAGCTTTATTTAAGGGAAGGAAATACTAGATTTATAGAAGAGTATAGATAAATATAAGTTACTTAATAAATAGATTAATATCTAAAGCTATAGCTTAGAAAAGATATCTATATTTAAAATATAATTATAAGTTTAATACTTAAACTCTTTTACCCTTTAAAGGGTATAGGTAACTATAAGTTATCTAATATATAGATTAATATTTAAAGTTATAGTTTAGGAAAAGTACCTATATATAAGATATTAATATAAGTTTACTACTTAAATTCTTCTATAGGTAATTACTATTTCTCCTTTCTACTATATCTAAAAATATCTCCCCTATTTCCCCTGTCTAATCTTAGTATTACTCTATTATTCTTATCCCTTATAATTTTAAAGCTATTATTAACTCTAATATATATAATAAAATTAGAAACTTTAATATTAAAGAGACTAACCTAGTAAAGATTATAAGCTATATTACCTACTATATTATAAAGTATGCTAAGCAGGATATCTATAGCCTATAACTATAGGTCTACTTTAAGAATAACTTTTAGAATATTATTAAAGTCTTTAACTATATAAACTTACCTACTATTAAAGCTCTCTATAAAGCTCTTATTACTAATAGAGTATTTATTACTATTAACTCTAACTAGATAAAGGATAACCTTGCTAATATTATTAAATAATTATCTTACTACTTCTAGACTAATAATAACTTTGCTAAAGTTAAGTTATAATATCCCTTATTTATTAAAAAATATACCTAAAACCCTAAATTCTTTACTAAAATCACTAAAGATATTAATAACTCTGTTTTAACCCTAATTACTCCTATATAGCTGCTAAAAGCCTTAATAGCACCTATTTCTCCCACCTATTAGAGTTCTATTAATAACTCTAAACCTGCTAAACTCTTATATAGACTTATTCTAGTTCTAAACTCTAATTCCTTTTAGAGTATTTAAAATACCTCTTAAGCCTATTTTAAGCAAAATTAGAACCCCCCTTTATATACCTAAATAATACTATCTAAGAAAAAACCTTTCTTATACTAACTTATAGATCTTATAAAGTTTTATAATAATAAAGATCTTAAGTATAATAGTAGTAAGATAGATATTTTAAAGTCTAAATTGCTTATTTTTAAAAACTATTATATTAAAGCTAGTATTTTCCTATAATACTATACTAAGGCTTTCTCTCTAATATTAAAGGGTAATATCTAGTAATACTACTTCTACTATATTATAAACTAGATCCCCTAACCTCTATATACTAAGATTATTAAATAATTAAAGGATTATTTTAAAACTAAAGAGTTTTATATTACTAATAAGAAACTATAGGATAATACTATATTATCTAACCTTATATATAAGAATCCTGGAAAATCTGTTACTAAAAACCTTAAAATCCTATTTAATATCCTCTCTACTATTAGACCTGCACTTAGTAGGAAGTATAATACTAGTAATACCCTTTTATAATATAAGATCTATAACACCTACCAGGGAGTTTATAAGTGCAAACTAGCTCTCTATAAACACTCTATAAGCCTTTAAGACCTATATAATACCCTCTATTTATCTATTAGTACTACTTTCTGCTTTAATTAAAGCCTTACTACCTAATTTATAGCCTCTAAAGACCTTAATAAGTTTAATATAATATATATAAATTAATATTTCTAGAATAGTAACTAATAGCATAATTTCTACTAAAATCGCTCTAATTATAGCAAATTTTACTAAAACTAGCTAAACTAATAAGAACCTTCCCTATATTATTAGTTAATATATAATAACTACTAAAATAGCTTTAGATACTACTAGATTTATTATAAGCCTAATTATTATTTATAGAAGCACTTAGCTAATAAATATATATAAGAGTTTAATAAGTTTAAGTCTAAATACTCTTAAAACCTAACTAAGAATAACTTTTACACCTTTCTGCTTAATTTTAAAGGTAATAATAATAATTAAAACCCCCCTGCTACTAATTTAAACACTAATAGTAATACTAAGCAGTATTTATAGAATCACCACTAAGATATTAAATCTTAGTTTAGTTTACTCTATAAATTTACTACTTATATTACTAATACTATATTTATAGTTAATAGTAATAAGTTAACTAATTTGCTACTAAACTAGGCTGCCTTTTATATAGTTATAGGTTTTAACCCTGCTACTAATCCTATACCCCTTTTACCTCTAATATAGCTTATTTTACCTAAAACCTCTACTTCTATATAGCTATTTATACTTAATAGCAGATACTTTAAGGAAGTTTTCCAGGATATTATACTAGATTTAGGCACTACTAGAGTCTCTATTACTAGCTAATAATAAGTTACTACTTTGCAGTATTCTTACTCCTTAATTAAGATAAATAAAGCTAATACTAGCTAAGTAAGAGTATGTTTTAGTAATAGACCTTATAAGGACTTATTTAGCACTATTATAGTTAATACTATATTTAGTTAAATAGTGTTTTATATTATACCCTCTAATACCCCTTTTCTCCTCTACTTAAATAATATAGATTATTTAGATATCTATTTTAATAACCTCTATAATTATTTGCTATAGGGTAAAACTATTACCCCTATTATTTATAAATAGGGTTATATCTAGCTTCTTCTTAATAATAAGGAGATTTTTACCTAAGCTAGCTACCTAATAGATACTAAACTTTAGTATTTCTACTACTAATTTAGCTACTCTTTTATTACTAAGTTAGCTACTCTTCTCTACTATGCTAGTTATTTTGTTTAAACTATAATAATTAAGCAGTTAACTAAGATCTACTAATACTACTAATTAAATACTAGAGTGCTCTAACACTTTAAATTCTTATTAAAAGATAATTATAACTTTAATTATAAGATTATCTATAATATTATATACCTTAAGAGTAAAGTAACCCTATATATTATTAATACTACTACTAGCTTTAATACTACTCACTTTTTGCCTAATCTCTTAGCAAAAACCACCTAGAAAACTCTCTACCTCTACTAGATTTATATTTACTAAGAACTATTTAATTATATTATTATAGATACTAATTTAAACTTTACTACTAAAACCTTTAAAAATAATACTAAATCTATAGCTATTATAGTTAAAGTTATACCTATTAAAGCTTACTATTATATTAGTAAGACTAAATAATACTATAGACCCCTTTAATATACCTATACTATTATTTAGTAGAAAGTCCCCTATACTAAACCTAACCTTACCCTCTAAATAGCAGTTAAAGCTATTAATAATACTGCTAGCTCTAATAGCCTTATCTCTATCCTCCTTATTTTTAGCACTTACCTATATATTAGTAATAATCTAATACCCTTACTAGATATTATAGCTAAAGCTAAAGCAATCCATACTATTATAGATAATTTATATAAAGAGACTATTAAATATAAAATTACTAATACTTTAAATACCTATAATAGTCTAAGTATAGATAAAGTTATCTATCTCCTACTATAATTATTAGTATAAGTCTACTATAAAAAAGATAAATAGTAGGATTTCTACTATTTAATTACTATTTTAGGTAAAATAGTTACTATTTAGCTTTCCTATAGCCTCTAAGACTTCCCCTCTACTACTATTAGACTTTTTTATAGTAACTCTAGTAATCCTAGTAACTCTAACCTTACTAATACTAACTCTAAACTAGCAGCTACTTTCCCTATAAGCACTCCTCTAGTCTCTCTCCTACTCTAGTATAGAAAATAACTCTAAAGAAACCCTATTATTACTAATCTCTCTTATATTTTTAAGTAAAAAGTTAATAACCTATTAATCTTCTTATTAATAAAAGAGAAAGTAGATTAGAAACTTTACCTTATTCTATATAAGTCTAGTAAACTTACTACTAATAGCTCTTCTTTTTAGAAATTCTATAAGAAGGAGATTAACACCCTCTTTAAATATAAAGTCTTTAGATTTAAGATCTATAACTCCTCTAAGTAATATAGATATTTTTTTTAATCCTATATAGTTAATAAGATTAAAAATAAAACTACTACTCTATTTAAGAAGTTCTGTTTTATTATTTATAGTATAAATAATACTAATAAGTATAGTATTTTAATCTAATTACTAATAATCTAATACTATAATATTTAACTCTTATTAGCTATTATACTATCTCTTAGCTCTAATTATTTAATTTAGATCAGAGATATTATCTAAGTATATATTTAGTTATAAACTACTCTTATATAAGATATTTATACCTACCTATCTAACTAAATCTATAATCTTTACCCCCCTAATACTATTATAAAGATTATTAAACCCTTAAATAATATTACTAAAGCTAGCACTTATTAGTAGGCTATCTATAATACCTATTATTATAATAAGTTATAGATAACTAGTTCTACTTTTAACTCTTATCTCCTTATTACTAATAATACTAGCTTACACTTTGCTATTATTAATATATAAATAGATAACACTATTAGACTGTTAACTGCCTCTTTTTTAACTCTTAAAGAAGAAGAGCTCTAGAAAGTTAAATTTATAGTTAAAAATAAGGAGAAACTCACTATTACTACCCCAGTTACCTTTAATAGTAGAATAATCTCTCTATTACCTATTAGAGCAATTATTCTATACTAGAAGAGTTAAGGCACTAAGATTAACCTAGTATAAAAGGCTTAGAATATTATAAAAGCACTAATAAAGTAATAGTATATTAAATAATATACTAGAGAGGCTTATATAGCCTTAATTTGCTAACTAGAGGCTTATTTTAACCTATTAACTGCTATCTAATACTAGGATCCCACTAATAAGGATATTATAATCCTTAATAAGTGCCTCTAGTAGCTAAAGGATAATCTTAATTATAGTCTAACCTTTATTATACTATTACTACCCACTATTAAATTATTTATATTTATAGATAGATTATTTGCTAATAACTAGGACCTTATATTACAGTTAGGCTATATTATTATACTAGCTAATAAAATAATAAATAATACTACTTTTATAATCTATAGTAATATTATCTATTATAGCTTTATAAAGTGTAAATAGGTTACTTATAGTATATTAGTCTCAGAGATCTATACTATAGTTACTAGTGCTAACCTAGCCTTTATAATCACCTTAATACTATGCTAAGTCACTACTAAGCTGGGTATCACTAACTCTATACCTACTATAATATATATAGACTTATACTTACTATATAAGTGCTTAGTAAAGCTAGGCACTATAAAGGAAAAACGCCTTATAATTAATATTATAGCTCTCTATTAGTTATATAAGCGTTATAAGCTCTCTAAGATCTAATAGGTAAATAGTAAAGATAACCCAGCTAACACTATAATAAAGGCAAAGCCTAACAGGGCTCTATACCGCCTTATTAATAATAATACCCTTATAATCTAAATAGAGGGATAGATAACATATATAGTAGAGGGAATATTAGAATAATAGCTAATTTAAGCTATTTATGCTATTTGCACTATTTAGAGCCAGTTTTAGGCTATTTAAAAAGGATTTAGGTAATTAGCTAAACTAGCTGTTTTTTGCTTTAATTAGATATTATTAATAATATCTAACTTATTATTTAATTTATGTATTTAGATAGGCCTATTAGGTAAGTGCTAGTATAAAAGAAAAGACTACTAGTATGGGAATAATCACCTATATTGCCTAGTGGGTTAGATCCCAGCCTCTACCAGGATTCATAGCCTGGTACTAGAATAACTATAATCTAGTTAGGTAAGCAGTTATATAACCTCTAATATTATATAACCTGCCTCTATTAACTGCCTATATTATTCCTTTACACTAACTACTTTCTAGATACCTCTCTTTTTAATATATATATCTTAAACTAATATTACGCCCTACCTAACTCCTCTCTTCACTATACTAGTATTTTGGGAAACTAATAATAAGTATAATAGTATTCTATTTAGTAAGATATACTTATTTAAATTCCTCTATTTTAAAGCATTTACTAAGCTTAGTAATAATCTAGTCTAGGTTAAGATAAGGCTAAATTTAGCAAATTATCTTATAGTAGTAATATAATACTCTTTCTTTAAGTATAATTAGAAAAGCAAATAGTATTTATTCTTTTATAAAGCCTGCCCTCTTATATATATCCTAGAAGATATAGAGTTTTAGCTTTAATATATCTATACCTTTACTACTATACTTTATTTTATTAGTATATAGCTTAGTTAGATTTATAAGTTAGTGTGTGAGTAAGTATATATTATTTTTAAGTCTAATTTAAGTATTTATAATATTTAGAGTAGGATTAGTATTTAAAGTTAAATTAAGGTTAACTAGCTATAAAGCCTTATTATTTATAGGTATATTCCTTCTATTATTAGTCTATAAAGGTATAGACTTTGCTCTTCTCTTACTATTACTACCTATAATCTCTCTAGTAAAGTCTTTATTTTCCTATAACTTTATAAATATAGTATTCTTGCTTACCTATTCTTTAACTTCCTTAGTTATCTAAAAGTAGAAGTTATTCTCTATAATAATTATAAAGAGTTAATCTATAACTTATAGAGAATTATAGATAGTATATACTCTACCTATTATAAGATAGTTATAAAGTTATTAAATAATACTTATAGTAGCTTAGTTTTAGATTTAAGTAGTAGATTAATAAAGTTATATATAAATTCTCTCTATAAGGCTATATCTATAAGGCTATTAGCCTTATAGGTCTTAAAGTAAAAGAGGATTTTAGTATTTACCTCTTTCTCTGTGATCTTATTACTAAATTTAAATATTTATCTCTAGTTATAGTTATTTATAAATACCTTTATATTTAGAGAGATTAGGGGTTTTATAATAAGTTAATAGTATAGAGTTACTATAGCTAATAGGTCTAACTATAGTATTAATTAGCTAGGTATAAAAGGATTTGCTATAGTAGTTAATAATATTATATAAAGGAAGGTAAATAAATATCTTAGTAAGGTTTTAGCTAGCAGAGCCTCTAGTTAAAGCTTTTACTATAGTATAAGTCTCTCTTATCTATATTAGAATAGCTAGTTCTCTAGTTACTAGGTTTAGTATAGTTAAAGTAAAGTTTTATATTCTTAGTCTTAGTAATACCCCTTATAGGTCTATAAAGTAGTATTACTGTTATTTAGTGTTATCTTCTTCTATTATTTTCTTTAAAATACTAAGTTTAGTAGTTATAGTGAGAATATTATAAGTTATATAGTAGTAGGTATAGTTACTTACTATAGTATTATTATACTTACTATAGATAACGATTCTTAAGCTATACTTCTATCTATAAACTAAATAGAAAATATATATTATTGTTTTGAGGTATAAAGGGATAGATATTCTTATTTTATTCCTCTTAGTTAGAAAAATTCTAGGTTTAGATAGGTGTTAGTAGTGCTAATAATAATACTATAAGTTATTATAGTATTTTAGTGTCTTTTACTATATCTACTAGTGGGTTATCTGCTATATACTAAATAATATATTATTTTAGTATAAAGTTACTAGCAGTATTAAATTTACCCCTTATTTAGGTGTGAGTTATAGTTCTGGGTTAAAAGCAATCCCTCCTTAATAGTTATAAGGTTAATAGTAGTGCTTGTTTTGCAGTAAATAAATTAAGCGTTCTGAGTAAAGGTCTTATAATATTCTAGTATATATAAGCATAGATATTATAGATTTCTAGTGTTTTTAAAGAGTAGCAGTATAGATTTAGAGAGGAAAGATTTTAAGCTTAAATATAGTGATCTGGTTAGGACAGATAATTCTATAGCAGTACTCTTATTATATTAGCTTATTATAATATTTACAGATCTATTATTTATTTATTATCTCTTATTCTTATTATTTGAGCAGTATTTATAGGTAATAGGTTATATTAGTAAAGTTATTATTTATATAATAGATATAGGAATATATTAAGGTCTTTAAGATAGATATACTATAAGTAAACCTACTCTTTATACCTAATAACCTAGATAGTATAAAAATAAGTCTCTTATATACTAGATTATAAACCTAGTATAGAAGTTATTACTTTACCTCTTTAAGTGATTCTTACTGATTTATAGGAGTTAAGTAGTATAATATATAAGGTTAACTACTAATTAGTGTTAGTTTTATGCTAGGATAAGGTTTATATAGAACTTAGGGCTCCCTTTATATATATATATTAAAAGCCTATAAGTTAATATATGTCTGTATTTCTCAGTTCCACTTAACTATATTAGCAGTAGTGTTAAACTATATATATATATGCTCTGTGATGGGTTATATAACCTTGTATATATCTATTGATTGCAGCGCGTATCCTGCCGCTTTGCGGGTTATGGTGTTAGCGTAATATTAATATTATTATTATTATTATTCTTAGCTATTAAGAGCTAGCTAATATCTACCTAATAGGTAGTTATGAGTGCTTTATCCTCCTAAAGGTAGTTAATATATATCTAGTAGGTAATATTATTAATTTTCAGGAAGCTCTCTATATTACCCTGCTCCTTAATAATAGCAATAGATACTATAAGGATAATAATATAGTTATAGATAGCTTAGATATTATTAATATCTTTATATTAATAATCTAATACCTCCTTACCTTTACTAGATTTAATGTTAATAAGGGTATTAATAGTAGTAAGGTTATTGCTATTAATTATAGTCTATAAAATATAATTATTACTCTTAGTATAGATACTAGAGAAGTTATAATAAAGTATATTCTTTATAATAAAGAATATAGAGGTAGCACTAAACTCTAGGTTATTCTTAATATATTTAATAATAAACACCTTAAGGATATTAATATATATAAACAGACTAATAATAGTATATCTAGTTTAAATTAAGGTATAGATCTTATAGTATTTATAGTCTTAGGTAATTACTAGCTTAGTAATATTAGTAACTATAATATATACTAGGGAAGTAGTAATAGAGCTCTATATAGTTATAAAGCTAGTATAGAAATAGGTAAGCTAGTAGTATCTAGTAACCTAGACTATAGCAGCTTAGTTAGTAATAATAACCCTCTTTAAGAGGTTAGTGTGAGAAGTATTAATAATAATTAGGGTAGCTAAGAAGCTAGGAGCTATAGATAAGCTAGGTATAGTATATAGAGTAGGTATATTAAAGGCACTAAATATATTAGCTATAGTAACTATAGTATAGGTGTTACTCTAGTTAAGACCTATAGTAGATATATTATGCTTATTAGGAGTCTTTAGTATAAGATACTAATTAGGGTTTAAGAGGCCTGGGTTCTTATAGACTAGTGAGCAAGGTATAGTTATAGTAATAACCTTAAACTTATCTATAATATAGATAATATATATACTAATAATATTAAGTGCCTTAATAATATCCTCCTTATTATTAAAGTTATATACCTTAATTAAAGTATTATAGCTAACTTATATATCTTAGAGTAACTTAGAAATTATATCTACTTACTTACTATAGAGATATATTACCTTAATAACTATAGTATCCTGCTTAGGCTAGATAGAGATATTAACTATATTAGATATAGTTAAAGCTATAGCTTTATTCTTAGAAATAGGGGTAGCCTTAGTATTAGATCTATTATTTCTAGCTATAGTATTAATAATAATATATTAATTAGGTTTAAGGGGTTAATTAGGCTTAATATATTTAACACTATCTTTACTCTTTTTACCTTTATTACTACTATTCTCACTAAGTAACTTAGAGTTAGTTTTAAGATTAGCTAGGGTGCTTAGGCTATTAGTGCTAGTAATATAAATAAAATCATAGTATTATAAGTCTTATAGGTCTTAGTTAATATTTAGCTAATTATTAGTACTTACTAGATTAGGGAAATTATAATAGAATATATTAGTATTAGTTAGCTATAAATAAGAAATAAGATAAGTATTTATTCTAGAGTAAAGGATATAGTGTATTCCTAAGATATTCTTATAGTTACTATACTTCTTATACTTAATATCTAAAGTATATTTATAAGCTTAGAGATTAATAATATAGTAGCTAGGCTTATTAATAGAGATAGATCTACTAGAAAGATAATATTAAATATTATTAAGAGTAATAGAGTTAACCTTAGGTATATTATATTTAGCATATTAATTAGTAATATTAAAGTAGTGACTAGGTATATATTATAGTAATAGTTCTAAAGGTATAGAATATATACTCTAGATAATAAATATCTTAGATATAATAGGTATAATAAGAAAGTAATAGAGATAGATATAATAAAGAAATAATAAGATAGTTAGCAATAAATATATTAATATAAAGGATATCTTTATATTAATAAAGGTGTTAATAAGTAATATAGAGGGTAAAGAGTATATATATATATAAACTTTTCTTAACACTAGGTTAAGGGAGAGAATAGTAATAACTATATAGGTTACTAAATAATATATTATTATTTTATATATATAAAAAGGCTACTAATTTTTCTTATTAGTTAAAGGAAATAAGTAGGGAATAGCTAGTAAGTAAGAGTAGCTGCTATAGTTATAAAGGTTCTTAAAGTAGTTACTACTATAGATATATTTATCAAAATAGGTGCTATAAAGGGGATAATTATATATAAGGTGCTATTTAATACTAAGACTCTAGCTATATAATATCTCTAGGCTAAATAACTTATTTAAGATATTAAGATTATTATAGCTATTATTTATATTAGTTTTCTTATTACCCTTTATCTTATATTATAGTCTTTTATAGTTTTCTTTTTAGATATCTTACTTATTTCTATCTTTTACTAAGCTTAAGTACTTATTCTTTACTTATCTAAGCTAGTTTTTAAGCTTATACTTATTATTATAGCCTTTCTATTTCTTACTCCTTATTCTTAAAGGCCTCTATTAGTTTATCTATATTTATAGTATCTTTATCTATCTAAACTATATAAGTTAGTAAGTATCTCTTCTATTTAATAAGATATTAAACCTTTCCTTAGGCTAATATTTTTTTCTTTAGGATATTTTTAATCTTATAATATTTATATATTTCTAGCTAGCAGGTTTTATTATCTTCTTTAATATTAGCTAATCCTTAATAGTTATCTTATTATTTAAAGAGGTTAGTTTTAGAGGCTAGTACTAATATTAGTTAGATAACTAATATTACTAGGTAGATATTTATATTTAATAGGATATCTAGTTAGTAAGCTAGTTTACTAACTTATTTAAGGACCTTAAAGGGAATTTATTAATAGCTATACTTTATATTTAGTTACTCTAAGAAGTTATAACCTAAACCTAGTTTAAGATATATCTAATCTCTGGGTTAAAATATAATAAAGCAATATTTCTTATTATATTATTCTTTTATATATAGCTAGGCTACTATAATTAAGATCTTAGCTTCCTCCTGGAAAACTTTATAGTTTATTTCTAGGTTTAAGTCTCCTAGTATATTTAATATATAATTAGTATTAAGTCTATAAAGAAGTTAGTTTAGTAAATATCTAATAACCTAAGAGTATATATTATTAAGGTTATATTATAAGTTAGGAAGTATTTTAGCCTAGTTTTCTTCTAAGATATTAATATAATAGCAAATTGCTAGTTTAATAGTTTAGTTTTTATATTTTAATATTCTATCTATTTATATATAATATATAGCTTAAAATTTCAATTTAGTATTTAGCTCTATCTATAAAAATATCTAGAATTTTAAGAGAAACTTCTAGTTATAGTTTAATATAATTACTTTTAGAATTCCTTAATTTCCTTTTTAAAGTTTATAAAGGAGAAGATAGCTTTAAATTTCTGCTATATATATTCAATATCCTAGAATTAGAAAAGTAGCTTTTAAGAATTTATTATTAATAGTTAAGACTATATTAAGTAGGGGGTAGTTTTCTTATTTATATCTAGAGTACTATAATAGGATTTCCAGAAGTCTAATAATAAAGTCTATTATAATAGTATAAAAGGGAATTATTAGTATTAAGATTAGCTATATTACTCCTAGTAGTAATTACCTATCTATATTTAATATACTATAATAGGGGTAGTTAGTAATATAGCTTACTACTTATTATTAAAGGTATAGGATATAAAAGTGCTTATTAAGAGCTTTCTATATTTAGGTTTTACTAAAATAATAGTAATTATTATAAGCTTCTTTAATAAGAGGAATAGCTAGCTCTTTTAGTATATAAAGCCTTTATTTTCTAGTATAGTAATTAATATAGAAAAGCAGTTTATTATAAAGTATAAAGTCTAATTTAGTATTATTAGTCTTATTAATAAGTATCTTATATACTCTTTTATATAATTTAAAATATAGATAGAATTAGGTAAGTAATATTCTAAATTTATTATTTAGTATTGCTTCTATTATAAAGTTAACTTCTATTAGTATATTATTCTATACCTTATTAAGTTCTTTAATATCCTCTATAGGTATTTTAGTAGTTAGGAGTTAGAATAAGATATCTATAATAATATTTAATATACCTAGAATATAGTAATATAAAAGCAAGAATTAACTAAGATATTTAGATAATAGAGTAAGTTATAGATTTAATTATATTTTATCTTCTAACTATAAAGAGGTTTATTTAATAATATTATATATTACTAAATAATCTATAAGAATAATAGTTAGGTCTTTCTATAATAATTAGATTAATAGTTAATACTTCTTTATAGCTTATATAAGGTAAGTAACTTTAAGCTTTATTAGTTAGTATTTTTATTTAGCCTAGTTAAGTGCCTTATTAATATAGATAATTAGCAGAATACTTATTTTTTTAATAAAGTTATATAGTTTCTATTTAATACTATTAGTAAGTTAGAAGATAAGTACTAAGTATCTATATTGCTTTAATAAGTTAAGCTAAAGGAATAATTATTTATTAGGGTTATAGTAGAATAATATATTATCTACTATTAATACTTCTTTAATATTATTAAAGCTAGCTACTTCTTTAGGAAATAGTTTAAAGTATATTTATTAATAGAAGATTTTTCTTAATACTCCTTTATATTTACTCTATATTTATATATTTACTAATAAGGTTATTTTTCTCTATTATAATAGTTTAATTTAGCTACTATAATAAGGAATAATATACTAGAGAAAGCTAGTTACCCTAATCTAATATTCTAGTTACTATAAGTTATATAGATATTTAATTTTATAAATAGTATTAGTCTAGTCTTATATATTTAATAGACTAAATATATCTATAATAAAGCTAAGAAGTTTAATAGAGGGGTATTCTATAAAGGATTTCTTAGTAGATAGAGATAAACTAATAGTAGTAAATAACTTTAATATAGTATTTAGGTATTTTAGATAGCTCTTAAAGTTCTTTAAGGTAATAATAATATTATTAATAAATATATAAGCAAATTCCTTATATAGCTATAGCAGGTTATCTATAATATATTAGGTATATACTAGGGAGTTATAGAAGCCTATTAGTGCTACCTTAGATTATTCTTATTCTCTATAGCTAATAATAGTAAAGTAGTTTTAGTATTCTCTTTTTATAAGGAATTAGTAAAAAATAATTAAGTATTAATAATAGTAATCTATAGCTTACTCTAAAGTTACTTAATAATATCTTATTAAAGTAGTATAGAATATATATTAGAGATAGTAGCCTTATTTAATACTTATAAGTCTATAACTATATAGTTTTTCTGTTTACTATTAATAATTTACTATATAATAAAAACAGGGGCCCTAAAGAGGGTTAGCTCTAATTTGCTCTATTCTATTTAGTATTAGGTATATAGCTTATTAAGGGTTTTATTTATTAGCCTTTTATTTTCTTTACTAACTAGATAGGAATATTAAGTAATATTTATATTTTACTATCTATTAATACGTTTAATCTTTAGGTATTAGTTTTTTAGAAGATTAATTAGGCTCTAATCTTTCTAAATAGTTAGATAATAGGATATAACTTCCTTAAGGTTATAAATAGTATTATTATCTTAGTTATAGATATAAATATCTTTCTTAGTAATAATAGCTAGTAAGCTTTTTAGTTTTATTATTCTAACCTTACTATTAAGATTAATATTCTCTTTATAAATATTAGTTTATTTTAGCATAGAGTTATCCTTTATTACTTCTTAGGCTAAAGGTAATTATAACTTTATTAGTTTAGTAAGGTAGATTTTTTTATCTAGGGTTTCTTTAGGAAGTTAGACTAAGGTTAATAATTTCTAATCTATAAAGTTAAATATAGAGTAATAAGTTAGCTACCTTTTTAAAGATAGTAAGAATACTAATTATAAATAGTTATATAATTATATTTTAAGATATTTATTAACTTTAAATAGAGATAAGGTTCCTAGCTTTATTCTATATTTTATTTTTAAGGAATAAGGAGTATTAATAACTACTAAAATAAAATAAAATATATCTATATATATAAATATATACTCTTTATACTTTAGGCTAAGTAGAAGGGATTCTATTTTACCCCCTTTAGTAAGTTAACTTAAATTATTAAATAATTATAGAGTATAATAGTTATATTTCTTAAAGTATATATATTATATACTTTAGTAGGAACCTTTAAGTAGATCTATAATAGGATTTAAAGATTATTATATAAGATAATTTAAATATATAACTCTAAGTTTAAGATATTAACTCTATTTAAGATATTAAAATCTTAGCTTATTAATAAGCTAGTATTAAGATATAGTATAAGCTAGGTACTTATATAAAGCTCTACTATTACTATTTCACTACTTAAATATTAGCTATATATAAGAATAGCAAAGGTTATCTAAGTCATTATTTTTAAGCTTTCTATATCTTAGAGCTTAAAGACCTTTAAGTATTTTATAAATATATAGAATTAGTAGAGATATACTTTACTAATAATAAAATAGTCTGCTTCTATATTAATATATATAATAATAGGTTATCTATTATAATAACTATAAATAATAATCTTAGTATATATATATTAATATAAGTGTATACTAGTATATTACTATAGCTTAATAGAACTCAGAATTATTATATTAGGTTAGGGAGAAGATAAGGTTTAATAAGTAAAGATTCTATTAAAGTCTAGGTATAGTTTAGACTAATAGAGGTAGGTATTATATAAGTAAACTCCTAGATCTTTAAGGAGTGAGTTTTAGAATATATTAGCATTAAATACTAAGTACTTATCCTTATATTAGAGAAGATACCCTAGGGTTTATAGACTATATTATAAAGGTTATATAGCTATATTAATTTACTTAGTATAGTTTTTTTAATTCTACTTATTATCCTTATTATCTATACTAATAATAGATTCCTCCTTATCTATAGAGTTATTAACTTTATAATACTAAATATAATTAAGGTTTTCCTTAGAGAAAGATAAGGAATTTTATTTCTATAGATTAGTATTAGCTATATTAGTATTATATACTATAGTCTTACTAGGTTATTAAGGATATTAATTATATTAAATATATTAATTATATTAAGTTTATATTCTTTCTGGATTTTATTACTAATTAAAATAAATATCTTTTTATAATAGGCTTAGTCTAGTATATAAAAATATTAGTTCTATAGAAATATTTATAGTTTATTATATAGATTTTAAAAGAGTGGATAATAATAGTCTAGCTTTTATAAGTCTAGGGTAATAGAGATAGTAACTAGATAAAGAGATATTTCTTAAAGGTTCCCCCTATATAATATATATTTCTATAGTTCTAATTTAAGATAGTTTAGTTAGGAGCTAGACTAATAAGCACTATAATTCCTTAGTTATTATCTTATACTAACTAGATACTATTTTTTAAAGATCTATAATAAATATATTATAGTTTATATTTCTATTTAGTTAGGAAATTCTAATTATAAGCTTTATATCTATCTTATTATATATAATTAATAGTATTTTCTATTTAGTTTCCTTAGTATCCTTATAAAGATAAGTAATTTTTATTATCTAGTATTAGATATCTTAGTAATTATATATATTATATAAGATATACTATTCTCTTACTAAGTAGGATTCTATAATCTTATATAGGAGATAGAAGTATTTAAGGAGTAATTCTTTCTAGTATAATAGTTTATATAATAGATCTCTAAGATTAGCTTTCTCTTTTTATATTAGATCTATATAATACTAATCTAATATATACTATAGTAAGGTATAGTAGAGGTTAAGTATTACTATTACTAGGTTACTATTATTAGATTCTATATAGCTATTAATAGTATTAATAAAGCAGTAAATATTTTAGTAAACTGTCTTAGAGCTGCTATTAATATATATATTATCTACTTTATTATTATATAGTAGGGGATTAAATAAGCTAATTATATTAGTCTTAAACTATAATATAGATTATTTTAATTTGCTATTTTAGGCTTTAGATATTACTTATACTAAGCTATTCTTATTAGTAGTAATAAGAAGTAAGAGGAAGTTTTAGTTAATGCTAATTCTGTCTAAGGTTTTACTAGAATTACTTATTCCTTATAGCTTACTTAATAGTTATAGATCTTTACTATTATTACTTCTAGGCTTATTCTTTTAACCCTTTTTATTATTAAGATTACTATTATTACTATTATTACCTAGATTATCTATAAATATTACTAGCTACTTTTAGTTTTATAGAAAACCTTTAGGCTTTATATCCTTAGAAGGTTCTGCTTTAGTTATTTTCTCCTTAATAGGTTCTTTTTATTTAGGTAAAACTAGTTTTTTACTTTTTAGTAAGACTAGTTTCTTTTCTTTTAGTAAGATTAATATCTCTAGTAAAGGCTATTATATTAATAAGCTTAGTTAGAACTATTATTTACTAAGCTAGCTATAATAGCTTTAGCTATTACTTAGTATAGGGGATTTTAAGAGATCCTTTAGCTAAATAATTTATTTTTACTATTAAGTCTTTAATATTATTAAGTATAAATAGGAAGAGTTTAGTTATCAGCTCTGAGGTAGATAGTCTACTTCTTTATAAAGTTAAAGTTCTATACTTTTCTAAGGTTAAGTCTAGAGATAGGAGTACTAAGATATTTAAAAAGCTTTATCTAAACTAGTAATACTTCTCTAAAGTTAAAGAAACTACTAGAAAACTCTAAGTTTAGAATATAATATTACTTTCTATTTATAGTTCTGTGTTTTCTATATTCTTTATAGTACTAGTTTTTAGAGTTTTATAGCCTTCTATCTTTCTATTCTCTCTAAAGAGTAGTATAAGGTCTAGTTTATATTCCTTAGTATATTTAAGCTTAATATAATAATTATAATATAAAGTATTAAGGTAATACTATTACTATATTATATTAGTAAATAACTATAGATTATTTATCCACACTTTAGTAACTTTTCCCTAAAGTTATTAGGTAGTTATATATATATCTCTTTAAAGAAATATATAATAGAGGTAGCTATATCTATTTAATAGATAGTATACATAGTTTTCTTTAGCTATTATAGTAATAGTTATCTTAGTTACTAATCTAAGCAGTATATACTCTATTAGTATTAGAGTTATATAAAACTTCTCTAGATATCTTTTTACTACTACTATAAAATTAGTAATTACTATATAGTTAATAAGCTTAGAGAGGTTAGAGTTAAGTGCTTCCTTAACTTTATAATTAAGTAATTATTGCGCTAACACTATAACCCGCAAAGCAGCAGGATATATGCTACACTTAATAGATATATATAAGGTTATATAACCTATCACAGAGCATATATATATAGTTTAACACTACTACCCACATAGTTAAGTGGAACTTCTAAATAGATATATATTAACTTACAGGCTTTTAATATATATATATAAAGAGAGCTCTAAGTTCTATATAACTCTTAATCTAGCGTGAAACTAACACTAATTAATAGTTAACCTTATAAGTTATACTACTTAACTCCTATAGATTAGTAAGGATATTACTTAAAGAGGCAAAGTAATAACTCCTATACTAGATTTATAATCTAATATATAAGAAACTTATCTTTATACTACCCAGGTTATTAGGTATAAAGGGTAGGTTTGCTTATAGTATACCTATCTTAAAGACCTTAATATACCTCTATATCTATTATATAAATAACAAGTTTATTAATATAACTTATCACCTATAAATACTACTTAAATAACAAGAATAAAAGATAATAGATAAATAATAGATCTATAAATATTATAATAAGCTAATATAATAAAGATACTACTATAGAATTATCTATTCTAACTAGATTACTATATTTAAGCTTAAGATCTATCCTCTATAAATCTATACTGCTACTCTTTAAAGATACTAGAAAATCTATAATATCTATACTTATATATACTAGAATATTATAAAACCTTTACTTAGAATGCTTAAATCACTTACTATAAGATAAGTGCTACTATTAACCTTATAGTTATTAAGGAGAAATCACTTTTAACCCAGAACTATAACTTATACCTAAATAAGGAGTACACCTAACACTACTAGTAACTTTCTACTAAAATAATATATTATTTAGTATATAGTAAATAACTTACTAGTAGATATAGTAAAAGACGCTAAAACGCTATAATAACTTATAGTATTATTATTAGCACTACTAATACCTACCTAAACCTAAAATTATCCTAACTAAGAGGTATAAAATAAGGATATCTATCCCTTTACACCTTAAAATAGTAAAGTATCTTTCCTAATTAGTTTATAGATAAAAGTATAGCTTAAATATTATTACTTATAGTAAGTATAATAACACTATAGTAAGTAACTATAGCTACTACTATATAATTTATAATATTCTTACTACTACTACTAAACTTAGTATTTTAAAGGAAATAATAGAAGAAGATAACGCTAAATAATAGTAATACTACTTTATAGACCTAATAAGGATATTACTAAAACTAGAAATATAAAGCTTTACTTTAACTATACTAGAACTAGTAACTAGAGAACTAGCTATCTTAGTATAAATAAGAGAGACTTATACTATAGTAAAAGCTTTAATAAGAGACTCTACTAACTAAAACCTTACTATAGTATTTATTTACCTTCTTTTATATAATACTATTAACTACTATAGTAAATCCTTTTATACCTAGCTAATTAATGCTATAGTTAGACCTATTAGTTATAGTAACTCTATACTATTAACTTATTATAGAACCCCTAATCTCTCTAAATATAAAGGCATTTATAAATAACTATAAATAGGGTTAAATATTTAAATTTAGTGATAAAATTATAAAGAAAGAGGCAAATATAAAAATCCTCTTTTACTTTAAAAACTATAAAGCTAATAGCTTTATAGGTATAGCCTTATAGAGAGAGTTTATATATAACTTTATTAATCTACTACTTAAATTCTAGAACTAAGCTACTATAAGTATTATTTAATAACTCTATAACTACCTTATAATAGGTAGGGTATATACTACCTATAATTTCCTATAAGTTATAGACTAACTTTTTATAATTATTACAGAGAATAACTTCCACTTTTAGATAACTGAGAAAGCTAAGAAATAAGTAAGCAAGAATACTATATTTATAAAACTATAGAAAAATAAAAACTTTACTAGAGAAATTATAGATAGTAATAGCAAGAGAAGAGCAAAGTTTATACCTTTATAGACTAATAATAGAAGAGATATATCTATAAATAATAAGGCTCTGCAGCTAGTTAATCTCAGTTTAACTATAAATCCTAACCCTGCTCTAAATATTATAAATACTTAAATTAGACTTAAAAATAATATATACTTACTTATATACTAACTTATAGATCTAACTAAGCTATATATTAATAAGATAAAGTATAGCAGTAAAGATATAAATATACTAAAGCTAAAACTCTATATCTTTTAGAATATATATAAGAGGGCAGGCTTTATAAAGGAATAAATACTATTTGCTTTTCTAATTATACTTAAAGAAAGGGTATTGCATTATTACTATAAGATAATTTACTAAATTTAGCCTTATCTTAACCTAAACTAGATTATTACTAAGCTTAGTAAATATTTTAAAATAGAGGAATTTAAATAAGTATACCTCACTAAATAGAATACTACTATACTTATATTAATTATAAATAATAATCTATCTATAATAAAGCTTAAAGCCTTAGATTTACTAATTAACACTCTTATAAAAATATAACCTATATTAGGCACTACCTATAAAAGTAATAAGATTTTATATAACTAACTCTTTTAAGGTTACTAAGAAGTTAAGGAATATAAATAAGCTACTATAAACTCTATAATAAAGTTTAAGAGCCTCTATAACTAGCTTAAAGTTATAATTAGTAATATAGTTATATTTAGAAATAGTTAATTACCTCTATAACTATAATACTATACTAAGCAATACTAAATAGATTATAAGTATAATAAATAGAGCTAGAATAATTAATTTAGCTGCTCTAGTCTATACTAAAACTTTAAATAAGATAATTTAAAGTAATAGCAAGATTCCTAGAAGCAGAGATACTATATCTATAAAAAGATAGGCTGCTATTTAATAAACTATATATAAAAAGAGAGGAATAAAGTATACTCCTGTTTTTAAAGTAATTTATAGATTTAAAATACTTTAAAGATAGCTTACTAGTAATTTCTTACTTAATATAAAAGGACTAAAGATAAGAGTTATAATAATTTAATAATAAATAATAAGAAGGATAAAGAGATTAAGATATATCTCTAGTTACTTAGAGAAGAGTAAGATAGTTAGGAGGACTAATAATTTAATAATAAATAGCAAACTTTATTCTTTATCTAATTTATAAACCTAAACGCCTAACTAACCTATTTAGTAAATAAGAATATTATTACTAAGTACCTACTTAACTAAGTAGCTTACTATAGGATTACCTACTATAACCCTTTTAAATAAATAACTAATAATACCCCTATTAATATCTTCACACTTAATAGAAGATATTCTTTAAAGACTTTCTAGAATATTATCCTAGATATAGAAGCTACTAGATTTTTAATAGCTAGTTATAACTAGTTTATTATACTTAGAAGAACTAAGTTATCTAATATTATAATTAATCTTACTATTATAGGAGGAGTAAGTATTAAATTTAGTTTAGAAGGAGCAATTAAATTAATAAGAATAATAATTATCTCTATACCTTTTAAAGAAATAATATTCTATATTATATTAGTAAATACCCCTTTTCTCCTATATCTTATAGATATAGATAAACTTAGTATTTAATTTAATAATTTAAGAAACTATTTATAATAAGGAGATCTAATTATCTCTATTATCTATAAATAGAATTATTTATAGCTACTATTAGATATAGAGAAGATATTAGTCTAAAATAACCTTATAGAGACTAAGTTATACTAACTCTATTAACGTTTTAGATATCTATTAATCTACTAACTTTATAGGGTTTTATAATAGTTAAGCTATTAAGTTAAAATATAAATATTTAAATATCTTATAAAGTTTTATAAATATTACTAACTTAATATAGAAGCTCTAAATTACTTTAAATTTATTTTTAAGGATAACTATAACTTTAACTATATTATAGTTATTAATATTATTTATTTTAACTTAAAACTAGTACTTTATATAGTTAATATAGCTACTACCTTTAATATAGGAAGATTTCTATAAGATCTATTAGTAAGTATAGTACTTAATATACTTAAATAATACTAGATCTATACCTATCTTAGACCTCTAGATATAGTAATTATTAATACTAGTACTAATTTTAGCTTATCTAAGTAATATAATATACTCTATTTAATATTAATAACTATTACTAAAGTCCCTATTAAGGCTTATAACTTTATAAGTAAAGTTAAGAGATATTATATAATTCTTTAAAAAATCTATAATATAATTTGCTAAGATCTTTCTAATATAGATTATAAAATAGTTCTCTAAATAGCTTTAAAGGCTATTAATAATACTATAGGGCTAAAAGACCTAGTTCTAATATTACTTATCTTTAAAGTATACCTATAGCTTATTAATAAATCCCCTCTATCTCTGGAAATCTAGAAATAGGTAGCTATTATATAAAAGGTAATAGAAAACCTCTAAAAAGTCTAAGCTTTATACTAAGTTTTAGAAGCCCTTACTACTTATAATAGACTAGATATATATAGAACCTTATAGCTACTACTACTCTTACTTATATATATCTACTATAAAAAGAAAAGCTAGTAAGAACTATATAAACTCCTTACTATTAATAGTAAGACCTATATACTTAACCTCCTATATAGATCTTAGACCTTCTAATTAACTATTATCCGCCTATAATATAATACTAGTAATACTAGTAATACTAGCAGAGATAATAATAATATACTAATAGACTCTCTAGACTAGAATACTAAAAGAATAGAAGAAATAGATAAGAATAACACTATACTAGTACTAATAATAATATTATTGTCTCTATATAAGAGGAGTAAACTACTAAAAAACTATATAGAAGCTATTATAATACCTACTATAGGTTTAATATAAAGAAGTAACTGCTTTATAGACTAAAATAGATAAGAGAAAAGTATAATTAATATTATTTTTATTATTAATATAGCAAAGGCTCTTAGCTAAGAGATTAGTAATACTATAACCTTTCTAATAGTAAAAGAGTATTTAGATTATAACCTTGCTATCTACCTATATAAGAAGGGTATTATTATAATAATAGGAGAACCTTTCTCTACCTCTATAATAGCTAAGATAACTATACTTTAGAAATATAGTGTTTTTAAAATTATCCCCTATAATACTACTATTTATAGTAAAACCTGGATTTTTAAATCCTATATAGTTTATAAAGTTAAAGGAAAAGGAACTAACTAACCTTATAAAAAGTTATAACTTATTATTTAGAGTTATAATAATAATAATAAGACTTTAATCCTTATATAATTACTAATAATTTAAAGGGTAAGTTAATAACTACTTCTTACTTTAGTACTATTCCTTATAGTAGGGAGATTTATCCTATAGCTTAGAGATATTATATAAATATATATCTAATCCTAAATAGAGCTTAATAGGATAATATTAATAGACCTCCTAAGTAAAATTAGAAATAAATACCCTAAAAATTAGATTATAAGGATTATTAAACTCTTCTATAGTATTATAGAAGCTAGAACTAATTAGTGGGTAACCTATAGTAAGTATTATAGAGAAAAGCTTAAGATAGATTAATCCTTATTTAACCTATACTTACTAATCTTCTTAACTACTACTAACAGATTTAGTATTATTAATATATAAACTAATAATATAATTAGACTTTTAACACTAAGTTTCTCTAAATAAGAGGATAATAAACTTATAAAAGCTAGCTTTACTATAAAGGATAAATAATAACTTAACCTAAATAACCTACTAATATTTAATAGTAGTATTATTATGCTAAATATAAATAGTAGTCTTACTCTATACTAAAAGGGGTAAGGAAATAAGATTAAGCTTATTAACTTAAAGGCTACCTTAACTAAATAAAAATAGCAATACATTTAGCAAAGAGTAAGAGGTATATATATTATATTAATTTGCTAACTAGAGGTATACTTTAATCTATTTGCAGCTATATAGTATTAGAAGCTAACTACTAAAGATAAAAAAGCACTTAATTAATGCCTTAAATAGTAAAAGGAGAACCTTAACTATAGCCTTATATTTATACCTATTAACTTAGTAATAGCTAAACTATTTGTTTTTATTAATAGCTCTTTTACTAATAATTTAGACCTCTTATTACAGATTAGATTTATTATTATCCTTACTAATAAGATAATAAATAATATAATATATTTATAATCTATAATAATACTATTTACTTTAGCTTAATAAAGTATAAGAGGGTTATCTAAAATATCCTAGCTTTCAAAGTCTATAGTATAGTTACTAATATAGATCTCACCTATACTATTATAATAATGCTCTAGAAGATCACTAACTACCTTAAAAGACCTTATATCTCTATAATTATCTATACTAATTTATACTTACTATATAAATACCTTATTAAGCTTAGTACTATAAAGGAGAAGCAATTAATAATTAATATTATAGCGCTTTAATAGTTTTATAAGAAGAGGGAGATCTATAAAGTATAATAGATTAACAGTAATAATAACTCTATAGATACTTTTATAAAGAGTACTCTAAATTAAACCCTTAAATACTTCTTTAATAATAATAAAGTAACAGTTTATATAAAGGGATAAGTGACTTAAGAAGAGAAGGCTGAGAAGTTAGATAAGCAGCACTAGATATACTAAAGCAGCTCTAGTATCTTAGAAGAAGAGGATTTAACTATATTAAATATAGAATAGGATTAGTATATAATCCTGCACTATTTTCACGTTTTAAACCCACTTTAAGTCTGTAATAGGTATTAGTAATATAGAAGTATATTTTAGCAGGTTATAGTATATCTAGCCTTAAAGAAAAGACTACTAGTATTATACTAACACTATAACCTGCAAAGCAGCAGGATATATGCTACACTTAATAAATATATATAAGGTTATATAACCTATCACAGAGCATATATATATAGTTTAACACCACTGCCTATATAGTTAAGTGGAACTTCTAAATAGATATATATTAACTTACAGGCTTTTAACATATATATATAAAGGGAGCCCTAAGTTCTATATAACCCTTAATCTAGTATGAAACTAATAGTAATTATAAGTAAGGTATCTTTTATATATAGAAGGTTTAATATCTCTATAGAATATTCCTAGTTAAAAAAAGAGTTTAGGAGTAGTCTTATTACTATACTATTTTATAGAGTTAACTATAAAATAGAGCTTACTTAAACTTAATAGAGTTAACTATTAATATAGAGTTAACTATCTTCCTTAGGTTAAGAGTAATAGGTAACTATTAAGGTTATACTACTATTTAATATAGCTTACTAGGGTAAATATATTATTAAGTAAAAATATAATATAAATAAATAAAGGATCTCTTCTTAAAGGTAATAAATGCTCTAGGAGCCTTTATTATATTTATTATATTAAATATATTAAGTATATTAAAGAGCTTAAACGCATTAAGCATATTTAAGTCTATTTATATACTTAAGGGGTTAAATCCCTTTAATATATTACTCTTAATACTAGCCTAAAATTTTACTTTATTCTATACCTACTCTATTAATAGCATGTTAATCTTAATATATTAGTAAAGACTTAAAAACACTTTCTATTTACTATAAGAGAACCTAATAGTAGTATTATAAAGTACCTAAAATTCTAGAAATTTCTTAATATATAGAATAAAGTTCTCTAAAGCTATATCACTAATATATATTACTAAATACTAGGAAAGTTATAGAATAGTAGTTTCCCTACTATTACTGTTAACTATATTATTAATACTTAGCTAGTGCTATAATATAAAAAGCTTATTAATTATTAGGTTAATAAATACTCCTACTTTAGCTATATTACTATCTCTATTATTAAATTATTCTATATTAGTATTAAGGTATAGGTTTATTACTATACTAGAGATCTTAAGAGTATATTTAATAAATTAGTGTTATTTTAGGCTAGCTAGTAAGCTATAATAATAGAGAAAGATTAGTAATAGTTAAAAGTCCTCTCCTCCTTATACTATACCCTCTTTAAGAAGATCTAATATTATATATACCCTAAAGTATTACTTTTACTCTCTATTAAGCTATAAAAGCTATTTATAAAGGGCAAAAATAGCTTCCTTAAGGAGCTAAAGTATACTTATAGTTCTTATAGATTTAAGAAAGCCTTTAGCTTACCCTACTACTATATACTCTATACCTACCCTATTACTAATATCTCTCTACTACTCTTAAAGATCTATTCCTACTAACTTTAGGTATAACTACTACTTAATAATAATAAACTAATAATACTTAACCTAAGGGAAGTATATAGTAAGGGCTGCTCTAAGTAGTTAGAGAAAGTACCTAACTAATTAACTATATAAAACCCCTTATTATTTAAGTATAAAGTAGTAGTAGAGATAGCTACTATAATTCTACTATTAATAGTATTACTAATACTAAGTAAAGTAACTTTAACTTATAAAGGTTTTAATATAGTTATAACTTATAATAGTTATAACCTAGATACTAAACACTAATAATATTATATATATATTACTGCTAATAAGAGATTTAAAGTTATTAATGCTACTTAGCCTTATAGTAAGGCTAATAACCTAATCCTGGTCTCTAGTACCCTCTTATTATAAAAGCTCCTTCTCTAAGAGCTACCTAAAGCCACTAATATCTATAAAGATTCTTTTATAATTATTAAGATCTTAGATATAGTTTAATGCTCTATATAATCTTATTAATAATAAATATAACCTTAAAATAACTATAGAAGTTAAGGAACTTATAGATATAAAGCTATAAGAGATAGAGGCTATAGAAACTGCTACTATAGTTAAGGAGACTAAACTATATTAAATTAAGTAATTAAAGAGTATTATAGACTCTAAATAACTTTAATATAAGTTACTATTTTATATACTTATTTATATATTATATATATCTACTTTAACTATATTATTTAGCTCTAATTATACCTATTTTAGCTACTTATTTAAATAATATTAAAATGCATAAAATAGAGGGCTTTTTGATATATATAAAATAACTAAATACTAGCCTCCTATTAGCCTAATAAGTTAACTGCTCTTTTCGCCGGTCTTTAGAGACCTACGTGGCGCGCGCCCACTTGGCTATGGCTGGAGGGGTCCCGAATATCCAGGTTGGGGTCCCGAATATCCTGCCCCTTGTTGAACTTCAAGACTGAGACCTGGAGGCTGGACCTGTTGGAGCTGGGCCGCCACGGATGGCAAGGGCTGGTCTTAACAGCCGCCGGCTCCGAGGGACCTCCACCTGGACTTCAGGTCCTGCCGGGTGCGCGGAACCGGAGAATCGTAAGCCCGTGAGAGCCCCGCATGGCCCGTGTTCAGATGCTCGGCTGCACGCTTTTCCTGAAGTTCTTCCATCCACCACCTGGCAATCCCCGCCGAGCTGGGTCAGCCACCTTTAGGTAAGACAAGCAAAGGGAGCTGGGAAGCTAATTGAACCGTTTTCGTCAATCGACCCCACTCCCCCAGCTCCGGCTTAGCGCGGATGTCACAGTAACCACCAAGAATGTCGACGACGACGAGACAGGGGCCGTGGGCAACAATCAATCTGATAGAGCAGAGAAAAAGAAAAACACGACATCTACTGTGATGTGACCAGCGCCAGAACCTGGGATTCGAGGGGACCCGAGCGCGACATCCCCAATCTTGCCGCAATTCCACTGCGCCCAATTCTTCTCGCGTGGTATAGTTGGATGCCATTCACCTCGTTCGGTTGAGCAAAAATCAGATCTCAAGGCCCCCCCTACCCCTTATGATACCTAAAAACAACCGGAGCCTTGGCAACCACGAGCAAGAGCGACCCGAAAGGTATGTAATGCGTGCACATGCGTCGCTGTCAGTCTGGGCTGGATGTCAGTGTCAGTGTCAGTGTCACCGCCACCACAACACCACGAAATGCCGGAGAACAACTTTTGACAATCTCTGACTTGGTCCAGCGGTCGACGACTCACACCTGCAGCAGCATCCTTGCTATCTGGTTCAACAATCTCCGTAATATTCCCAGTGCAAACCTCGAACGAACTGCCTCGCCCGACCACACACCCCTGACGACAACATCTACGACTTCTAGGGCAGCTAGCGGCAGCTAGGGCAGTCAGGGACAAAGAATCGACCTCAGCAACCAGCCGAATGCATCGCCCGAACAATCCCGCCACAACCCACCATGGACCATGAGGAGAGCCGCCTCGACGAAGACTCCCGCCCGACTACCGCCCACCGCGTCGCCGACGACGACGAGAGCCCACGCATCAACGAACCCGGCGCGGGCCATGGTCAACCAGATCAACAACGACAAAACAACAGTGCCACACCTACGCCAGACGAGTCGCAGCTCACCCCCACCAACAGTTGTTTCCGCCATCATGACTTCGCCCCCGACCGCGAATCACCGCTCAACCCCGTAAAAGACACCGTCTCACGACCCCAGACCGACTCTATGCTTCCTCCCCCGCGACCACAGACGAATAATGCCCTCGATAGCAGCTTCGTTGAGGGCCCCGCATACGATAACTCTCGCCATGGCGACTCCCTTGCCGAATCCGCTGTCCGAGCTCATCTGCAGGACGTCGAGTCAAGCTTCGTCTCCCGCTTGTCTCCTATACCAACGATAACCCATGAAGGTGCCGACGATACCTACCTGTTCGATGGCACGGCCTCGACAAGGTCTACTACCCGGGGCCAGCCCCCCGCCAACCCTACCTCCGTTTCGAGGCCGCGGGCCAATGCCGCCGATAACTCGGGCGTTGACGAATATTCCGAGCTGAAGCCGCAGGATTCCGCATCTGTCCACGTCTCCAACAATACCTCCTCTCTTGAGCAAATGTCCTCTTCGCCTGCCGCCGCCGCTGCCGCACGAACCATATTTCGAACTCTGTCCAGCGCGAGCAACCGAACAGATAAGCAGTCGCAAGAACCGCCTGCTGCAGACGAGAATGGCGAGGAGCGTTCACATTCCCGTGCCGAGTCTGCTGCTGAATCTGTCTCGACGACGCTCCGGAGCAAACGATCTGACGGTAGCCTACATGGCGGCCCTGTAGACGCAGGCAATACTCCAGGACATGCCCTGCGCTTCGGCAGCCGGCCGAAATATCTGCGCAGCCGTGGCGCGAGCCAAAGATCCTCAGTCTCCTCGTTCGTCACCAACCCCGACTCCCATGAAGACCTCGAGAGCGATGCGACTGCGAATCTTGGCGCCGACTTTGCCCTTCAGTCCGGCGGCGCCGCTACGACCACAAGCCTGCCCCGCAGCCTCAGCAGTATTTTGTCAAGGTCTGTGAGCATTGGCAGCATGGCCTCGGGCCTGGACGATCCCGAGTCGCTACCAAGCCAGCTGGAGACACTTGAAGAGGTCGAACCAGGGTTTACCCCTCGCCGCCCGCCGAGAAACGATGATCTTCTTGCGACCCCGAAACCATCCAAGGAGAACCTGACCGCCCCTACCGATACCGTCATCGCCCGCCATGTCAGGAACGTGCAGGTGCCCGAATCGTTGGCGAAGGAGTACAGGTCCAAGAGTGGCTTTGCCACGCCTCGCAAACCCTCTGAAGCACCACTTGGCGCCTCTACACGGTCGGGTAAGAACTTGACCCTGAAGGAGCAGAGCAGTACAATCGAGCGGCTTTCCAAGGAGAACTTTGATTTGAAACTCAAGGTCATGTTTCTGAGTGATCGCCTCGATAAACTGTCCGAAGAGGGTGTCAAGGAGATGATCTCAGAAAACGTTGAACTCAAGACGAGCCTCGCTGTCATCCAGCGCGACAACAAGGCGCTCCGAAAAAGGGTCAAGGAATTAGAGAAGCAGCTGAAGGACGATCAAGAACGACCCGGCACTGCGAGGAGCGGGAATTCTTCGAACGACTCATCCGACCAAGACGCCCAGGACCGCCAAGAGGAAATCATGTACCTTAGGGAGCGCATGGAGGCGTACGAGACCGAGTTTGAGAGGTTGCGTAACGAGAGCATCTCAAAAGAGGCCGAGAAGCGCAAGCTCGCCGAAGTTGTAAAGTCACTTGGTGAGAGGACGGGTGGAAATCTTGGGAGCCAGGAGGAAGCGGACGTTTGGAAGGATCTCCTCGAACAGGAGACGGCACGTCGAGAGCAATCCGACGAGGACAATCGCAAGCTTCGAGATGAGATGTTCCGCTTGAAACAAGACATGAGCAGCGGCCACGGCGGCATGCATCATACGACCAACATTTACAACATCACCAAGAAACAGCGTCAAACCTCGCCTAGTCGTCCGGTTTCAGGCCTCTCCGGCGACAACGAAACAAACGGTGGTTTCAGTGCCGCGAGCACTCTGGTGGAAGAACTTCGAAGAGAAAGTGAGCAATTACGACACGAGAACGCTGAGCTGCGGCGTGAGGTTGGAGCGCAAACATCGATGCTCACGTCAAGAAACCGTGAAAAGGAGCGTCTGTACCAGGAGATTGAGGATCTCAAGATGGCACAGCGACGTGGGGGACCCGCGCCGTCGACCATCGATTCTCTCTTGGAGCGTTCTGCGTCTAGGGCAGGAGCTCATCATAGATCCATGTCACGCGTGAGTGCGAGCAGAACTCAGATGACCGAGATGGACGAGCTGGAGCGCGAGGAGCTCGAGACGAAGCTCGCCGAGACTCGCGACAAGATCAACGAGGTCAAATTACAAAACCAGGAACTCCAACGCGAACTCGAGGGGTGCATGGCCGACTTTGAAACCGCGATACAGGGAAAGCGAGAAGCGGAAGAGCTTGCTGGTGCCCTGCAAGAAGATCTCGACAACGCCATGAACGACCTTGTGGCACTGCAGGCAGAAAGGGACGAGGCGTTAAGAGAGCAGGCGGACATGGAAACAGAGTTTGAGTCACTGAGGAAAGAGGCTCAGGAGGAAATTGATGCGCTCGAGGGCGAGGCCGACCAACACGGAAATGAAATAGAAAGGCTCAAGCTCGAGCTGAACGACAGAACCGAGAACTTCGACGCCCTGCAGGAGGAGATGCGCAAGATGAGCGAAGCACTTGTGCGTCTGGAGGACGACCAATCGGCCAAGATCAGGAGGATACAGCAACTGGAACAAGAACTTGCGGACGCTAATAAGGAATCGGAGGAGCTCGAGGCCAAGCTGCTTGAATCAAACGACAAGGCGCAGCGGCTCAGTGTGCAGCAAGAGTCCAGCCAGGGAGAGATCGCGTTCCTCCGCGAAGAGCAGGAGGGCGACAAGATTCGCATTGGAGACCTTGAGGCGGCGCTTGCCAACACCGAGCAAAGCCTTCGCGACGAGCGCGAACGTATCAAAGAGCTCGAGCAACGCCTTGCGACCGAGCGGCGCCAGCGCGAGATTGTGGCCAGCAGAGAGAAGGAGGAAGTGCAGCAATTCGTTAACGATCTCAACCGGGAGATGTCGGCTGCCAAAGACGAGGCACGGAGGCTGCGTAAGAGTCTGACCTCCCGCGAAGTCGAGGCCACGGAATGGAAAGAGCGGCTCATGGAGCTTGAGAACAACCTTCGAGAGGCATTGGGCGATCTTAACGGGACACGGTCCAGTCTTCTCAAGGTCAGTAGGACGTCTGCGCTCAGGTTTGCACACGCTAACAAATTGCAGTCGATCGCCAAGCTTCAACGAGAGCTCGAAAATACCGTTCGCGAATTGGACACGACAAAAGCGTCGCTGGTTGAGAAGGACCGTATCATCAAGCAGCGCGACGCTCTACTCGAGTCACACGGCCTGGAGTCGCGCAAGCTTGCCGTTGAACTGGAGAAGGAGATGCAGGCACACCGCACCACGAAGAATCAATTCGAGACATTCCAGAAGACCCATCAGCACGTTTCCAGGACCGTTAGCACGCAGGATCTACGCATTTCCGAACTCGAATCCTCGCGAACTCAGGATAAGAAGAGGATTGCTCATCTCGAGTCAACCTTCAAGGACCAGCTCACCGAGCGCAACAACCTGCTGCTTGTTCTCTGGACACGACTTTCGGCCCTTTGCGGCACTGACTGGGCCCACGACAACAGTCTTATCAACGGTCGCGCGCTGCCCTCGCTCGAGGCGGTCGCTACGATGCTTCCAGGATTCAGCAAGAATTTGCTCGCCGCAGTAAAGACGATCGAGACGATGGTGGGAGGGTTCTCTTCTCGGATTAAGAGTGTGGAAAGAGACCTGTGGCGCGAGTATCAAAGCCTAGAGACCAATCTCGAGACACGGACGAAGAAGCTCGAGCGGCTCGAGACGATCGTCCGCAACAGTATGGCATCGGGTACTCTTGGGGCTTATGAGCAAGCCAGGATGGCACGCCTGGAGGACGCATACCGGCAACTTAAAGTGGAGAATGCGACACTCCGGACCGCACAAGACGTCAGGAGCAGGGCCGCTTACTCGGCCTCCAACGATCCCAATGCCGCCGTCCCCGAACCGGTAAGCGGCAGTCCTTCTCCGTCCATCCCGACCGGTCCTCGCGAAAGGGAGAGAAAGCCACGCAAGGGCGAACGGACATCAACAATGACACGTAGTGTCTCCAGTCATACCATGACGACACCAGGATCCACCAACCACAACCCGTTTGAAGCAGCATTGGCCGAGCGGGATCCCACTGACAACCGATGGATTTTCAAATTGCGCGATCTTGAGAACAAGCTGAAGGCAGAGCGTGAAGGACGATCTCAGGATAGGTCCGTTGCGAGGCAGAGACTTGGTGGATTGGAGTCAGAGAACCGCGCGCTCCAGAGCGAAGTGGCGCGCATACGCAGGGCCAATGGGGCCATGGAGTGAAGAGACAAGGGGATGTTGTGGCTTTCCTTTGTACAATTTCAACGGGTGTATCACTAGCCTCGTAGGACCGGAGTAGACATGGCTCTTCTGCTTGTTCTTATGTATCCGTAATATTGAAGAAAGACAGCATCAGGCAGGGGTTTCTGGGGGTGTTTGCGGAGGACGGCCGCTTTTTAGGACAATTAATATGAAACTCACATCTGCTAAGCTCTTCTACGGCATGAGATTTGAGTGATGAACGATACCTATGCAATTTCGAGACCGAGCTCACCATTCCTACATACTGAACCTGTTGGGGAAACTCAAACGAAGCCTCTCCCGTTGCTGAGGACGCTACAGGGCGCGAAGACGAGAGACTCGCCATGATTTTCTTGTGCCGAAATTAAAAAAAAAACCCCCAAAAAAAAACCCCAATTGGTGTATGAATGAGAAAGAAGCTTCGCAGTAGCTTCTCTCACAAGATCGAGTCGCTGCCCGCCGAGATTGAAGGAGCGGGGGTGGCTGAAGCCTGTGGCTAGAGCTCTGGGTGGATTGAGCTGTAATGCTAAGACCGTGTGGCTGAAAAGCAACCTTGGAAGCGTTGAGAATGTCACTTGTTAGTTCTGCCTGATGAAAGCGTTTTAGTTGTGATGACAAATTAGCTATTAAAGGTTAATTAATCACTAAGGTAGGTAGCGTTGCAATGTCTAGTTATAAGTGTTAATGCATTAGTGGTATGATATCATGACTGAGCTGAGTGGGCGGCGAAGTAAGCATGGCTACTTCATAAGAGAAGCTTTATCCTGTTAAAAATAAGACAGAGTCATAGCCTACATCACACCCCTGCGTTTGCACCAAACGGCCATAAGACATGTTCAACAGCAAATCGTGGCCAGGAATTTATTCAGGACGTAAGCTGAATCAAGTCGAGTACTGGGTAGCGTTCGGGAATAGTACACTCGGGTCCATCTCCGGACGTCTGCCGCCATTGGTGATGCTCACATTCCCCTAATTAATGAAGCACGCAATAGCCTTACCGTATTGCGAGGTTTTGAATCTCCCCATCAATCCATCTCATAACTCCCCATCCGTTATTTAAGCTTTTGGCGTTATTGCTCTCGCAAAAGCCCGATTGGCTGTCTTTCTTGAGACTGATCTTGACCCAATCTGAACTTGGCTCTTGACCCCAGGTTCTGCGAGCCGTCCCGTCGGATTCACCATCAGGACCAAACTTAACCGTCGACATTGCAGACTCAATTCCCAAACGTCTACACAACCACCAAAGGCACCAGAAGAAGCTCGCGCCGAATCCCATCTCCAGCTCTATCCCCCGATCGGTGGAGAGGTTCGGATGCAAATCCGTCCGAGCCGTATGCAATGCTGAATCCCCGCGGCCACGACTCGACCGCTGGCGGCGGAGGAGTATTTACTAGGTACAACGTATTACTACTGCGTGGTTCAATTTCCAATTTGTCAGCGCCCGCCGGGGAAGTGGTACCCGCCCGTCTCTTGTGTTCCAGTGTTTCCCATCCGCTGCCCAGTGGGCATGGAAAACCAGTGTTTCTATGCCTGTTCTCGGCAGCGATTGTCCATCATGTTCCTCATGGATGGATGGTCTGTCCTGTCCAGACTCCAGTGTAATCCAACCCGCAGCGACGGACGACGCATTAGTCAACCGGACCCGCCCGTCGAAATTGACAGAAACCTCCGTTCACCACGTCTTGCATTCCACCGCTCTTTTGAGGACAGGTGGAAGGAAGGTTGCATCCTCCATCAGCCATCCTTTCACCTTGTTGACTTTGCTGCTGGCATATAAACTGATTCCATATCCCACCTGAATTCCTTTGCCAGTCTATATACATCAAGCCTTGAACCACACTATCCGCTACCCGTCACACATTTTCTACACCACTTTTGAACCTGCGCTGTCAAACCCGCCCCAATCGTCAAAATGACTTACACTCTCTACGACGCCTCCGTCCCCCTTCTCACTGCAGGACTCAACACCCTGCTCAATCTCCTAGCCAAGGCTGAAGCCCACGCCGCGGAGAAGGGCATCGATGTCAAAACGCTGCTCGACGCCAAGCTCGCCGAGGATATGCTGCCGTTCACCTTCCAGTACCACGTCGCCACCGACTGCGCCATGAAAATCGTCGCCCGTGTCCAGGGCAGCGAGCCCGAGGCTTTCGAAAACAAGTTCGACGGCGTCGCCGACCTCCGCAAACGCGTCGAGCACACGCTCGCCCTCGTCAAGGCCGCCGACCCCAAGACGTTTGAGGCTCGCACCGATGCCCTCGTCCCTCTCGGCCTGGGCTTCGGCAAGGGTGAGATGCAGATCCCCGCGCGCGACTACCTCGTCGCCTACGGCATGCCCAACTTCTTCTTCCATGTCCAGGCCGCCTATAGCATCCTGCGCAAGGAGGGTGTCCCACTCGGCAAGGCCGAGTATCTCGGTCCCTTCATGGGTCCCTTCGTTGAGCAGCACCAGAAGTCTCAGCAGCAGTAAACGGGGTTTGATTTGGTGAGCGGAGGTACGAATCGTCACAGGATGGCGCCCGGTATGAATAAACATTGGGATCGGATGGGGGTTGTTTACGAAAAGCCATAGACATAATGAACATGATGCCTGAGAGAGTGTTTCCAAAGTAACGTGTTTGTCAAGAAATCAGTGATTTTGAGGCCAGCTGCTGCAACTAAATGGTACTTTGAACCATTGCGAGAATACTGATCGGTCTCTCATGCCGACGTCAATAATGAATCGGACGATTGATTCTGTTCAAGAAGTCCTTAACCCCTCCCGTCATTGGGGGGGGCCTCCGAACCGCTTGTAGGTCCCGGCATCTCAAAGGTTAGGTAAGGTAGTGCATCATGGGGGCCACTGTTATCAACCTATCTTATCTATCCGAACACCTCATACATCCACTCCGACAGCCAATGATAAAAGCTTGTGCAAGACGTGTGAAGTCGCCCCACCGTCGCGTTGCGCCGCACCGTGCCGCTCGGGTGCCGCAGCTTTCCATCCTTTTCTTTTTCCCTTTTTCTCTCCAGCCTCTCTTCAACCGCAGTATCGCCGTCACCAGCCACATTACGATCCTGTCACTCGCTCGCCTGCCTTTGGTCTTGGGAAGGCTTCGTATTCAGACAAGCATTCGCCAGCGAATTATCCTGAGTACCTGAAGTGCTTCATTACAATATGGCTGGCGAACTAAGCGAGGCCGAGGCCCTGGCCACGCCTGAGTTCTGGAACGAGCGCTACACAAAGTCGGACGGCTCCAATCCGACGCACGAGTGGTTCCGCACCTTCGCCGCCTTGGAACCCTACTTCCAGAAACACCTTTTCTCTACGAGCCGGCCTGAGACGGCGCCGCGCATTGTGCATCTCGGCTCAGGAGACAGCGTATGTCCGATCCATCCATCTTCACTTCTCCGTCTGACTTGACATTTTCACTCATTCAATTCCATAAAACCAAGCAAGTTTCTTCATCTAATCTCGGCTGCCCCGCACTAACAACTGAACCCCAGACCATCCCCGCTGATCTGTTTGAGCGTGGCTACACGAACCAAGTCTGTCTTGATTTCTCTACCGTCGTCGTCGAGCTCATGAGATCTCGCCACGCACCCTTCGGCGGCATCGAATGGCGCTGGGCCGACGTTCGCGACATGCCCGACGCTGCACCCACAAAGTCCATCGATGTCGCCTTCGACAAGGGCACCATGGACGCCATGATCCACGGCTCTCCCTGGTCGCCGCCCGACGACGTCAAAGACAACACAAGCCGCTACCTTCGCGAGGTCCATCGTGCTCTCAAGGACGACGGCGTCTTCTTGTACATCACGTACCGCCAGCCTCACTTTATGAAGCCACTGTTGAACTCTGAAGGGCTGTGGGATCTCGAAATGGATGTGTTGTCAGGGGGGGAGAGCGCATTTGATTACTATGGTTTCATCCTACGGAAGAAGGCTGCATCATGACCACGGAATAGACGGGTATACGTAGACCGACGTACGCCAGTCAGACGAGTCATATTAACGGAGAGCGACACACAAGATGCTCAATGCTCAATATTCAACATGAGGAATTCCACCGAGGACATCAAGGTTGGTCGGAACTGCAAAAAGATTGTCGCCTCTTTACCCATCAGAAGCCCAAGTACTGATTCGCCCTCTCGATCAAGGCGCTCTCTCCGTCCCCCTCGCCTGCCACCTCTAACCTGCCCAATCCCATAGCCCTTCTTGCCTCAGGTACAACGATGGCATCCTCGCCAGGTCGCCCGACATGGGCCTTCTCTCCCTTGCCACCGGGGAAATCTGGGCCAGGCAGCCCTTCCAAGAATGCCTCTCTCTGCCTCTTCAGATAGCTGACGTTCTGGTCCGTAAGAGGGCACACGGGTATGTATAAGACGCTCGAGTCGCCCTTGCCCTCGTGGACCATATCAACCGCGTGAATCGAATCCGCATGCCAAACCACAAAATCGCCTGGCCTGATCTTCGGCATGTGCACCATTGTCTTGCCCAGCTCCAGGTGAGGATGCAGCTTCTCCGTCAGCTCTTGACAGTGTCCCGGCGTGGCACCATGCAGCTCGGAAGACATCGCCCCGCCACCCGTGAATACCCAATTGTCCTCTCTCAGGAACGCCTCACCGTTGATATCCTCGTCGATTGGCTGGAAAAACGGCCTCAAGAGCAGGTACGCCGTAGTGTGCCGCACGAGGGGGTTGACCAGCAAAGTCCCCTCTCGCGGACCGCTCGCGCTCATGCTTAACCATCCCTGGAACATGCGGAACATGCTGCACGCGCCCGCGCCGTTGTAGAGGTCCTGCACAGCATGCACACGCGCGCTGACTTCCCACGGGTCGTACGCCTCCCAGTCCCCGCGGAATATGGCGTCGTATGTGCCCGTCTTTCCGTAGCCCTCCCGTTCCCAGCGCTCGAGGGAGCCTCCGTCCATGTGCGGCCCAAGGGCAAAGGTCGCGTCGCCGGGTTGGCGAATCCGCAGGCGGTCTGCGTATGTGAGAGGTTGGAGGGAAATTGCGGCCGACGGGGACTTGTTCCAGAGATGGCGCATGAGAGCCGTTTGGACCTTGAGCAAGTTCGGGTGACCACGAGCCTTGAGTTGAGGAAGCGACCAATAAAGCTCGTACACTTGGGGATTATCCGCGGGAAAGGCTGCAGCTGTCAGTTGGACTCTTTCATCCCGTAAATAGGATTAGGATAGAGAGGCTTGCCTTTCGTGAGGGGGTTTTTCTGGACATAAGCCTCGACCTCGGCCTTATATTCTCTGGCCTCTCTTTCGTCTACCACACCCCTTACCACGGCCGCGCCGCGCTTCTTGATCTCGCCTCTCAATCTCTCTATGTCGCCATTGAGATGACTGAATTCAATGCTGGGAATGATGGCAGGCCCTTTTGAGGCGATCGTCTCGTTTTCCTCCCTGAGTGATCGGAGCAACCTTCCCCAGGATTCAACTACGGCATCCTCGTGCCCGGCCACGAGGTCTTGTTTGAGAATGCGGAATCGATTGGGTAGAGGCTCTCGAGTCTCGCCCGAGAGCGAAACGAAGACGGATGAGATGTCGCCCTCTTTCTTTGGCACACGAGCACCTGATACGCCCATCATCACGCTGCGTCGTTGAGCGAGATGAAGAGAGACAACAGTCGACCGAGCGAACCGGGGGGCTCTCAGAAGACAAGACATCTTCAGTTATCTTAGAAACGTATTCTCCTCACGTGGGGCACTGCCGGCACGTAGCGACAAAGGTTTGAGTAGCTGGTTGCGATGTGAATAATTGTATGTGACTGCTCTTACGCAAACGTCAAGGACGGCGAGAAGAAGCTTTGAAAAAAATATATATACAAAAAGCGCAGAGAATGCAATGCAACTTGTTGAACGTGGTTCAGTGCGTTGATGATGTTTAGACCTAGTTGTCGACAGAGAGAAATCAGCGTCTTCTCTTATACGGACCAAGTCGCATAGCATACTCCGCATCGTCGGTGAATTCCCAAAGAGGAAGTCCGACCTCCCCGCGGCCGAGAGCGCGGGGCCCCGCCCAAAAGGCACGCGGACTTACTGCGGTATGGGCATATTTCTGATCGATGCAGCTGGTTAACATTTTGCAAGTCACGGAACGCAGTCCGCTAGTGACGTAGCGCGCTGGGCCGGGCTGCCAAAGACGTCGCCAATACACTTATAAAAAATAAAAATAAATATAGGCAATGTGGGAGCCGCGACACTGACGGCAGTCATATCGACACCCGGCAGATTCCTCGAGGAGAAAGCGCTGCAGTTGTGCGCCATATTTCGGCGAAGTTTAGTTATCCACGACGTTTTCCGTGCTCGGACGATCTCATTAGTAACGCTGCAGATGCTTATGCCTCATCCAACTTGTTGTATTTATGCTATGGGGGCAGGTTGAGTAAACGACATCATAGGAAACCAGCTGTTGCACTGCGTACTCCTTTGCCAGCCCTGATGCCTAATCGCACCATCAGCCTCAGATGCCTCCTCGTTGGGCAACAGGTTCCCCCGCACTCTTCCACAAAGAGGGTGTCCTTGTGTTGACTCCACAATTGGCTTTCGGTGAGTCGAGCTAGATTTGAGGCGCTGCTCGGGACTTATTGACTGGTCGTTTGCGTGTCCATGTTTCGATGCATTGCTGCCATTTGCTTATCATTTATGTCGGGCGACGCAATGGTAACGACAGACATAGACTAGTGGTTCGGGATGCAGATGAAGAGGCGGCTCTGTGCAAATTATCGCCAAATGTAGGTTCAGACACTGAGATCACACAAAGGGTTAAGTGAGGCTGCCTTACGCGGCATCGTTCCTGAATGCCGGACTGTGAGCGCCGTCTCACCCCGAATCCGAGTGCATTGGATAGTGATTTTCAATTGGGCTCAAAGATGAGCCAAACCGCCTCACTTTTGCCCAAATGTGCATCAAGTTTCTCTATGCTGTTTGGCCGTAGTCAAGAGGAGGTGACGTTCAGATACTTCTCAGTAGTGGATAGGCTGATCGATCGCGGTCGTCACTTTGTCATCAGTCGAGTAAAGGCAGATGACGCCGTGACATTATAAATAGCGCCCTTATGCTGCTGTTTCCCAATGTTCACTCTAGGTTTCTGAACAACTCGACTGTCATCATCACACTCACTGCGTGTGCATTTCCGCAAAGATGAGCGTCGATTCTGTTGAAGAGCTGAGAAGCTCACTGAAGCAGTAAGTAGACAGACACAATGTTCCAAGATTCCAATTGCTAAGGGGCGCAACAGACTCTTCCATAGTTCCGACTTCTCAGATCTCACAATTACTAGTCGCGAGGCTCAGTATCGTGTCCACAAGGCCGTGGTGTGTCCGAGGTCCAAGTACTTCGCTTCACAATGCCGAGACATCATGCCTGAAGTGAGTTGAGAAAGCTGCGTACTTGCTTGCAGTGACATGAGTAACACGAAGTCCCCGTAGGACGCATCCGATGGCTGTCTGAATTTGTCCGACGACGACCCGAAGGCGGTTGGAATGGTCATTCGCTATTTCTACTACCTTGACTATCCCTCCGAGCCAACCGACGCCCCGCAAATGAACGGTCATACTCACATGAATGGTGCCGCCAACGGGCATGCTATGGAAGATGAAGATCTCAATGGATCCGTCAAGTCTGACGACCGGTCTCTCGAGAAGGATGTCAGTGCAGAGGATCCTGGCGAGACGCTAGACGATTTTCTCCCGCCCCAGCCCCAGCGACTTAGCAAGAAGCAAAAGAAGCGCGCAAAGGCACAGGCCAAGGAAGCTGGAAGCATCGCTTCACCTGATTCTCACGGCGACAGCGTATCGTCACCAACCGCACACGAAACACCTCAAAGCCAGGCTAGGGAGCACCCGATTGAAGGCAGTGGCGCTTTCCTTGGAACGAAGACAGCTTCTTCTGCGTCCGCTCACGATGATGACAGCGATGCTACCAAGCGCAAAGCTCCGAATGAAGTCGGAAAAGGAAACCTGGTGCTTCACGCAAATGTTTACGCCCTCTCACGGAAGTATGGTATCGCCGGCCTCCAATCAATGGCGTTGGACAAGTTCCAAGCGGAGGCGGAAGGTCAATGGAACACGGAACAGTTCCTCCACGCCGCAAAAGAAGTATACGACTCGTGCTCTGATGAGGGTCATGATCGCAGGATGAAAGAGGTGGTTGTAGGTATTATTAGCCGCCGTGGTGAGCTGATGGATCAGGTTGAGGCACAAGAGGTTATGCGTACTCTACCTAAGGAGCTGATGTTTGACATTTTGATGCAAGTGAGACAGCAGGGTGGTTTTATTATAGATAAGGAGTAAAATAACGAGTTTATCTTTGAGTTTTAGGGAAATGATTAATTTAATAAGTAAGTATTTAAACTATGCACTAACCTTCTCTATATCTCTAAAAACTGTTCTTGGAATATTTAAGAGATAATAGGTATAAGGCTTAGTTAGCTTTATATAGTAGGTAGTACTATTAATAATAATCTTAGTTAATATTATCTGCTAACCTTATATATTAGCTATCCCATTAGGCTTTCCTAAATAATATATATAATTTAGCTTTGACTTGGCTAGTGCGTCTTATGCTTAGCAGTGCTAGTTATAGATAAGAGAAATCCTCCACTATGTGCCGGTTGCGCTAGTTGCGCCGGTTGTGCCAGTATTATCCCCTATATAGGAACCGCCCTGGCATAATAATAGCACTAGCCTCTATAGTCTTTACTAGTATTTAGTTACCTGGCTATAACTAAAAGCAACTAGTTTTAATATCTAACTATCTAAACTAATAACTTATATAGATAGGTTAATTATAGATTTAACTAACTATCTATAAATAACCTAGAAACGGACTATTAGCTATTAGAGCTAGAGCTAATATTAATAGAATGAAGGAAATCTAGTAAGAATATCTAAAAGAACTTAAATTTATTAGATAAAGAACATATATATAAGTATACTAATATAGTAAGGATAAAGAGACTATTCTTTAAAGAGGTAGATAGCTATTATAATCTATAAGATATAGTTAGCTAGAAAGTACTCTATAGGTTTTAGTATCTATAATAGAGTATTTATATATAATAAGATATAAGTACCTACTATATAGTAAATAATATATAATATCCTAATTATTATAATATCTTACTTTATAAGTATAATAAGTACTATATTAAAAGCTATTTAATAAGATATATTTATATAAAGTAGAGCTTTTTAGAACTATATAATCTACTTAATAATATCTTAAGCTTACTATTACTAAAAATAATAAGCAGGCTAAGGCTAGTATTAGTAGTAATAGTAGTAATACTTAGATAATTTAAGTTCTAACTAAGACTTTTCTATCCTAGTCTATTTAGGATATTAGTTATATAGGCTATATATATATCTATTTTTAATACTAAGTCTGCTTTCTAACTCTAAGAGATATAAAAATATAGCTATATTTATTAAATTAATTCTAGATTTAGCTTCTATAGTAAGATATCTTTAAGTTATAAAGGCTAACCCTATTCATATTAATAAGTAAAAGAGGTTTTAAATAAGTTAGTTAACTAGAAAACTATAGTTTTTTATTATATATATAAAATTATACTAAGTGCCTTCTCTTATTTTAGGCATATATAAGTATTTAAACTATAATATATTTAAGGAAATTAGTTTATAATAGAAGGAAAATCAGAACTTAGTTATATCCCAGAGTAATTAATAATAATACAGTTGCTGCGATTTCATTATCCTCAGAGCGGGTTCGTCCATGCAAGTAGGCTATTCTATTTCATTTCAAAGTCTTTAATAGACTTTATAAAATCCCAATATTCCTTTTTCTCAGCCAAAACCGCCTGCATATCACCCGTAGCGTCCTTCCACTTGTCCTTCTCTGCCTGCGTGACCCATGCAGCTTTCATCTTGGGAAGAAAATCGTTAACGAGGCCGTTGGTCTTGGACTGCATGGTGGTGTACTGACCCTTTATGTAACTGAGCCACTCGGACTTGAGGTTCTGCTTCAACCGTTGCTTGTATCCAGCGCGCTGGTTGGCGGGCAGCAGGGTCGAGTCGAGGGCGTCGAGCACCTTGCCGATCCGGTCCGTCTGGGTCTTTATGGTTGTGCTGATGGTCGAGTGGCTCTGGTAGATGCGGGAACCCATCGTGCTGCGCATCTTCTGGAGAATCACCCTGGCCTTTGCATAGTCGGAGAGGTCCCTGGTCCAGGTGCCAGAGCCCCAGGGGTTTGCGGATCGCCAGGCGCTCGACTTGGAAGGCGTGTTGATAGAGGACTCGAGGGCGACAAACTCGGGCCTCTTGAACGTCCTTGTCGGGTACTGCGCCGCAATATGCATAATGTGGTTCCAAGCCTTGCCCTTGCCGCCAGTCGTGTCCTCGCCGGGCCACACGAAAGGGGGCACATCCCACAGCTCGTCGACATAGTCACAGAAGGAGACAGTGGCTTCGGGTCGGGCAGCTTAGACTTCTTCTTATTGAGGTGCTGGAAGAACAGGTCGATCATCTGGGCCTCGAGGACGTGCTCGGTGTGATACTCAACGTTAGCGGCGCGTGCCGCCAGGGGGCTACTAAAGCCAAAGTTGCTGCAGTCCTTGGGATTAACCCAGCCCCAATCCTTGCCATTCAGCTCGGCACCTGGGGGGAAGTCGCCCGAGATGTCGCAGTCCCGATTACAGGCCTTGATCAGCTTGTCCTTGGCTCTCTTGTCAAACACGTGCAGTACCTCGCCTCCTGTGACGTTGCCATGCCCATGACTTCGCTGCTGATGAGCATGGAAATGTGCGGCGATGGCGTTTTCATCGATGGTGGACGTCGGCGTCAGCTTCTCTCTCTTGTGCTGGGCCGCTACCCTCCAGCCGTCGCCCTCGTTGCTCGTCTGCAGGGCATCGTATGCTTGCTCGCACGTGATGCCTTCTTTATCGTCTCGAGAAGGGCAGAAGAACTCGCCGGCGGGGTTACCTTCTTCTTCTCGTACGTGACGCGGGCGAGGCCTCGAGGGTGAGCACACCGGTGACCTTACCCTTGTTGTAGAAGGTCAGGTAGCTCTGGTCGAGGTTGAGGGGCAGGGTGAGACTCTCGAAGATGAGGGTGAAGCCGAAGCTGGACTCGACCTCGATGTCGAGGACGGCCTGGCCGAGCAGGTGGCCGTCGTAGTTGACGCCCTCTACCGATCCGGGGCAGTCCCACGACTCGTCCAACAACTTTGCCGTGACGCTGTCGTCGTACTTATGCGTGAGCTCGCGCTTGATCTCGGGTTTCACGAGGGCGGCCAGCCACTCGAGGATGCTCTTGCCGAACCACCGCTCGTGCAGGTCCCGCGAGGCAATCTTGTCCAAGTGGAAGTCATCGCGGAATTCCTTCTCGAGCCAGCGAACCGGGTTCCCCCCGACGTCTTCAAGCGTGCGCTTGGCGAACCTCTTACGACCATGGACGTCTCGTTTCCGGCTGACGGACCCGGCGACAATAATAGTGGATGCGCATCTGGGTGTTGCCGAGGTCGCGCGGCACGAGGTGGGAATCATAGTCGAAAGTCAAGTCGTAGACGATGGGCTCGAGGCCGGCGAGGTGGGACAGGTGACGGGGCAGAAGCTTGGTGTGGTCACTGCCAGGGGCCGGTGCGATGCTCTTGGTGACGGCATACTTGCCTGGGCCGCAGCCCTTGGGCATCTGGAGAATAGTTCCCGGGACACCGTGGCCGAGTCTAATCTTGTGGCAGTTGCTGTCCGGGGAGTGGTCGTTGCAGACTATGCAGACTGTGTGCTCGCCCTCGGAGACTGAGTTGTTGTAGTTAAAGACGTCCTAGTAGGACCCGTCGCGCTTGACAAGCGAGATTTGGAGCGCCTCGGGCGAGATGAGGACCACGAACTGGAACGCGGCCTCGTTAGGGTTATCGTCGCCGTCGTCCGACGTCTTGTCCGTCTCAAGGGTGAAGTCCGTGTCAGAACCGCCCTCGGGCGCGCGCGACCGACAACCCGCAAGATGATTTTGGCGACGTCGTCGAGGATATTGAGGACGGTCCCGGAGAAGGTCAGGGGCAGCTCGCCACTATGGCACTTTTGGCCGACGCCGCGCCACTTGCAGATGTTCTTCTCGCCCAGGGAGCTCTCGCAGCAGTGCGCCATCTAGCCGTCCCAGCAGTCGTGGCCGCCGCCGTACTTGCTCATGTGCGTCATGACCTCGTCGTCCTTGCCGTAGCCGTTGCACCACTTGGTCTCGCCTCCGCGCCAGGTGCACGACTTGGGGTCAGGGGCTCCCGACAAGGGACAGCAGAGAGTGCTCTTCTTGTCCTTGCCGCACTATTTCTAAAAAGATATTAGACTACTTACTCTCGAATCCCCAATAAAGAATTCTAATTGCCCGCCCGACTATATAGGTAAAGACTCGCTATTGCTGAGCAAGTCGTGCCCTGCTGTAGATCTATACTTATCCCACTCGAGATCAAGCCACTCCTGCCGTCCTAGGATTTCAAATAGACTCAAGACCTCCTCACTAGGTCTCCAGTCGCCAACCTGCCACTGCACGACCGGTGGTGTTGGTGACGCAGCAGCAGCATCGCCGTCCCTCTGCTGTTTCTTACCACCACGCCCAGCAATGAATTTGACACCCCATCTGTGGCCCTTTCTCATTGGCAGAATATATTCCTCCACTTGTCTATTGTCTGAAGGGTCCCACCACAGGTGCGTGAAAATCTCGGCGTCCTCGAGGGTCGGCATATTGTCTCGAGTTAGAGACTTCGCAGACGCCGCAAGCAGGGGCTCGATCCGCTCCCTGCAGGGGTCGGTGCGGAACATGTCTAGATAGTGATCGTACTCGTCGTCCGGGTTGTCGCCGTACTCGGCGTCGAGGACCATGTCCTCGTCCGTGTCGGTTTCGCGGGGGTAGTGTTCTGTGTCTGAGATCTTGTACCCTCCTTGTTCAGAGTCGTGCGGATCCTCGCCACCGGGGCCGACAAAATACCACCGCCCGTCTGGACGGAGGGAATGGAACTCGAGGCGGAATCGCCGCATCTGTGACCACTGCTGGTCGGTTGGCGCCTCGGGACTGGGGAACAGGTCAGAAGTGACCAAAGCACGCACGTCGAACAGGCTTAGCTGCGTACCGAGCTGGCACAGGCCGACAGAGACCGGGTCTTTATCCGCCGGATGGATCAGGTTCGGCCGGGCCACGGACTGGTCATGCTTGGGGCGCGAGAAGAATGGCCAGAAGTGCAGTGCGGCCCTGGTCAGACTGGCGGGGATCCTTTTACCGCAGAGGTGCTTCTCCTGGTCCATGATGGCGGCGCCGAACTCGTGGCGGGCGTCTCGCAGGGGGCCCTCCCACGGCCAAGTGTAGTGCTCACGCATCACCCTACTCGGCATGGAGGCGGGCATGGGCCGCTCCCACAACCAGGGGGTATTCCACTCTTGGACAGCCGGTAGGTGGACGAGGCACTGCAGCGGCACGAGGGGAGACAGAGGGCGTATGTCTGTCGCGTTTTCGGCGCCGGAGCCGTAGGCCCTTGACCTAATTGCCAGGCTGCTCACAAAGGGCAGATCTGGCAGTGTCTCGGCGTCGTGCAGCTGCAGGCGGCGCGAGTGATACCTGCGATGGTGGCATTCTGGCTCCTCTGGGTCAAAGTTCTGTGGCTGGATTTCGAGCTTGATGCCGATGCTGGCAGGCAGATCCTCGATCCCGTTATAGGCGGCGGCAATCTGCTTGTAAAAGGCACGGATGCGCACCGATATGTGGGCGCTGATGGCGATGGTCTCCTCGAGAGGTTCATGGCACGGCAGTGGCTTCTCCGCAGAGTCGTCAACGAGGAGGAGCGGCAGCGGGAGATCATATTCAGAAACCCCGAACCTTGCATTGCGGGCGGCCTTAATGTCTGCCTTGACCTTTTCAAAGAGCTCACTCTCAAAATCTGGGTCGGTCTCGCGAAGCAGCATATGCCTTTCTGTTAAGAAAGGTTATCTTTCTTATCTAGTTAAGAGATATTTTATCCCCTAGAAGAATCTCCTGTTTTAGATAGGAATCCAGCTTTCTAATTAGCAAAAAAGAACCTTATAGGTGATTAGCTAGCTTAGCTAGCCCCTTATATATAATAGAGCTTATATTTTAAGTTAGTTATTATTTCTATAATATATAAGATATTATAGTTTAGATATATATTAGCCTACTTAGTTTTATAAACCTCTATTTCTATTATATCTAATAGTAAATATTTACTATAACTCTAGGTAATTAATATATAACTTAATTATATAGTTAAGTGTATATTTCTACTATACCTTTTAGATTTTAGTATTCTAAAATCTAAGTTATTAGTATTCTCCCTTACTAAGAATCTAGTTTTATATTAGTAATAAATATAGATTCTACTATAGACTCTAGTAACCTAATTTTTATATACTAGAGTATAATAGGGGGTTATCCTGCTTATAGTTATAGCTAATTATTTTTTAACCTAGCTAGCTAGGACCTTTTTAATTATTTAGCTATTAATTAGTAGTTATAGGAAGGTTATCTAATATCTATTTTATTTTATTTACTAATATAATAAGAGCTTATTTAGAGGAAACCTAATAAGATTCTTATCTATTATACTAGTTACTATATTAGTATAGTGCTAATTTAGGCTATAAGTATTAGCTACTAGCTACTATATATATAGTATACTTATATAAATAGCTCTTAGAAGTAGTATATTATTATATAGATAAATAAGGCTATATAGGTAATAAAAGGTACCTATACTAACTGCTATTAGAATAATTAAGGTAGTAAGTATAGTTTTTATAAGTATATTCTTTCTATTTTAGAGATATCCTAGTAATAACTTAGCTATTATTCTAGGTAATTTCTATAATAGCTATACTAGTATACTACTAGGATTACTTAATTATCTGCTTATATTACTTATAGATATATTCTTAGTAGTCTATAAGTAGAAAGAGCAGATAATTAACTTTAAGATACCTAGCATAGCAGCCTATATAAAGATATATATAAGGATAATAGCTTCTAAATTAGTTATATAGTATATAGAGATTAGATAGGAGCTTAATATAGTATAAGCTATTCTCTATTATCTGCTAGAGGTATTATAGCACCTTAGATCTAAAATATTAGAAGTTACTATATTATTATTACTTAGATATATATTTAATAATAGCTATATTACTACCTTAATAACTTTATATACTCATATTATTCTAGATATACTTAAAGAAGGAAGTTTATTAACTATAAACCTAGTATATAAGTCTATATTAGAATCTAAAATTAGAGGTAGTACTACTAATATAAATAGAAATATAAGTTTTTAATATAAGTATAAATATAATAACTATTATTTATATACTAGGCTAATTTCTATAAATAGTTCTAACTTATTACCTTTAAGTCTTATAAGTAGTAATTATTATATCTGCTAGCTTATTTAACCTTTCTATACCCTATATAAGTTCTTCTAGTATTCTTATAGCTAGAAAAGCTATCTTATCTAAGAGCCTAACTAGGCTTATACTATTAAAAGTTCTAGCTCTTAAAAGCTAGATATATATACTTATTATATTATATACTATAATATTTCTAAATTACTATCTACTCTACTAGTAATTATATAGACTAAGTAAGGTCCTATCTAATAACTAACTCTAGGCCTTAAAATCTATTAATACTAAACTAGATATATATAGAAGACCTATTTAAGTAATTCTAAGTTTAAAGCCTTTATACTATAGTAATTTAGAATATAGTATTTTAGTATATTTTTATTAAAGAGTAATCTTTTCTTTAGGTAGGAAAATAGTGTCTAATAAAATATAAGATAAAGTAAGATCCTCTATAGCTTTTAATCTTAGTAGTATTTTAGTAGATAAGCTAATATAGAAGTAGATATAGTTATCTAGTAGTATCTCTTTTATACTAGGTTTAGTTATTATAGTAATAGCTTTAAACTTAGTACTATTAACTACTTTAAGTTCTAGATACTTATTTATATTTACTAGAATTAGTATTTCTTTAATATATAGGAAAATCCCTAGTATTATTAGCTTTAATTTATTATCTAATAGTAATATAGTAATATATTCTTTATTAGTAGGCTTCTATAATACCTAATTATAGCTTAAGAGGAAAATAGTAAGTAGTCTTTTAATATTTTTACTAAAAGCTATTATTATATAGAAGCTAAGCTTCTATTTATATTAGTTTAGTGGAATAATAGTATAGGTGCTAGGTGAGAAGTTAAGTTTTAAATTAGTATTATACTAGTTTATAAGTTAGTTAGTATTATTATATATCTAGTAACTACTCTATAAATAATTAAGAAATCTAGATAGAAATTACTAGTATTAGCTTACTTTTATTTAGTAAGTATTACTATATATATAAATCTCTGCTATAGCTACCTCTCTTCTATTTTACTATATAGCTTTGCTATACTTCTAGAGTTTAGAAATATCTATTTAGGTAGCAGGCTTAGTAAGCTCTTATATAATATTAGTCTAAATTATAGGAAATCTTCTAGTAGAATAATAACTAGTATTCTATTAAAGGGTTATTATAAGTTACCTCTTATCTTATATAACTTCTTGCTAATCTTATATAGAGTAGTAAGGCCTAATATACTAACTTTATTAATAACTAAAACTTTTTATTACTACTATTATTATTTTAGATATTTAGTATTAGTAGTAGTAGAGGTTTCTAAAAGATTAACTATCTGCTTCTAACTATTATAGATCTTTAAGTTAAGAGCAGAATATATTATAGTTTCCCCTATACCTATAGTAGTAGTTCCTAAAGTTACTATTATAACTAACTAGCTAGTTATATCTATATATATAAAAACCTTCTTTAATAAGTTAATAAGCTATAACTTACTAGTACTACTACTACTACTTATATACTAGAAATACTAGTTATTCTAGTTATACTAGATATTATTAGTATATTTAGCAGCCTGGTCTATAGCATAGTAGATTAGCTTAAGTATAATTAACTATATCTAATTTAGTATTTAAGCTTTGCTAATAATAGAGGCTATATATATAAAGGATATACCTTATTCTAACTTAATTAATATAGATACTAACTAGATATTAGATATATTATATAAGGTATTTAGCTAATTACTAGTATCTTCTAGGTTATAGTAGTTATTACTCTTAATAATAATTATCCTTTTAGTATAGGCTCTACTTTATATAGCTTTTATAGCTTTAATAATTAGCTTTATTATATAAAAATAGAGTGTTAGTCTAAGAAGTAGATATTCTATAGTTAATATATTATTAGTATTAGAGTTATTATCTATTACCTATAATAGGAGGTTAAAAAGACTAGTAAGATAGGGTAAGCTATTAGAGATAGTATCTCTATTTTAAAGCTAAGCTACTATATTAATAAAGGATTCTATTAGGTCTAAGTAACTAGAAGTATAGCTAATATCTAGTAAATCTTTATAGTTAGTTCTATTAAATTTAATACTTTTATTTCCTTTACTATAACTTACCTATAGTTACTAATTAAGCTTAGTGTTCTTAGTAGTTTTATATAGGAGTTAGATATTTTTAATAACTAAGATAATCTAGCCTAGTAGTTATTTAGAGAGATTAGTCTATATAGCTATAGTATTTCTATTAGTATAGGAGAGGAAGTTCTACTATAATATAAAGAGTATAAAAAGCAAAATAGCAGATCTATATATAAGTTAGTAAGATATATTATAGGTTAATAGAAAGATACTACTTTTAATAATAGCTATCTATTATATTAGATATAATATAGTTTAAATACCTAGTAATAATAGAAATCTATATTTGCTTTATAAGCTTCTATATCTACCTATTAGTACTAAAAAGGCTATTAGTAAAGGATATCTAGGTGCTATTCTATTACTAACTTAGCTTCTATATATTAATAATTAAAATCTATTTATATAGGTAAAGATAGTTAAGAAGCAGCCTATAGTAGATATAGATATTTAGCTTTAATAAGTAGTATTTATTTCTATTTAAGCTAATAGTATCTAGGCTAGTATATCTAGCTATCTTAGATCTAGCAGTATTATAGAGACCTAGCTATTACTAGAAAATAGCCTAGTATATAGAGTTTATATAGATATTAACCTATACTACCTTACTAGAGTAGCTATTACTATATTCTAAGAGACTAGAGTAGACCTCTATTATAGATAATTTATAACTTAAAAATATCTAATTAGCTGTTCTTATAAGAAACTAGCAGGCCTTATTATTAATATAATTACTATTAGTAGTATTATTTTCTATATTAATTATATTATTATTTTGCTTAACTATATTCTCTAATACTATTCTTATTAGTGCTATATGCTTTTAGAGCAGTATATTAAGCTTTATAGAGTAGTTTATTATATAGTAAACTATTAATAGGCTAGTAGTATTAGTTAGTAGAAAGGCAGTATTAATATTATATCTTAGTTTAACTATTAAGGCTAGATAATATTAATTAATTCTCTTATAGTTATAGTATATATAGAGGATCCTATTAGCTATAAACTCTGTTTTATCTCTTTTTATCTATAACACCTTAAAGCAGTAAGAATATTTCCTAGCAGTTAGGTTATATTTATTATTAAAGCTATACTTAGTATAAGTTACTCTATATAAGTATATCTAGTAGTATTAGGCTACCTATAAGACCTCTAAGTTATAAGCAGCGTTAAGTATACTGAGGTTATTAGTTAGATAGCTAATATTACTATAGATACTCTCTCCTTACTTATAAAGCTAAGAGGCTTTATTATTATAGCTCTGTTTATTATAAGCCTAAGTGTTAACTATTTATATAAAAGATATACTTTACTAAAAACTAAATTAATATAGTTATAAACTTAGTTTATATATATATAGTCTGCCTTATTTGCTAAGTTTAGAAAGAGATTAGGTAAGTTATTATTTATATAGAGCTATATAAGCTTATAGATATATAGAGCCTCTTATTTATTTAATTTTATATAGCTAAAATAGCTAGTAATATAACTAAATACTAAGTTTTAGCTAATAGTAATATAATATTTAAAGAAGAGGTTAATTTTATAGTAAAAGAAGGTAGTACTACTAATAGAATCTCTAACTCTATAAGATATACTAACTAGGTAATATCTAAAGTAGTTAAGTATATTTTTAAAGGTAACTTTATTATCTAAAGCTATTATAGCAGTAAGTTTTATATTTACCTTATTAGTGAGATTATTAGGGTTAATAGTAAACCAGATACTAGGTATACTATATGCTAGATATAGAGACTTAATCTTCTTTTAAGAGTTAAGATACTCCTTATTTAATATATACTTAGTATTACTAAATAAGCTAATCTTATATATTAGAAAGGTAATATCTATATTACTAGTTATTTAGTGTTTATAATATTCTATTTCTATAGCTATAATATTATTAGCTATAAGGGTCTTAATAATATACTTAATTCTTAGAAAGAAACTCTTAGCTATCCTAGTATAACTTATTCTCCTATTATCTAATATTATAAGTATATTAAAGGTAAAAAAAGGGAATATTATATAAGTTATAAAGCAGCTATCTAGTAAAGTATTAACTTATAGGGGTGTTAATTTTTATTATAGGTAACTAACTATATTAGCATAGTAAGAGTCTAGTTTATAGCCTTAAATAAAAGCTACTAGTTTAATATAGCTAGCTTAGACTATATATAGCGCTATTAGCTGTGTTATTATAGGCAGGCAGCCTATATAATCCTCTCTGCTCCTATAAGAAGAGGTAGAGAAAGGTTTTAGAGAAAAAGTTAGAATCATTTAAATTAGCAAATACTTTAGGTCTTTAACTAGTAATATATAGCTCTTTTTAACCCTAGTATATATATTAGTGATACCTACTATATAGTTCTAGAGCTTTAGGCTCTAGAAGTAGCAATCTTCTATATAAAGGGCAGCCCTTATAAGTTAGAGATACTCTATAACTCTATAATTAGTAGTAATATTAATAGCTAAAAGGCTTATAGAAGTTAGTTTTAATATTTTATACTTAATAGTATAAATTTCTATATTATTAGGTTCTTTCTTATTAGACTAGATTGCTCCTAGACTATTATTACTAGCTGTTTTAATATATACTATATTAGTTTCTCTATTTAGTAGTATAGCTAGTACTTCTATAGTATTATAGATAGGCTTCTATATAATATCTCTTTTAGATACTAATATATAATAGCCTTTCTATATATTATCTTTAGTATAGGTTTTATATTATACTATATAGTTAATAAGCTCTTAAGATATATTAGTGCCTAATATAGAGTTTACCCAGAACTATAAATTTGCCTTACTAATAGTAATATCCTAGTAGAAATTATTATTTAGCTTTAACTATTAAAGTGCCTGCCTTAGCTAGAGGAGGTTAATAGATAGGATAAATAAAAGATTACTAGAAAGGGGTTATTACAGTCTAATAAAATATATATATATTTATTCTTACTCTTCTACTAGGGAATATAGTAGAACTTAGATAGCTAATTCTTAGATATTATTAGGAAATATAGTAATATATCCTCTCTTTAGCTTTTAGTAGTAGCTATTTATCTTCTTATTAATATTAATAGTTAGCTTTATAATCTATCTATATAGAGTATAGATTCTAATAAGCTGCTCTTTAAGTAGAGATAAATCTATAAGCTTATTAGAATAGATATAGATATATCTAATTATAAGGTTATTTACCCTATATATATATAGGAGATAACCCTTTTCTAATAACTTAAAGCAGTTATTATAAACGGAAAATATTATACCTAGACTATAGGAAAAGCATACTATATAGGAAAAATATACTTAGTTAGCTTATAGTATTTCTACTAATATAGAGTTATAGAGAGGTTAGAAAAAGAGCTATATAATATCTTAAAGCTAACTAGGAGAAAGTTATTAGTAATAAACCTAGTAGTATATAATTTCTATTATAGATTTATTATATATATTATTATAAAATACCTTAATAGCACCTAGTTAAATATCCTAGAAAACTAACTTATACTATATCTATACTATAAAGTTTAAAGTATTTTAGTAATACTAGTTATTCTACTTATAAAGAATATTATAGAGTTTCTTATAGATATCTATACTACTAGCCTATATTAAAGTAATACTATAGGGTTAGAGCTAGTCTGCTTTAAAGCTAGTTATAGTATCTTTAATAGGTTCTAACTACTAGATAGTAAATTTAAAATTAGTAATAGATAGGGTAGGTATTATAGTTTTAGGTAGTAATACTAATACTATAGAACTTTAGCTTATTAGTATCTGCTATCTCAGTTTTAGAAAATTTTAGCCTTAGTAGGCTCTACTAGAACTATAATATCCTCTTTAAAGAGGTATTATAAATAGCTTATAGAGTTATTAAGTTAGATATAGCTAAGTAATATATTTATTTAAGTTATATTATATATAAATAATTTTAATATTTATCTATTAATAATTATAGAGTAAGTATAGATAATATCTACTTAAGACTTATAATACTCTAACTATATCTTAAGCTATAATATTTAACTTTAATTACCTAGTAAAAGAAGCTTTAATATTATTTACTTAAGTCTTATAAGCTCTAATACTACTACTTTTATTACTATTATTAGATAAAAGAAAAGAGTATAGATATTATAATATTTATAGATCTACTTAGTTTAAAAATATCTAAGATTACTAGTAGCTATCTAACTCTAGGCTCTAACTTTAAATTATATTTAGTTATCTATAAGGTAATTAGTATAAGTTATTAAATCTACTTAGATTAGTAATATCTAAGATTACTAGTAGCTAAAAAACTTAATACTCTAACTCTAATCTATATTTAATAATTCTAGTAGATTTTTAAAGGAAATAGATATAGAGCTTACTAAGTCTTTATATCTCTTTTAGTAAGTAATATTTATAATTTATAATTTCTTAACTATTTACTGCTTTAACTAGCTTAGTAACTATAAGATATATCTAGTAATATACTAGATAGCTTAAAGGATTTATAGATTACTAAATCTATTTATAGTAAAATTAACTAAAACTAATTATTTAGAGTAAGATCTAATAGTTAGTAGTAGTATTTATATTTATTTAAAAAGGTATTTCCTTTTTTAGCTTAATATATTATAGATTCTTTTATTATAGTTTTTCTTTTAATATAGTAATAAAAAATAAATTCTTAGAATTTTAGCTAATTAAGATAATATCCCTATTAAGTAATTAGACTATCTCTCTTTAAATAATTATAATAGGTAAGCTAGTTAATATATAGTTTTTAGATAGAAATTTCTAACTATTTTAGTTTTAGAACTAGATAGCTAAGATTTAAATTCTAGTTTATTAGCTAAACTAGATTACTACTAACTTCTCTTAACTCTTATAGGAGATATCTAATAATTATCTAGTTATAGAAATTAGCTAGTTTATTTACCTATTAGCTAACTTTAATAGACTAAAGTTAGGTACTTAGATATTAGTTATATACTTATCTTATTTCTAATATATACTTTATATAATAAAAGGTAATAGTATAGAAAACCTAGAGTATAAGTAGATAGTATAGATAATAGATAAAGATATTAGTTTATAAGTATTTAAAAACAGGCTATATAGTTTAATACTAATTAAGTTCTACCTTTAATATCTATAAGGAGGAAAGTAACTATAATCTAGTTCCTCTATTCTTTATAATAATACTACTATTTATTACTTTCTATAATTATATTAATATTAAGATATATCTAATATCTATTTTAGTATTAGAAGTTAATTAAAACTTATTAGTAGTTTTTAAGGTTTAATTAAGGTTTACTGCTAATAAAGTAAATTATCTAATAATTAAATAGTATCTAAATTATATCTATATAATATATACTAGTTATAAGCTATACTTAAAAAATAAATATAAAGAATATAAGGCTAATAAAACTCTATTTTAGTAGTATAGTAAAAAGAGATATATAACTAGCTACTTTTATAATTTCTATAATAAAGGTTCTCTATTTATAGAGTTAGGTTTAACTAACCTATTAGTCTTTATACCTTTAATTAAGATAATTAATATAGATTAGATATTTATATCTTCTAAATCTAGTAGTTTAAAGGCTTCTTTATTAGTTAGAAAGACTTAGTAAGAGATAAAAACTCTATTATAAGGTAATAAGAGCTGCTTAGTATTTAACTTCTTCTCTTTATTACTAGTTAGATCTAGCAGACTAAAAATAAAAGTAGTACTAGCTTTAATAGTAATACTACTAACTAAAAGTATAGATCTATAATCTTATTATTATTACTACTTAATTAACTAATATAATTTAGTATCTATTAGATTTAGAAATAGTTAAAACCCTTTCTTAGACTAAAAATAAAGATAGCTTATAATCTCTATTTAATACTAGTAAGTATATATCTATTATATAACCTTCTAATACTAAGTTTATTACTAATCTAGCTAATAATAGCTAATTACCTGCTCTTTCTATAAGAAACTTAGAGAAGAATATAGATAAGTTAACTTTAGCTAAGTATCTAGTAGAGGTGAAACCTCTTAAAGATATATCTAATAATAGCTAGTCTCCTATATAAGCTTTCTAATATCTAAGAAAGAAGTATTAGATTAGATTATATTATATATAGGTTTACTTTTCTATTAAGAGATAAGAGGTATTCTAGTAACTATAAGTTATACTATATTTATTATAGGGAGTTACTAAATTAAACTATAAAGCATTTAATATAAGTTTATATTTAAGTTCTTTATATTAAAATAACTATAAATCTCTTATATAATTAAGGAGATATATAATATCTAACCTACTTTTAGATATAGGTTTATATAGAGGCTTAGAAACTGCCTTTATAAGGTTCTTCTAAATCTAGTACTATATAATATATAGCTTAAATTTAAGTATAAAGATTACTAATATATCTTATACTTAGATTACTTTAAAAGATTAATATTATAATTAACCTATACTTTTTATAATTTCTATATTTCTAGTCTAAAAGTTCTATTATTATAAGCCTAAGTAGTTATCTAAGTAAGCTTTATAATTTAAGTTAAAACTCTGTTTTTACTAAATTATTCTCTATATTTATTTTGCTTTTTTATTATAATAGTATTACTAGCCTGGTTTAAAGATTATAAGTAAAATATTTTTATATAAAGAAGCTAGTCTCTTCTATTAATATAGACTACTATTTACTTAAGCTTAGAGTAGTTTTTAATAATAAAATATAGTACTAAGTAGTTAGTAACTTTAAGAGAGTTAAAGCTAGTATTATATAGCTTATATATACTTACTAATATCTTAGAAAATATTTTTAATATCCTATCCTCCTCTTCTTAAAATTCACTAAGCTAACCTATAATCTCTTTTTACTTTAACTTAGATAAGTCTTTATAGATAAGCATAAACTAGTAAGAACTATTATATAACTTATTCTTTATTTACTACTTTTAGTTATAAAAAGATTAGTTAGAATAATAATATTTTTAGGTCTACTATATCTACTCTAAGAACCTATACTATTACTATATATCTCTCTATTATTTTTTATCTATTAGAGAATATACTTTAACTATTATAGTTAGAAGTAGTTTTAGATAATAGTACTAATATATAGCTTTATATCTTTTAAAATTAAGTCTAAGTAACTCTATAGCTCTAAGAGTTTTCTAATACTAGAAGGTAATCTGCTAGATATAGTTATAACTTTAATACCTTTTATAAAAACTAATATATATCTAGGAGACTATATAGCTAAGGTAATATTATAGAAATCTAGATTATTAAAGAGGATATTTTTAAGAGTTCTAAGATTAATATCTTAGTTTCTATTTAGAGCTAGCTATATCTTTTTTATAACCTCTATATTAGTATTATATATAAGCTTAGTAAGTATAGTATAGAGCCTGCTTTTAACTATAGTAAACTAAAACTATTTTATCTAAGAATATAGTTAAGTTATCCCTTTTAAAGTAGGATTAGAGTATATTAATAATCTCTTATATCTTATCTGCTAATATATCTACTTAAAGCTAATTATTATACTATTAAAGCTTTATCTATATTTATATAATCTTATTATACTCTATATTACTATTATATCTACTATTTACCTTCTATCTTAGAGACTAGTATTAATTAAACTATATAATAGGGTAAGCTATTATTCTTACTAGCTACTATAATACTAAATAGTATTTCTTAATACTATAAAGAATAGATATTAGATAGAAATACTATTAATATCCTCTATAGAACTAAATATAACCTTCTTTCTAATCTTTCTAATAATCTTTTTAAGTTTTATTTAGTTAAAGGGTTTATATTTCTTATTACTATTAAAATCTATTTCTAGTTAGTTATACTTCTATTAGAGTATAAGATTACTATAGCTAAGAAACTACAGATTACTAAGCTATTTTAAAGTGTTTAGCTTTAACTTTTAGGTAATAATATATATACTAAGTTCTAAAAGAATAAATTATTATAGTAAATAAGTCTATAAAAAATACTTAGATACTATATAGGATCTTAATCTCTAGATAAGCTAGAATAATAATAAAAGTATTAGTAGCTATAGTAAGGCTATAGTAGTTATAAGAGCAGGAAATCTAACTCTATTTATAGCTCTTTATATATTTAAGCTTATCTCTACTATATAGTAGATAGTTATTTAAGTTACCTTTAATATTTTATACTAAGATATAGTATATAACTACCTATAAAGAAAAAGAGTAAGTGCTTAGTAGACTTAGATATTTCTAAGTCCTATACTAAGTATAAATAGTATATCTAGTTATTTAATATTTATATTATAATATATACTAAGGTAGTAAAAGTGATATATATCTACTATTTAGTATCTAAGTAGTATCTAGTTAGCTTCTAATATATAAATACTAGTATTATATCTAGATTATAGATAAAAAATTTATATATCTCTAGCTAGAGATATTTATTAGTGCCTCTTATTTACTTTAGTAGCAGTTTAGTTAGTAGTGCTATTTTTAGTTTTATTATAGCTGCTTTCCTTATATTAGATAGAAAGAGACTCTATAATATAAGTTAGTAAAGAAGTTTATTTACTTAGAGTTTATTTAACTAGAATAGATATAGATATCTTAGACTTAGATATTAAGATATTACCCTCTAGTAGGTTAATAGTAAGAGATACTATAAGCTTAGAGAAAAGTTAATACTTATTATAAAAAGGCTAATAATCTTAAAGCTTCTATATAATAGAGAATCTTTCTAATTTTTAAATACTATTAATATACTTACTAACTAAAGATAATATAGTTTTAATTATCTATTAGATATCTAATAGTGCTGCTAGTAATATTTTAATTATTCTAAAAAGTGTTAATAATCTTATATACTATCTAGGTATAGTTAAAGTTTAGATAGTATTTTACTATAGTTAAAGGTTTATCTTATAAATACTTAGAAGAAAAGAGCTTATAGTAGGTATTCTTATTATATAAACTAGGTTTCTTAAATAGGATATATATTTTCTAGGCTAAGAATTTATATCTTTCTATAACTAGCCTACTCTCTTATCTATTAGTAATATTATCTAATATCTAAGATAGCACTTCTTACTTAATACTTCTATAATAATAGAGTTCTAGCTTCCTATATAAAAACTAGGTAATACTATATTACTTATAGTATAGTTACTGCTATTAAAGTTTCTTAAAAATAGATTAGATAAGGTTATTAAGGTTACTGCTAACTAATATCACTTAACTATAATAGAACACACTAAAAGCTATAAGATTTAGCTAGATAAAGTTATAATATAAGATATATTTAATAGAGAGTATACTGCTCTTTAAAAGGATACTTATAAGCTACTAAACTAGGTATTATAGGAGGTTTAGCAATTTAGTGTTTATAATATTCTAGGTCTAATAATAGTATCTTCTTTTTTATAGAAGGGAAAAACTTTATAAGATTAGAGGAAACTACTAAGATAATTTACTATTTTAGACTTTATTATTAACTATTAATAGATTCTAATTACTTTCTATAAACTTAAGCTTATATATTTATTAGCTAAGTAATTCTATAAATAATAATTAAACACATAGTAAATCTAGTAGTATCTAGAACTATTATAGTAGTTATTATATATTAACTAATAATATTAGGGAGTTTCTTATTAGTTTAGCTGATTTTAGTAGAAATTATACTATTAGTTACTATTTTAGAAATATTAATCTATATATATTACCTTAAACTTAATAGAGTCTTTAAAAGCTATAAATTAGATAATAAGGATTTAGTTAGAATAGAAAGCAGTAATAATAGATAAATAAAGGGTATTATATAGGTTCTAAAAGCTTATAGAGTGTTTATAGAGAGCTAGTTTATACTTACTAACTTTCTAGTAGGTATTATAGATTTTATATTATAGAAGTATATTACTAGTATTATATTTCTTACTAAGTATAGATCTAATAGTAAAGAGAGTATTAAATAGAATTTCTAAGTTACTAAGTATTACTCTTTAATATTAGAGAAAAAGCCTTAGTATACTATTATAGGAAAATACTAGCTTTAGTATAATAGTCTTTAAAAATAAGTAATTTAGACTTTAAACTATCTATCTTATTATTACTATACTTAAGTTTCTTATTAAAACTCTATAAGATTAGTAAGTTAGTATAAGGAAGATACTTTCTTAGATAGTAGTATTTAGATATATAGAGAATAGCTTATCTAATTAGATTATAGTTATTCTAGTATTATACTATTTAGTATATCTAGAATCTAACCTATTTAGTAATATAAGTAGGTAATTATCTAGAATATTAGATCTTATTAAACTACCTCTAATATTAGTAACTATAACTTACTTAATCCCTTTTTTAAGGTTTTTAGTAAGGTTAGTTATAAAGTATAGTTATCTCTTTAGTATTATCCTCTATTATTATTCCTAGTATATTAAGAGATTATTTAGATAGTAATTATTTAACTTATAGTAGTAGAGTTTAGGTTTCTTAACCTAATAGCTTAAAGTCTTCTTTACTTAAAGCTTTATAGTAGTGCTTTTTAGAATAATAACTTAATAGTAAAGTACTAGGTTTACTCTAATCTACTATATAGTATTACTAATAGTATCTTATTACTCTTCTCTATAATTATAGTTAACTTATTAATAAAGCTTACTTATATAATAAATCTCTTATAAAACTATTATAGAAAAGCTTTTATAAGACTATCTACTATAAGTTTTACTAATAGATTATAAAAAGCTCCCTTTAAGAGGGAAATTACTTAGATACTAATTAATAAAAATAATACTAATAATTAAATTTATAATCTTTCTGCTTTTACTAAAATATACTAGCTAATAGACTTATCCTTATAGTCTAAACTATCTTAATATTTTATCTATAAATAATAGTAGTACTAATTAAGAAAAATCTAATAATTATCTAATATATAAAGTTAAAAAAGTAATATCTATTTAGTAATCTTTAAAGCTATAAACCTTTTCTCTTTTTCTTATAATTTCTATATTTTTTAGCTAAAAGCTTTATTACTATAAACCTAGATAGTTATCTAAGTAAGCTTTATAACTTAAGTTAAAACCCTGTTTTTACTAAATTATTCTCTATATCTATTCTGCTTTTTTACTATAATAGTATTACTAGCTTAGTTTAAAGATTATAAGTAAAATATCTTTATAAAAAGCAGCTAACCTCTTTTATTAATATAAGCTACTACTTACTTAAGCTTAGAGTAGTTATTAATAATAAAATATAATACTAAGTAGTTAGTAACCTTAAAAGAGTTAAGGTTAGTACTATATAGCTTATATATACTTACTAATATCTTAGAAAATATCTTAAATATTCTATTCTTCTCTTAAAACTTACTAAGCTAATTTATAGCTTTTTATTATCTTAATTTAGATAAGTTTTTATAAATAAGTATAAACTAATAAGAACTCTTATATAACTTATTCTCTATCTACTATTTTATCTATTTAGTAGTTATAAAAAGGTTAGTTAAAATAATAATATTTTTAGGTTTACTATATTTACTCTAAGAATCTATACTATTACTATATATCTCTCTATTATTTTTTATCTATTAGAGAATATACTTTAAGGATTATAGTTAGAAGTACTCTTAGATAATAGTGCTAATATATAACTTAGTATCTTCTAGAATTAAGTCTAAGTAACTTTATAGCTCTAAGAGTTTTTTAATACTAAAAGATAATCTACTAGATATAGTTATAACTTTAATATCTTTTATAAAAACTAATATATATCTAGGAAACTATATAGCTAAGATAATATTATAGAAATCTAGATTACTAAAAAGGATATTTTTAAGAGTTCTAGAATTAATATCTTAGTCTCTATTAAGAGCTATCTATACCTTCTTTATAACCTCTATATTAGTATTATATATAAGCTTAGTAAATATAGTATAAAACTTTTTATTAATTAGATATTTCTTAAACTCTATCTTTAAAGGTAGCTTAACTAAAACTAGTTTATCTAAGAATATAGTTAAATTATCCTTCTAGAAGTAAAATTAGAGTATATTAGTAATCTCTTATATTTTATCTACTAAAGCACCTACTTAAAGCTAATTCTTATATTACTAAAGCTTTATCTATAACTCTATAATATTATCTTACTCTATATTATTATTATACTTACTATTTACCTTTTATTTCTAAAAACCTTTAATTAGAAATAGAGAAAATATTAGATCTAGCAGGCTATCTATAATAAATATTCTAAAAAGAAGTATAAAGTGAGGTAGTTTAATCTAAGTTAGAATATAATTTAGTATAGCTATAGCTTAGTTTATAAAAATAGAGCAGATTTAGTAAACCTTATTCTATATAATAAGTATCTAATATATTACTCTATATTTAATCTTAAAGTAAATAGTTTTACTATCTTTTATAAAAAAGTTTACTTTATTTAACTATTAGTCTTACTAGCTTATATAATACTAAGTAATATTTCTAGAAACTATAAAAAATAGATATAAAGCTAGAATACTATTAATATCCTCTATAAAACTAAATATAATCTTCTTTCTAATCTTTTTAATAATCTTTTTAAGTTCTATTTAGCTAAAAGGTTTATATTTCTTATTACTCTTAAAATCTATTTCTAGTTAAGTAAACTCCTATTAGAGTATAAGATTACTATAGCTGAGAAACTATAATTTACTTAGCTATTTTAAAATATTTAGCTTTAACTTCTAGATAATAATATATATACTAGAATAGATATAATCCTTATTACTAATTATTATAGTAAATAAGTTTATAAAGAATATATAGGTACTATATAGAGCTTTAATTACTAGATAAGCTAGAATAATAATAAGAGTACTAGTAGCTATAGTTAATATAGTAATTTTATAAGTAAGGCTAGAGTAGTTATAAGAGTAGAAAATCTAACTCTATTTATAGCTCTTTTTATATTTAAACTTATCTCTACTATATAGCAGATTATTATTTAAGTTACCTTTAATATTCTAAACTAAGATATAGTATATAACTATCTATCTAAAAATAAGAGTAAGTATTTAATAGATTTAAGTCTTTTTAAGATCTATACTAAGTATAAATAGTATATCTAGTTATCTAATCTTTAAATTATAATATATAGTAAGGTAATAAAAGTAATATATATTTACTATCTAGTATTTAAGTAGTATCTACTTAGCCTCTAATATATAAACTCTATTATTCTATTTAAAAGCTTTCTTTTCTAGATTATAGTTAAAAGATTTATATATCTCTAGCTAGAAATAGTTATTAATACCTTAGTCTATAAACTTATTAACTTTTATAGTAATAGAGTTAGTTATACTATTCTTAGTTTTATTATTAATACTCTTCTTATTCTAAATAGAAAGAGGTATATAAATATAAGTAGGCAAAGCAGTTTATTTTCTTTTAGTTTATTCTACTAGAATAGATATAGATATCTTAGACTTAAATATAGAGATATTACTCTTTAGTAGCTTAATAGCAGGGAATTTAATAAGTCTAGCAAAAAGTTAATATCTATTATAGAAAGGTTAACTATCTTAAAGCTTCTATATAATAGAGTATCTATCTAACTCTTAAATACTATTAATAAACCTAGAAACTAAAGATAATATAGTTTAAATTACCTACTAAAACTCCTCTTTATATTCTATAATACTACTTATAATCTCTTAATTATTATAAAAGAGTATTATCTTATATACTATCTAAGTATAGTTAAACTTTAAGTAGTAGCTTATAATAGCTAGAAACTTATTCTATAAAAACTTAGAAAAAAGAAGCTTATAGTAGAGATCTCTATTATATAAACTAGATTCCTTAAACAGGCTATATATTATCTAGATTAGTAATTTATACCTTTCTATAACTAGTATACTCTCTTATTTATTAGTAATATTAACTACTATCTAAGATAGTATTTCTTATTTAAGATCTTTTAGAATAATAGAGTGCTAGCTTTCTATATAAAAACTAAAAGATACTATATTACTAATAGTATAGTTACTACTATAGAAGCTTTTAAAGAATAAGTTATATAAAGTTATTAAGGTTACTACTAACTAAGGTCTCTTAACTATAATAGAACTCTTTCTATCTAGTAATAATAAGTAAAAGTATTAAAAACTACTAGGTTTAGCTAGATAAGATTAGAATATAGAATATACTACTCTTTTAAAAGATACTTACTAGCTGCAAAGCTAGATATTATAAAAGGTTTAGCTATTTTATATTTATAAGATTTAAGGTCTAATAATAGTACCTTCTTTTTTAGATAAGGGAAAAACTTTATAAGGTAGAAGGGATAATAATATATTATAAAAAAGATTAAGCAGTAGATAGTAAGGTGGGAAAATATAAAAATAATTAAGTAGTAGATAGCAGAATAGATAGTTTTAAGTTAACTTACCTGCTTTATTTTTTTAGTAGAACTACTATACCTTATAATAAAAATAGAAGAACTAAGAATTATTTTTATTTATTAAATAGTGTTATAGGAGCTGAGACCTATTAGTTAGATATAAGCTAGCTAGGTAAGAACTAAAATTAATTAAGTAGATAACTATTTATTTACCTAGGAGGTTACATATATAATGTTAAATATAAGAAATAGATATTTATAATATTATTTTAGTTCTATTTGCTTCTTCCCTTTATTATAGGTTAAATATATAATATTAAGGGATAGAATTTAGCTAAGCTATAGTTATTATTTATATTTAAATAGTATTAGATTTAGAATACTACTGCTTTGTTATTTTCTTATATAGAGTTAGTTATATTTCTAAATTAGTTATTTATATTAACTAGGGGAACAGCAGCTATACTGCCTTAAAGGAATCCTTTCTATTAAGAAGTCTAAGATTCCTTAGGTATATTAATACTAGCAGAAAAGCTTTCCTTAAATTAGAAAAATATTCTCAGCTAGGTAAGTTTTTAAATTTTTTTAAATTTAACTTATTAGTATTAGGTAAGATATATACTATAGGCTAATATTTATAGTTAGTGTGGTTATAAAATTATCCTTAATAATCTAGGTAATAGTATTATTAGAAGTATAGGGTTTATTAAAGTAATAGTTATAGTACTAGCTTTAGCTATATTAACTTTACTAATATAAGCTCTAACTTAATCTAGTAAGGTAATAACTCTAAGAGATATTTAGGCAGAAAACTAGTAATAAATTTAGTTATCTTATATAAATAAAATCTCAAAGTAAATAAGACTAGAGCGTTTTAATAATTAGTGATTTAGAATCTAAGTTTTTATATAACTTTATACTACACTTAGATTAATAAGAATAAGACGGAAAATAAATTAATAGTAATTACTAATACTATCTAGAAAGGGTATCTTATAAACTATAAACTATAGTAGAAACTATAATTCTATTAAAGAATCTAATTAGAGCCTAGTTAGGGATTACTCTAAGTAAGTTAATTATAGTAATAAGAATAATCTAGGCAGTTTATATACTATAATATTAGTATATATAGTCTAGTAGGTATTTACTAACTTCTATATTTAGGTTTTTATAAGAAAAGGCTTTAAGCTAGTTCTTTATAGATTAGCCTTATTAATAAGAAATAATACTATTCTTAGATATATTAATACTAGTAAAAAAGCTATTCTTAATATAGAAAAATATTCTTAGCTAGGTAATTTAGTATATATTATTAATATAAGCCTTTAACTCTTTAATATTAGATAAGATATATACTATAAGTAGATATTCACTATTAGTACTCTTTATATTTACTATAAAATCACCCTTAATAATCTAGGTAATATTATTATTAATAGTGTTAGGTTTATTAAAGTAATAGCTATAGAAAAAGTTTACTATAGTACTAGTTTTAGCTATATTAATAAGTTATGCTTAAAATAGGTTAAGAAATAAAAAAGAAGCAGATACTTAGAGAGTAGGAAGAGCTAAATATAGGTAAAGGTTTAAAGTAAATATTAAGAGAGAAGAGCAGATTAAACATTTAAAGTCTGCTTAAATAGCATTAAGAAGAGGTTAAGATTTACTTCTAAGTAGACTATTTATAGCCTCTAATAGAGATATCTAAATAGAAAGGGAAGGAGCAAATTATATTACTCTAAATTAATATAAATAACTAATTTAGAAATATAACTAACTCTATGTGAGGAAATAATAAAGCAGCAGTATTCTAAACCTAACACTATCTAAATATAAATAATAACTATAGCTTAGCTAAATCCTATCCCTTAATATTATATATTTAACCTATAATAAAGGGAAGAAGCAAATAAAACTAAAATAATATTATAAATATCTATTCTTTATATTTAATATTATATATATAATCTTCTAGGCAAATAAATAGTTATCTATATAATTAATTTTAGTTCTTACCTAGCTAGCTTATATCTAACTAATAGGTCTTAGCTTCTATAATACTATTTAATAAATAAAAACAATTCTTAGTTCTTCTATTTCTATTATAAGGTATAGCAGTTCTGCTAAAAAAACGAGGCAGGTAAGTTAACTTAAGACTATCTATCCCACTATCTACTACTTAATCTTTTTTATAATATATTATTATCCCTTCTACCTTATAAAGTTTTTCCCTTATCTAAAAAAGAAGGTGCTATTATTAGACCTTAAATCTTATAAATATAAAATAGCTAAAACTCCTATAATATCTAGCTTTATAGCTAGTAAGTATCTTTTAGAAGAGTAGTATATTCTATATTCTAATCTTATCTAGCTAAACCTAGTAGTCTTTAACACCTTTACTTATTATTACTAAATAGAGAGAGTTCTATTATAGTTAAGAGATCTTAGTTAGTAGTAATCTTAATAACCTTATATAATCTATCCTTTAAAAGCTTCTATAGCAGTAACTATACTATTAGTAATATAGTATCTCCTAGTTTTTATATAAAAAGCTAGCACTTTATTATTCTAGAAGATCTTAAATAAGAAGTATTATTTTAGATAGTAGTTAATATTACTAATAGATAAGAAAGTATACTAGTTATAGAAAAGTATAAATTACTAGCCTAGATAATATATAGCCTGCTTAAGAAACCTAGTTTATATAATAGAGATCCCTATTATAAGCTTCTTTTTTCTAAGTTTTTATAGAATAAGTTTCTAGCTATTATAAGCTACTACTTAAAGTTTAACTATACTTAAATAGTATATAAGATAATACTCTTTTATAATAATTAAGAGATTATAAATAGTACTATAAGATATAAAGAAAAGTTCTAGTAGGTAATTTAAACTATATTATCTTTAGTTTCTAGATCTATTAATAGTATTTAAGAGTTAGATAGATACTCTATTATATAAAAGCTTTAAGATAGTTAACCTTTCTATAATAGGTATTAACTTTTTATTAAGCTTATTATATCTCCTACTATTAAGCTGCTAGAGAGTAATATCTCTATATCTAAGCCTGAGATATCTATATCTATTCTAGTAAAATAAACTAGAAGAAAATAAACTGCTTTACCTACTTATACTAAAAAGCCTCTTCTTATTTAGAATAAGAAGAATATTAATAATAAAACTAAGAATAGTATAACTAACTCTATTACTATAAAAGTTAAAAAGTTTATAAACTAAGGTGTTAATAACTATTTCTAGCTAGAGATATATAAATTTTTTAACTATAATCTAGAAAAGAAGGCTCTTAGATAGAATAATAGAGTTTATATATTAGAGGCTAAGTAGATACTACTTAAATACTAAATAGTAAATATATATTACTTTTATTACCTTACTATATATTATAATTTAAAGGTTAGATAACTAGGTATACTATTTATATTTAGTATAGGTCTTAGAAAAACTTAAATTTACTAAGCACTTACTCTTATTTTTAGATAGGTAGTTATATACTATATCTTAGTTTAGAATATTAAAGATAACTTAAATAATAATCTACTATATAATAGAAATAAGTCTAAATTTAAGAAAAGCTATAAATAGGGTTAGATTCTCTGCTCTTATAACTGCTCTAGCCTTACTTATAAAATTGCTATATTAATTATAGCTACTAGTACTCTTATTATTATTCTAGCTTATCTAGTAATTAAGGCTTTATATAATACCTATATATTGTTTATAGACTTAATTACTATAATAATTAGTAATAAAGATTATATCTATTCTAATATATATATTATTATCTAGGAGTTAAAGCTAAATATTTTAGAATAGCTAAGCAAACTATAGTTTCTTAGTTATAGTAATCTTATACTCTAATAGGAGTTTACTTAACTAGAGATAGATTTTAAGAGTAATAAGAAATATAAACCTTTTAGCTAGATAGAACTTAAGAAGATTATTAAAAAGATTAGAGAGAAGATTATATTTAGTTTTATAGAAGATATTAATAGTATTCTAGCCTTATATCTATCCTTTATAGTTTCTAGAAGTATTACTTAGTATTATATAAGTTAGTAAGACTAATAGTTAAATAAAGTAAGCTTTTCTATAAAAAATAGTAAAACTATTTACTTTAAGGTTAAATATAGAGTAATATAATAAGTGCTTATTATATAGAATAAGGTTTACTAAATCTGCTCTACTTCTATAAACTAAGCTATAACTATACTAGATTATATTATAACTTAGATTAAACTATCTTACTTTATACTCCTTTCTAGAATATCTATTATAGATAGCTTACTAGATTTAATATTTTCTCTATCTCTAATTAAAGGTTTTTAAAGATAAAAAATAAATAGTAAGTATAATAATAATATAGAATAAAATAATATTATAAGGTTATAAATAAAGCTTTAATAGTATAAAAATTAGCTTTAAGTAGATACCTTAATAAATAGAATATAAGAGATTACTAATATACTCTAATTCTACTTCTAGAGAGATAATTTAACTATATTCTTAGATAAACTAGTTTTAGTTAAGCTACCTTTAAAGATAGAGTTTAAGAAATATCTAATTAATAAAAGGTTTTATACTATACTTACTAAGCTTATATATAATACTAGTATAGAGGTTATAAAAAAAGTATAAATAGCTTTTAATAAAGACTAAGATATTAATTCTAGAACTTTTAAAAATATCCTCTTTAATAATCTAGGTTTTTATAATATTATCTTAGCTATATAGTTTCCTAAATATATATTAGTTTTTATAAAAGATATTAAAGTTATAACTATATTTAGTAAATTACTTTTTAGTATTAGAGAACTCTTAGAGCTATAAAGTTACTTAGACTTAATCTTAGAAAACACTAAGCTATATATTAGTACTAATATCTAAAAATACTTCTAACTATAATCCTTAAAGTATATTCTCTAATAGATAAAAAATAATAGAGAGATATATAATAATAGTATAGGTTCTTAGAGTAGATATAGTAAACCTAAAAATATTATTATTCTAACTAACCTTTCTATAACTACTAAATAGATAAAGTAGTAAATAGAGAATAAGTTATATAAGAGTTCTTATTAGTTTATACTTATTTATAAAAACTTATCTAAGTTAAAGTAATAGAAAGCTATAGATTAGCTTAGTAAATTTTAAGAGGAGAATAGAATATTTAAGATATTTTCTAAGATATTAGTAAGTATATATAAGCTATATAGTACTAGCTTTAACTCTCTTAAAGTTACTAACTACTTAGTACTATATTCTATTATTAATAACTACTCTAAGCTTAAATAAGTAGTAGCTTATATTAATAGAAGAGATTAGCTACTTTTTATAAAAATATTTTACTTATAATCTTTAAACCAGGCTAGTAATACTATTATAGTAGAAAAGTAAAATAGATATAGAAAATAATTTAGTAAAAATAGAATTTTAACTTAAGTTATAAAGCTTATTTAAATAACTATCTAGGTTTATAGTAATAAGGCTTTTAGCTAAAAAATATAGAAATTATAAGAAAGAGAGAAAAGGTTTATAGCTTTAAAGATTACTAAATAGATATTACTTTTTTAACTTTATATATTAGATAACTATTAGATTTTTCTTAATTAGTACTACTACTATTTATAGATAAAATATTAAGATAGTTTAGACTATAAGAATAAGTCTATTAGCTAGTATACTTTAGTAAAAGCAGAGAGATTATAAGTATAATTATTAGTATTACTTTTATTAGTTAGTATTTAAGTAATTCTTCTCTTAAAGGGAGCCTTTTATAATCTATTAGCAGAACTTATAGTAAATAGTCTTATAAAGGCCTTTCTATAATAGTTTTATAAGAGATTTATTATATAATTAGATCTTATTAATAAGTTAACTATAATTATAAAAAAGAGTAATAAGATACTATTAGTAATACTATATAGTAGATTAGAGTAAACCTAGTACTTTACTATTAAGTTATTATCTTAAAGAGTATTATTATAAAGCTTTAGGTAAAGAAAACTATAAGCTATTAGATTAAGAAACCTAGACTCTACTACTATAAGTTAAATAATTACTATCTAAATAACTTCTTAATATACTAGGAATAATAATAGAGAATAATATTAAAGAGATAACTATACTTTATAACTAATCTTATTAGAAACCTTAAAAGAGGGGTTAAGTAAGTTATAGTTACTAATATTAGAGGTAGTCTAATAGGATCTAATATTATAGATAATTATCTACCTATATTACTAGATAGATTAGATTCTAGATATACTAAATAGTATAGTACTAGAATAACTATAATCTAATTAGATAAGCTATCCTCTATATATCTAAATACTACTATTTAAGAAAGTATCTTCCTTATACTAACTTACTAATTTTATAGAGTTTTAATAAGAAACTTAAGTATAGTAGTAGTAAGATAAATAGTTTAGAGTTTAAATTACTTATTCTTAAAGACTATTATACTAAAGCTAGTATTTTCCTATAATAGTATACTAAGGCCTTTTCCCTAATATTAAAGAGTAATACTTAGTAACCTAGAAATCCTATTTAATACTCTCTTTACTATTAAACCTATACTTAGTAAGAAATATAATACTAATAATATGTTTCTATAATATAAAATCTATAATATCTACTAGAAAGTTAGTAAGTATAAACTAGCTCTTTATAAATATCCTATAAGCTTTTAAAACCTATATAATACTCTTTATTTATCTATTATTACTACTTCCTGCTCTAACTAAATTCTTACTATCTAATTTATAGCTTTTAAAGATCCTATTAAGTTTAAGGTAATATATATAGATTAATATTTCTAAAATAGTAACTAATAGTATAATTTCTGCTAAAACTAGCTAAACTAATAAGGAACTCTCTAATATTATTAGCTAATATATAATAACTACTATAATAGCTCTAGATATTACTAGATTTACTATAAGCCTAATTATTATTTATAGAATTACTTAGCTAATAAATATATAAGTTTAAGTTTATAGAAAGTAATTAGAATCTATTAATAGTTAATAATAAAGTCTAGAATAGTAAATTATCTTAGTAGTTTCCTCTAATCTTATAAAGTTTTTCCCTTTTATAAAAAAGAAGGTGCTATTATTAGATCTAAAATATTATAAACACTAAATTGCTAAACCTCCTATAATATCTAGTTTAGTAGCTAGTAAGTATCTTTTTAAAGAGCAGTATACTCTCTATTAAATATACCTTATATTATAACTTTATCTAGCTAAACCTTATAGCCTTTAAGATATTATATTATAGTTAAGTAATACTAGTTAGTAGTAACCTTAATAACCTTATTTAATCTATTCTTAAAAAACTTTAATAGTAGTAACTATACTATAACTAATATAGTATTACCTAGTTTTTATATAAGAAGCTAGAACTCTATTATTATAGAAGTATTAAGTAAGAAGTGCTACCTTAGATATTAGATAATATTACTAATAGATAAGAGAGTAGGCTAGTTATAGAAAGATATAAATCCTTAGCTTAGAAGATATATATTCTATTTAAGAAACCTAGTTTATATAATAAGAATACCTACTATAAGTTTCTTTCTTCTAAGTATTTATAAGATAAACCTTTAGCTATAGTAGGGTACTACCTAAACTTTAACTATACCTAGATAGTATATAAGATTATTAATACTTTTTAGAATAATTAAGATATTACTAGCAGCACTATTAGATATCTAGTAGATAATTAAAACTATATTATCTTTAGTTAGTAAATATATTAATAGTATTTAAGAATTAGAAAGATTCTCTATTATATAAAAGCTTTAAGATTATTAGCCTTTCTATAATAAGTATTAACATTTCTCTAAGCTTATAGTATTTCTTACTATTAACCTGCTAGAGAGTAATATCTTAATATCTAAGTCTAAGATATCTATATCTATTCTAGTTAAATAAACTCTAAGTAAATAAACTTTAAGTAAATAAACTCCTTTACTAATCTATACTATAGAGTCTCTTTCTATCTAATATAAGGAAAGCAGCTATAATAAAACTAAGAATAGTACTATTAACTAAACTGCTACTAAAGTAAATAAGAAGCACTAATAAATATCTCTAGCTAGAAATATATAAATTTTTTATCTATAATCTAGATATAATACTAGTATTTATATATTAGAGGCTAACTAGATACTACTTAAATACTAGATAGTAGATATATATTACTTTTACTACCTTAGTATATATTATAATATAAATATTAGATAACTAGATATACTATTTATACTTAGTATAGGATTTAGAAATATCTAAGTCTACTAAGTACTTACCCTTTTTCTTTATAGATAGTTATATACTATATCTTAGTATAAAATATTAAAGGTAACTTAAATAACTATCTACTATATAGTAGAGATAAGCCTAAATATATAAAGAGCTATAAATAGAGTTAGATTTCCTGTTCTTATAACTGCTATAGCTTTATTATAGCTATTAGTATTCTTATTATTATTCTAACTTATCTAGAGATTAAGATTCTATATAGTATCTAAGTATTCTTTATAAACTTATTTACTATAATAATTTATTCTTTTAGAACTTAGTATATATATTATTACCTAGAAGTTAAAGCTAAATACTTTAAAATAGCTTAGCAATCTATAGTTTCTCAGCTATAGCAATCTTATACTCTAATAGAGATATAACTAACTAGAAATAGATTTTAATAGTAATAAGAAATATAAACCCTTTAACTAAATAGAACTTAAAAAGATTATTAGAAAGATTAGAAAGAAGGTTATATTTAGTTCTATAAAGGATATTAATAGTATTTCTACCTAATATCTATTCTTTATAGTATTAAGAAATACTATTTAGTATTATAGTAGCTAGTAAGAATAATAGCCTACTCTACTATATAGTTTAATTAATACTAGTCTCTAAGATAGAAGGTAAATAGTAGGTATAATAGTAATATAAAGTATAATAAGATTATAGAAATATAAGTAAAGCTTTAATAGTATAATAATTAGCTTTAAGTAGGTATATTAGCAGATAAGATATAAAAGATTATTAATATACTCTAATCCTACTTTAAAAGGGATAACTTAACTATATTCTTAGATAAAATAGTTTTAGTTTACTATAGTTAAAAACAGGCTCTATACTATACTTACTAAGCTTATATATAATACTAGTATAGAGGTTATAAAGAAAATATAGCTAGCTCTAAATAGAGACTAAGATATTAATCCTAGAACTCTTAAAAATATTCTCTTTAGTAACCTAGGTTTCTATAATATCACCTTAACTATATAGTCTCCTAAATATATATCAGTTTTTATAAAAGGTATTAAAGTTATAACTATATCTAGTAGATTACCTTCTAGTATTAGAAAACTCTTAAAGCTATAGAGTTACTTAGACTTAATTCTAGAAGATATAAAGCTATATATTAGCACTATTATCTAAGACTGCTTCTAACTATAATAGTTAAAGTATATTCTCTAATAGGTAAAAAATAATAGAGAGATATATAGTAATAGTATAGGTTCTTAGAGTAGATATAATAGACCTAAAAATATTAATATTCTAACTAATCTTTTTATAACTAGAAGTAGTAAATAGAGAATAAGTTATATAATAGTTTTTACTAGTTTATACTTATCTATAAAGACTTATCTAAGTTAAGGTAAAAGGAGGCTATAGATTAGCTTAGTAAATTTTAAGAGGAGAATAAAATATTAAAGATATTTTCTAAGATATTAGTAAGTATATATAAGCTATATAGTACTAGCCTTAACTCTCTTAAAGTTACTAACTACTTAGTACTATATTCTATTATTAAGAACTACTCTAAGCTTAAGTAAGTAGTAGTCTATATTAATAGAAGAGGCTAGCTCCTTTATATAAAGATATTTTACCTATAATCTTTAAACCAGGCTAGTAATACTATTATAGTAGAAAAGCAGAATAGATATAGAGAATAATTTAGTAAAAATAGAGTTTTAACTTAAGTTATAAAGCTTACTTAGATAACTACTTAGACTTATAATAATAGAGCTTTTAAACTAGAAATATAGAAATTATAAGAAGTATAGATTAATTATAATACTAATCTTTTAAAGTAATTTAAGTATAAGATATACTAGTAATCTTTATACTTAAATTTAAGCTATATATTATATAATACTAGATTTAGAAGAATCTTATAAAGATAGTTTCTAAGCTTCTATATAAACCTATATCTAAAAGTAAATTAGATATTATATATCTCCTTAATTATATAAGAGATTTATAGTTATTTTAATATAAAGGACTTAAATATAAACTTATATAAAATACTTTATAGTTTAATTTAATAACTCTCTATAATAAATATAGTATAATCTATAATTACTAAAATATCTCTTATCTCTTAATAGAAAAGTAAATCTATATATAATATAATCCAATCTAATACTTCTTTTTTAGATATTAAGAGGCTTATATAGGAGACTAGCTATTATTAGATATATCTTTAAGAGGTTCCACCTCTACTAGATATTTAGCTAAAGTTAACTTATCTATATTCTTCTCTAAGTTTCTTATAGAAAGAGCAGGTAATTAGCTATTATTAGCTAGATTAGTAATAAACTTAGTATTAAAAGGTTATATAATAGATATATACTTACTAGTATTAAATAGAGATTATAAGCTATCTTTATTTTTAGTCTAAGAAAGGGTTTTAACTATTTCTAAATCTAATAGATACTAAATTATATTAGTTAATTAAGTAGTAATAATAATAAGATTATAGATCTATACTTTTAGTTAGTAGTATTACTATTAAAGCTAGTATTACTTTTATTTTTAGTCTGCTAGATCTAACTAGTAATAAAGAAAAGGAGTTAAATACTAAGTAGCTTTTATTACTTTATAATAGAGTCTTTATCTCTTATTAAGCCTTTTTAACTAATAAAGAAGCCTCTAAACTGCTAGATCTAGGAGATATAGATATCTAATTTATATTAATTATCTTAATTAAAGATATAAAGACTAATAGGTTAGTTAAACCTAACTTTATAAATAGAGAACCTTTATTATAGAAACTATAAAAGTAGCTAGTTATATACTCCTTTTTGCTATATTACTAAAATAGAGTTTTATTAGCCTTATATTCTTTATATTTATTTTTTAAGTATAGCTTATAACTAATATATATTATATAGATATAATATAGATACTATCTAGTTATTAGATAACTTACTTTATTAGTAGCAAACCTTAACTAAATCTTAAAAACTACTAATAAGTTTTAATTAACTTCTAATACTAAAGCAGATATTAGATATATCTTAATATTAATATAACTACAAAAAGTGATAAATAGTAGTATTATTATAAAGAATAGAGGAACTAGATTATAGTTACTTTTCTCCTTATAGATATTAAAGGTAGAGCTTAATTAGTATTAAACTATATAGCTTATTTTTAAATACTTATAAATTAATACCTTTATCTATTATCTATACTAGCTATTTATACTCTAGGTTTTCTATGCTATTACCTTTTATTATATAAGATATATATTAGAAATAAGATAAGTATATAACTAATATCTAAGTATCTAACTCTAGTTTATTAAAGTTAGCTAATAGATAAATAAACTAGCTAATTTCTATAACTAGATTATTATTAGATATCTCTTATAAGAGTTAGGGGAAGTTAGTAGTAATCTAGTCTAGCTAATAAACTAGGATTTAAATCTTAGCTATCTAGTTCTAAGACTAAAATAGTTAGGAATTTCTATCTAAGAACTATATATTAACTAGCTTACCTATTATAATTATTTAAAGGGAGATAGTTTAATTACTTAGTAGAGATATTATCTTAATTAGCTAAAATTCTAAGAATTTATATTTTATTACTATATTAAAAGAGAAACTATAATAGAAAAACCTATAATATATTAAGCTAAGAAAAAAAATATCTTCTTAAATAAATATAAATACTACTACTAACTATTAGATCTTATTTTAAATAATTAGTTTTAGTTAATTCTACTATAAATAGATTTAGTAATTTATAGATTTTTTAAGCTATCTAATATATTATTAGATATATCTTATAGTTACTAAGCTAGTTAAAGTAGTAGATAGTTAAGAGATTATAAATTATAGATATTACTTACTAAAAGAGATATAAGGATTTAGTAAGCTCTATATCTATTCTTTTTAAAAATCTACTAAAATTATTAAATATAGATTAGAGTTAGAGTATTAAGTTTTTTAGCTACTAGTAATCTTAGATATTACTAATCTAAGTAGGTCTAATAACTTATACTAATTACCTTATAGATAACTAAATATAATTTAAAGTTAGAGCTTAGAGTTAGATAGCTATTAGTAATCTTAGATATTTTTAAACTAAGTAGGTCTATAAATATTATAATATCTATATTCTTTTCTTTTATCTAGTAATAGTAATAAAAGTAATAGTATTAGAGCTTATAAGACTTAAGTAAATAGTACTAGAGCTTCTTTTACTAGGTAATTAAAGTTAAATATTATAGCTTAAAATATAGCTAGAGTATTATAAGTCTTAAGTAGATATTATCTATACTTACTCTATAATTATTAATAAGTAAATATTAAAATTATTTATATATAATATAACTTAGATAAATATATTACTTAGCTATATCTAATCTAATAACTTTATAAGCTATTTATAATACCTTCTTAAAGAGAATATTATAGTTTTAATAGAGCTTATTAAGGCTAAAATTTTCTAAAACTAAGGTAGTAGGTATTAGTAAGCTAAAGTTCTATAATATTAGTATTACTACCTAAAACTATAGTGCCTGCTCTATTTATTACTAATTTTAAATTTACTATCTAGCAGTTAGAACCTATTAAAGATACTATAACTAGCTCTAAAGTAGACTAGCTCTAACTTTATAGTACTATTCTAATATAGGCTAGTAGTATAGATATCTATAAGAAACTCTATAATATTCTTTATAAGTAGAATAACTAGTATTACTAGAATATTTTAGACTTTATAGTATAGATATAGTATAAGTTAGTTTTCTGGAATATTTAACTAGGTACTATTAAGATATTCTATAATAATATATATAATAAATCTATAATAGAAATTATATACTACTAGATCTATTACTAGTAACTTTTTTCTAGTTAGCTTTAGGATATTATATAGCTCTTTTTCTAATCTCTCTATAATTCTATATTAGTAGAGATACTATAAGCTAACTAAGTATATTTTTCCTATATAGTATACTTTCTCTATAGTCTAGGTATAATATTCCCTGTCTATAATAACTGCTTTAAGTTATTAGAGAAGGGTTATCTCCTATATATATATATAGAGTAAATAACCTTATAATTAGATATATCTATACCTATTCTAATAAGCTTATAGATTTATCCCTACTTAAGGAGCAGCTTATTAGAATCTATACCCTATATAGATAGATTATAAAGCTAACTATTAATATTAATAAGGAGATAAATAGCTACTACTAAAAGCTAAAAAGAGGATATATTACTATATTTTCTAATAATATCTAAGAATTAGCTACTTAAGTTTTATTATATCTCTTAGTAGAAGAGTAAGAATAAATATATATATATTTTATTAGACTATAATAACCCCTTTCCAGTAACCTTTTATTTATCCTATCTATTAACCCCCCCTAGCTAAGATAGATACTTTAATAGTTAAAGCTAAATAATAATCTCTATTAGAATATTACTATTAGTAAGGCAAACCTATAGTTCTAGGTAAACCCTATACTAGATACTAATATACCTTAAAAGCTTATTAACTATATAGTATAATATAAAACCTATACTAAAGATAATATATAAGAAGGCTATTATATACTAGTATCTAAAAGGGATACTATATAGAAGCCTATCTATAATACTATAGAAGTACTAGCTATACTACTAAATAGGGAAACTAATATAGTATATATTAAGATAGCTAGTAATAATAGCCTAAAAGTAATCTAGTCTAATAAGGAAGAACCTAATAATATAGAAATTTATACTATTAAGCATAAAATATTAAAACTAATCTCTATAGGCCTTTTAGCTATTAATATTACTGCTAACTATAGAGTTATAGAGTGTCTCTAACTTATAAGAGCTGCCCTTTATATAGAAGATTACTACTTCTAGAGCTTAAAACCCTGGAACTATATAGCAGGCATTACTAATATATATACTAGGATTAATAAAGAGCTATATATTACTAGTTAAAGACTTAAAATATTTACTAATTTAAATAATTTTAACTTTTTCTCTAAGACCTTTTTCTGCCTCTTTTTATAGAAGTGGGGAGAACTATATAAGCTGCCTGCTTATAATAACATAGCTAATAGCGCTATATATAGTCTAAGCTAGCTATATTAAACTAGTAGTTTTTATCTAAAACTATAAACTAGACTCTTACTATACTAATATAGTTAGTTACCTATAATAAAAATTAATACCCCTATAAGCTAATACTTTACTAAATAGCTACTTTATAACTTATATAATATTTTCTTTTTTTGCTTTTAATATACTTATAAGATTAGATAATAGGAAAATAAGTTATACTAGGATAGCTAAGAGTTCCTTTCTAAGAATTAAGTATATTATTAAAACCCTTATAGCTAATAATATTATAGTTATAGAAATAGAATATTATAAACACTAAATAACTAGTAATATAGATATTACCTTTCTAATATATAAGATTAGCTTATTTAGTAATACTAAGTATATATTAAATAAGAAGTATCTTAACTCTTAAAGAAAGATTAAGTCTCTATATTTAGTATATAGTATGCTTAGTATCTGGTTTACTATTAACCCTAATAACCTAACTAATAAGATAAATATAAAACTCACTGCTATAATAGCTTTAGATAATAAAGTTACTTTTAGAAATATGCTTAACTACTTTAAATACTGCCTAGTTAGTATATCTTATAGGGTCAGGGATCCTATTAGTAGTGCTACTTTTTTTTACTATAAAATTAATCTCTTCTTTAAATATTATATTACTATTAGCTAAGACTTAGTATTTAGTTATATTACTAGCTATTTTAGCTATATAGAATTAAATAAATAAGGGGCTCTATATATCTATAGGCTTATATAGCTCTATATAAATAATAACTTATCTAACCTCTTTCTAGACTTAGTAAATAAGGCAGACTATATATATATAAACTAAGTCTATAACTATATTAATTTAGTCTTTAGTGAAATATATCTTCTATATAAATAGTTAATACTTAGACTTATAATAAATAGAGCTATAATAATAAAGCCTCTTAGCTCTATAAGTGAGAAGAGAGTATCTATAGCAATATTAGCCACCTAACTAATAACCTTAGTATACTTAATACTGCTTATAACTTAGAGGTCTTATAGGTAGCTTAATACTGCTAGATATACTTATATAGAGTAACTTATACTAAGTATAGCTTTAATAATAAATATAACCTAACTACTAGAAAATATCCTTACTGCTTTAAGGTGTTATAGGTAAAAAGAGATAAAACAGAGTTTATAGCTAATAGGATCCTCTATATATACTATAACTATAAGAGAATTAATTAATATTATCTAGCCTTAATAGTTAGACTAAGGTATAATATTAATACTACCTTTCTACTAACTAATACTACTAGCCTATTAATAGTTTACTATATAATAAACTACTCTATAAAGCTTAATATACTGCTCTAAAAGCATATAGCACTAATAAAAATAGTATTAGAGAATATAGTTAAGCAAAATAATAATATAATTAATATAGAAAATAATACTACTAATAGTAATTATATTAATAATAAGGCCTGCTAGTTTCTTATAAGAACAGCTAATTAGATATTTTTAAGTTATAAATTATCTATAATAGAGGTCTGCTCTAGCCTCTTAGAATATAGTAATAGCTATTCTAGTAAGGTAGTATAGGTTAATATCTATATAAACTCTATATATTAGGCTATTTTCTAATAATAGCTAGGTCTCTATAATACTACTAGATCTAAGGCAGCTAGATATACTAGCCTAGATACTATTAGCTTAAATAGAAATAGATACTACTTACTAAGACTAGATACCTATACCTACTATAGGCTGCTTCTTAACTATCTTTACCTATATAAATAGATTTTAATTATTAATATATAGAAGCTAAGTTAGTAATAGAATAGTATCTAGATATCCTTTACTAATAGCCTTTCTAGTACTAATAGGTAGATATAGAAGCTTATAAGGCAAACTTAGATTTCTATTATTACTAGGTATTTAGACTATATTATATCTAGTATAATAGATAGCTACTATTAAAGATAGTATCTTCCTGCTAACCTATAATATATCTTACTAACTTATATATAGATCTGCTATTTTACTATTATACTCTTTATACTATAGCAGGACTTTCTCTTTTATGCTAATAGAAACACTATAGCTATATAGACTAACCTCTCTAAATAACTACTAGACTAAATTATCTTAGTTATTAAAAATATCTAACTCCTATATAAAACTACTAAGAATACTAAGCTTAATTAGTAACTATAAATAAGCTATAGTAAAGGAGATAAGGGTATTAAATTTAATAGAGCTAACTATAAAGATTTACTAAATATTAGCTATACTTCTAGTTACTTAGATCTAATAGAATTCTTTATTAATATAGTAGCTTAGCTTTAAGATAGAGATACTATCTCTAATAGCTTACTCTATCTTACTAGCCTTTTTAACCTCCTATTATAGGTAATAGATAATACCTCTAACACTAATAATATATTAACTATAGAATATCTACTTCTTAGACTAGCACTCTATTTTTATATAATAAAGCTAATTATTAAAGCTATAAAAGCTATATAAAGTAAAGCTTATACTAAAAGGATAATTACTATTAAGGGTAATAACTACTATAACCTAGAAGATACTAGTAATTAGCTAAATATCTTATATAATATATCTAATACCTAGTTAGTATCTATATTAATTAAGTTAGAATAAAGTATATCTTTTATATATATAGCCTCTATTATTAGTAAAGCTTAAATACTAAATTAGATATAGTTAATTATACTTAAGCTAATCTGCTATACTATAGACTAGGCTGCTAAATATACTAATAACACCTAGTATAACTAAAATAACTAGTATTTCTAGTATATAAATAGTAGTAGTAGTAGTACTAGTAAGTTATAGCTTATTAACTCACTAAAGAAGGCTTTTATATATATAGATATAACTAGCTAGTTAGTTATAATAGCTACTTTAAAAACTGCTACTATAGGTATAGGGGAAACTATAATACACTCTACCCTTAACCTAAAGATCTATAATAGTTAGAAGCAGACAGTTAATCTTTGAGAAACCTCTACTACTACTAATACTAAATATCTAAGATAATAATAGTAGTAATAAAAAGTTTTAGTTATTAATAAAGTTAGTATATTAGGCTTTACTACTCTATATAAGATTAGTAAGAAGTTATATAAGATAAGAGATAACTTATAATAACTCTTTAATAGAATACTAGTTATTATTCTACTAGGAGATTTCCTATAATTTAGACTAGTACTATATAAGAGCTTACTAAGCCTGCTACCTAAATAGATATTTCTAAACTCTAGAAGTATAGTAAATCTATATAGTAAGATAGAAGGGAGGCAGCTATAATAGAGATTTATATATATAGTAATACTTACTAAGTAAAAGTAAGCTAATACTAGTAATTTTCTACCTAGATTTCTTAATTATTTATAGAGCAGTTACTAGATATATAATAACACTAACTAACTTATAAACTAGTATAATACTAATTTAAAACTTAACTTCTTACCTAGTATCTATACTATTATTCTACTAAACTAATATAGATAGGAGCTTAGCTTCTATATAATAATAGCTTTTAGTAAAAATATTAGAAGACTACTTACTATCTTCCTCTTAAGCTATAACTAGGTATTATAGAAGCCTACTAATAAAGAATATACTGCTATATTACTATTAGATAATAAGTTAAAGCTAATAATACTAGGGATTTTCCTATATATTAAAGGAATACTAATTCTAGTAAATATAAATAAGTATCTAAAACTTAAAGTAGTTAATAGTACTAAGTTTAAAGCTATTACTATAATAACTAAACCTAGTATAAAGGAGATACTACTAAATAACTATATCTGCCTCTATATTAGCCTACCTGCTAGAATACTGCTAAGATTAAAGGCTATAGAGGATCTTACTTTACCCTATATTCTACTAGGCACTATTTTCCTACTTAAAAAAAGGGTTACTTTTAAATAAAAATATACTAAAACACTATATCCTAAATTACTATAGTATAAAAGCTTTAAACTTAGAATTACTTAGATAGATCTCCTATATATATCTAGTTTAGTATTAATAGATTTTAAAGCCTAGGGTTAGTTATTAAATAGGATCTTACTTAGTTTATATAATTATTAGTAGAGTGGATAGTAATTTAGAAATATTATAGTATATAATAAAATAAGTATATATATCTAGCTTTTAAGAGCTAGAACTTTTAATAGTATAAGCCTAGTTAGGCTCTTAGATAAGGTAGCTTTTCTAGCTATAAGAATACTAGAAGAACTTATATAGGATATAGAAAGGTTAAATAAGCTAGTAGATATAATAATTACTATTTATAAAACTTAAAGGTAATAAGTTAGAACTACTTATAGGAATTAGTTTAGTATATAAATAATAGTTATTATATTTATATTTATATTAAAGATTTATATTTCTATTTATATTAGTAGTGCTACCTCTAATTCTGGGTTCTAATATAGACTTATATACTAGGTTTATAGTTAATAAACTTCCTTTCTCAGATATATCTGGGATAATATTAGTATATAAAGTTATTAAGGTAGTAATATAGCTATTATTAAATATATATCTAAGTAATAATAATATAGTAACTTCTAATATTTTAGACCTGAAATACTATAATATCTCTAGTAGATAATAGAGAGCAGCTTATACTATATTAAGCTTCTATCTAATCTTTATATACTATATAACTAATTTAGGGGCTATTATTCTTATATATATCTTTATATAGGCTGCTATATTAGGTATTTTAAAGTTAATTATCTGCTCTTCCTATCTATAAACTGCTAAGAATATATCTATAAGTAATATAGATAGATAACTAAGTGATTCTAGTAGTATACTAGTATAGCTACTATAGAAATTACCTAGAATAATAGCTAAATTATTACTAGAATATCTCTAAAATAGAAAGAATATACTTATAAAAACTATACTTACTACTTTAATTATTCTAATAGCAGTTAGTATAGATACTTTTTATTACCTATATAGCCTTATTTATCTATATAATAATATACTGCTTCTAAGAGCTATTTATATAAGTATACTATATATATAGTAGCTAGTAGCTAATATCTATAGCCTAAATTAGTACTATACTAATATAGTAACTAGCATAATAGATAAGGATCTTATTAGGTTTCCTCTAAATAAGCCCTTATTATATTAGTGAATAGGATAAAATAGATATTAAGTAACCCTTCTATAACTGCTAATTAATAGCTAAATAATTAAGAAGGTCTTAGCTAGCTAGGTTAAGAAATAATTAGCTATAACTATAAGCAGAATAACCCCCTATTATACTCTAGTATATAGCAATTAGGTTACTAGGGCCTATAATAAAACCTATATTTATTATTAATATAAAACTAGATTCTCAGTGAGAGAGGATACTAGTAATTTAGGTTTTAGAATATTAAAATTTAAAGGATATAGTAGAAATATATACTTAACTATATAATTAAGTTATATATTAATTACCTAGAGTTATAGTAAATATTTACTATTAGATATAATAGAAATAGAGGTTTATAGAACTAGGCAGGCTAATATATATCTAAACTATAATATATTATATATTATAGAAATAATAACTAACTTAAAATATAAGCTCTACTATATATAAGGGGCTAACTAAGCTAGCTAATCACCTATAAGGTTCTTTTTTGCTAATTAGAAAGCTGGATTCCTGTTCAAAATAAGAGATTCTTTTAGGAGATAAAAATATCTCTTAACTAGATAAGAAAGATAACCTTTCTTAATAGAAAGGCATTTAGAGTAGTGTGATTTGCTTCTTCCCTTTCTATTTAGATACCTCTATTAGAGGCTATAAATAGTCTACTTAGAAGTAAACCTTAACTTCTTCTTAATACTACTTAAGCAAACTTTAAACGCCTAATCTACTCTTCTCTCTTAATATTTACTTTAAACCTTTACCTATATTTAGCTCTTCCTACCCTCTAAGTATCTACTTCTTTTCTATTTCTTAACCTATTTTAAGTATAACTTATTAATATAGCTAAAACTAGCACTATAGTAAACTTTTTCTATAGCTATTACTTTAATAAACCTAATACTACTAATAATAATATTACCTAGATTATTAAGGGTGATTTTATAGTAAATATAAAAAGCACTAATAGTAAATATCTACTTATAGTATATATTTTACTTAATATTAAAGAGTTAAAGGCCTATATTAATAATATATACTAAATTACCTAGCTAAGAATACTTTTCTATATTAAGGATAGCTTTTCTGCTAGTATTAATATATCTAAGAATAGCATTATTCCTTATTAATAAGGCTAATCTATAAAAAACTAGCTTAAAATCTTCTCTTATAAGAACCTAAATATAGAAGCTAGTAAATACCTACTAGACTATATATATTAATATTATAGTATATAGACTATCTAGATTATTCTTATTACTATAATTAACTTATATAGAGTAATCTCTAACTAGACTCTAATTAGATTCTTTAATAAAATTATAGTTCCTATTATAGTTTATAGTTTATAAGATACTCTTTTTAGATAGTACTAGTAATTACTATTAATTTATTTTCTATCTTATACTTATTAATCTAAGTATAGTATTAATAAGGGCTGGGACCGTGAGGGCCAGAAAGGACAGCAAATAACACAACTCCACCCACAAATAGGCTAGAATAATAAAAATAAGCTTAAAAGATATATAAAGTAATTTGCAGATCTAATTAAAAGAGATCACTAAAAATAAGTATAAATTTGCTGAGAAAATCCTGAAAAACTTAAGAATTAAGTATTAAGATATTAATAATACTAAAGATAAGTCCTCCCCCCTTCCCTATAGTCCTTCTATAATAGACCTATATACTAAGAGGGATCTCTTAGTAATTACACTACTAAGTCCTACTTATCCTATTCTAATTATCCCCTTAAAACTCTTTGTAATATTATAAAGGAGAGTCTTAATAGATAAATAAATTTACTTATATAAAAATATATAAAATCCTATTTATAGACCCTTCTATTTAATAGTTTCTTCTTAGTGGGTGATTTTGCTATTAAGAAGGTTCTTTAAGTGCTATTATCTTCTATTATAAACTATATCTTAATAATAGCCTTATAACTTTCTCTTTCTTATTATATTTCTTATTCTATTCTAAACCCTAATATAGCTAAAACTATTCTTTCTACTAAGGTAGGTATAAGAAATTATAGTAATATAACCCTTTAGGAGTATTCTGCTCTATCTATTTCTATTAATTAACTTTCTATTAGATATAGTTTTCTCTATTATAGTTATATTTATTTAAAATATTAGAATATTTAGGATAAGATAGTATATCTGTAATTATAACTTATAATTAAGGTTTAGCACTTATACTTTAACCTGGTATCTAGAAGACTTATATTTAAAGTTAGTATTCTAGATAATTAAGTTTACTATCTAATATATTAGATAAAGCTAATTCTAGTAAATCTCTTAGAGGGGGAATTATAGGCTTATTATTATCTCTAAAATCCCCTATATTATTATCTAGGAGTAAGGGCTAGCTAGGTTTAGGTATAGAGGGTTATATAGAGAAGAAAGGATTTTTCTTAAAGTCTTATTAGCTATATAGGGTGTCTTATAGAGTAAAGCTAATATTAATAAATATATTATAGAATTCTATAATAATAGTAGAAATATATTAGTTAACTAAAGGGATTTCTATATTAGTAAAAAGCTCTCTATCTCTCCTAGCTATATAGCTAAATTATAGTAATAAGATATCTTCTTAAAGAAATACTTAGACCTATTTAATATATCTAAGTTTATATATAAATCTGTCTCTTTATTAGGTTAAATTAACTATATAATAACTAGTTAATAGGATTATTCTAAGATATACTAGGGCCCCTATCTTATAGTACTATCTATTAAGATTATTTATAGTATCTATAAATTATTAGTTACTTTCTAAATCCTATATAGAGTTCTAGTAAAAGTAATTACTATTTACTTAGTCTATAATAATTATTACCTAATAACTATTACTATAATTAAGTAATAAGAAGGCAGCTATAATATTTTAAAGGTTACTTATACCTCCTCTTATTATACTAACTATATCTGTTATAACCTCTATTCCAGGTATCTAAGGTAGCTCTTAAGGTAGGATATAGATAAAAAGCAAAAACCCTCTAATTATAAGCCTAAGAAGGCTTATAACTTTAGAGTTATCTAAGTTTTCTTATCTTATTAGTATCTCTTATATATTATAGAGGTTAGAAAGATATTCTACCTTCTCTATACTATTAATAACTAATCCTCACCTATACCTAGTTATTAGGTAATCTGCTAACTACTAGTTATTTTATATATACTAAGAGACTATTAGAATAGGTTAATTATTATTTAGTATAGGGTTAGTAAGCCTTATATAGTTAAAAACTGCTAAGTTATTATAGGATTTAAAAATAACTTATCTTACTAAAAAGGGTATAAGGTATAGTAATATTAATAGTTTCATAAACCTAGAATAATTATAATACTTTAATAAATTAATTAGTTACTACTAATTATTTACCCTTTTATACTTCTTAATCTTATCTCTTATTACTATATTTTAAATAGTTAGGTACTTTAATAATCCTTTATTACTTTTTAAGGCCTTAGTATTAGATATGCTAGTAGGTTAGGTCTGTAAATAAATATTCTTAGATATAGATAGGTTAAGACTTATCCTATTAGGTGAGGAGAGCTTTAGGTCTATAAATTGCGGGATATACTTATCCTTTTAGTTTTTTATTACTTCTAGTGCTATCTGCTTTAGTATCCTCTTTCTATCTTTAAAGATCTAGTTTTAAATAGTTCTATTTAGCTTTAAAGAGACTTAATACCTTTTAACTAGCTCTTTATTTATAAAAGTTACTAATAGTTAGTTAATCTAGGTTCTTTTTCTTGCTTATAGAGGCTATTTTAGTAGTATTAGGCTTCTAGATTATATAAAAGATCTAAACTAGTTAACTAGGTATAGGCTAGAAGCCTATAATAGAGGTTTAATATAGTAAAGGTTAATTAGGTATAGTTATCTTAATAAGACTTTAATTATAATAGCTAGGGTTTTAGGTAAGACTTTAGTTATAATATATATTAGAGTCTATAGTCTTTTCTCTACTCTCTTTTCTGACTACTAATTATTATAAAACTAATTTTATTTATTATATAAGTTAATTAGCAGCCCTAAAAAGACTACTCTGTTTAATTTAGATACTTATAGGTAGATAAATAGTATATCTAGAGCTTTCTTCTTAAGCTAGGTAGTTATACTCTTTCTTAGACTTCTATTATTAAAGTTATCTTTTATATCTCTAATTATATAGTATTAAAGGGGTTATCTAGCTTTAATAGGTTTTATAAGGTAATATATAATTACTATAATATCTGTAGAGTATATTAGGGTCTTAGTCTTTAATATCTTAATAGTATTATATAAGTTAGTAATAATATATTATAGTTTAAAAGGAGGGAATAACTTCTATACTATATTTAGAGTTTTATTTTAGTATTTAATAAGTATATATTTTGTTAGTAAATTAGAGGGATATATCTAGCTAGTTATATCTTAGTATTATAGAGATAGAGTTTTATATTTAATTATTAGTAGCTAATATCTTAGTTTCCTTATAGGTCTAAAGTTTAATATATCTCTGATAATCTAGTTTTGCGTCTAAAATTAGCTCTTACTTAGTCTATTAGGTATAGGATCTATTAGTTATTTAATATTAGAGGTGGAAAGCTTTAAGGATCTTAGCTCCTAAATATAGTTATTTAGAATATTACTATTATTAAAAATAATCTTTCCTATTATAATATTTTTAGAAAGAAAGTTAGTAGGAGAAAAAAGTAAGTGATTTATAAACTAAAAGAATAAATTAAATAAGAGTAGTTATAAAATTTAAAGATATTATAGTATAGTAGTTAATATTAAATATCTCCTATCTAAGAGAATAGGTTAGGTAGTATATATAAATATAGATAAAAAGGAGAAGATCTTAGAGACTAAAAGGGTTAATAATACCCTCTTATACCTGCTAATTACCTTAAAGTGCTAGTAATTTATTAATATTCTATAAAAGGAATAATTAACTTCTTTCTCTCTTAGCTCTCTTAGCTTTAATAAAGGTAAAGTAAACTTAAGATAAAAAATCTAATAATATATCTAATAGTGAATTAGAGCAGTTATTTATAGGGAAAGAATAAAGGAAATAGTAGCTATTAGTAGCTATTAAAGTAAGAGATCTAGTTATAAAACTAGGTAAATACCCTCCTCTATTCTCTAATATTAACTTCTCTTTTTCTAATAGTTAGCTTTCTCTCTATTCTTTAATCTTAACTTAACTTCTCTAAATCCTTCTTTTTATATTTATAAACTACTTTCTCTTATTATAGCTAACTATAACTTCCTTATATTAGGTATTAAGAATACTAATTAGTCTTATTCTTATTATCTTCCTCTAAAAGCTACCCTCTAGGTACTTAGTTTTGATATCTCTATATCTTAGATAAAGCAGAATAATATATCTCTTTTTATCTAGTACTCTAATAACTAGCTTTAGGTAATTCTCTTTTTCTTATACTTCTTATTACTTAACTAATATCTATTATCTTTTTAAGCTGCTATAAGCTTTACTTAGCTCTATCTTAATATTTCTAGTAATAAATATTTAGAAGTAGCCTTTATTCTATAAGTGTTTTCTAATAAGACTACTAATATAATAAGACTAGCTTTCTAGAAAGTTTATCTTAGTAAGCAGAACTTTAATTAAATATTTAAGGTAACTAAGGGAACTAGTAACTTTTACTATTAAGTCTTTATTTATATCTCTACTACCTTCCTTTCTAGCTTATAGTAGATAAAAGTCTTTTAGTATATAGTAGCTACTTATAGCTTATTTATCTAATTTTAAGGTAGTTATAATATAGTATTCTATATCTATTATAAGGAGCATATCTATGCTATAAGGAACTCTATAACTAGCGTTTTTATCTATAAACTATACTTTAAATATATTTCTATACTAGGCACTCCTTATACTAACTATATCTTCTATAAAATCTAAGAGAATTGCTCTTATAATAATCTAAGTATTTATAAGTATTATAGATATAGAATTAAGTATAATAATAAAGCAAGAAAGAGTAGAGAATTTAATAGTATTATAATAATTTTATAGTTCTAAATCCTAGCTAATACTACTATATTAGCTATATCTAAATTTGACTTTTTAATCCTTTAAAACACTCTTTATTCTTAATAGGCTTAAGAGTATTATCTAGAGGCTAGGTTTACCTACTCTTAGTACTCTTTTATACTAGAGCTACTTCTAGACTTTAACTTTATAGAGATTACTAACTACTTAGAGCTTTATATTATAGGTTAAGAAAAGAAAAACAGAGTAACTAAATATATCTTTATAGAATAGAGGAAAAGGGAAGAAATAATAGAAATATTATTAAGTAGTAATAAGAATATAAAGAAAATATTATCTAAATAGGTCTATAAAACTAATTTTAAACCCTATCTAAGTATAAAATTAATAAGATCTCCTTTATAAATATCTTTCTTTTTCTTACTAGTAATAGTATTATATAGCTGCTTTTAGTATTATTAGCTTTATTACTATACTCTTAGTTATCTAGATATTAGTATCCTTTTTATAGGTTAGTAACTATACTTTAATACCCTCTTCTCTTTTTTTCTCTTTTATTTATCCTTAAACTATTAGTTTTCTTATTTATTTAGTTTAGTAATAGCTATATCTATAGGGGGGTTTTTTTTTTATATTATTATTAAAAAGCTATAGATCTCTAATATTTTATACTTAGTATAGATATTAAAGTTATTAGCAGATAGATTGCTATTATATTAAAAGATAGTTATTAGTAGAGTAGTATATTTTAATAAGTGTCTCTTATTCTTATTCTTAAAGTTTAGAAATATTATTCCTGGAATCTTAAACTTTTAAAATATAAGAGATAAAGGAAAGAAAACTCTATAAATAAGTATAAATAGGTCTATAAATTATTAAACTAAACGTTTAAAAATAAAAGAAAGATTATAAGTCTTTTAGATTCTCTATTTTAATATACTTTCTCTCTTTCTTCTTTAATATCTAAGGGATTTCTATTACTAGTTACTATTTAGCCTTTAATGCTTTAATTACTATTTCTAAGTCTCTTAGATACTATCTTAATCTTACTATAGATTATAATATATCCTCCTCTTTATTTCTAATTATCTCTCTAGGTATTATTAGTTCTTTATCTTCTTCTTCTAGTATATAGTTATTATATTTTTTATTTTCTAGTATTAGAAAGACTTTTACTAGGTTTCTCTCTAAATTAGATCTGTAAATATCTATATCACTTAGTTTCTAATATCCTTTAAATGCTTAAATAAATTTCTAAAGTTAATTTCCACTAAATATTCTGTTTATAATCTCTTTTCCTGCTAATATTACTAGTTAATATAATAGGGTATTAGGGGTATATAATAAAATATAAAAGGGGCTTTACTATTAGTAGTTAAGCTTCTTAATTAAGGATTTATTAATTAATCCCTTAATATTAAATACTAGGACTAAATTACCTATTTTTAGCCTTTCTTTTTTTATTATTTACTTATATTAATTATTACTATATTTTGTAGTCTTCTTATATTAACTCTTAATTATCTTTTTAGCTTGCTTTCTGTTCTTATTAAGTTATAGAAAGGCTTATAGATATATCTAAACCTTCTCCTCTTATATAGTTACTAAATTCTAATTAAGAACCTTCTAGGTTAGTGTTAGGGTCTTAATAGGTATAATAGGTTTAAATCTATATAAAAGGTAGAAAGGGCTAAAGCTAGTTAAAGTGTAAACGCTTAATTAGTCTATAAATAGGGTAGTAAGTAAATATAGTTAAGAGTTAATATCCTTTCTTCCTCTAGTTTATATTAATAAAGAATAAGTAATAGGCTAATAACTAGTCTTAATTGCTCTATTAGCTTTTAGGTTATAGGCTAATATTACTTTTCTCTTTATACTATACCTTTTATTAAACTTAATAATAATACTTTTATTTTCTAGACCTCTATTAATAATAATTTTACTATATAGTCTATATTAATAGATAACCTCCTCCTAAATAAACTTTATAATCTTAGATATAGTTACTTATCTAAGCTAGTATACTTTAGGCTATTTAGTAAGCAGGTTCTAAGCTTCTATAAGATACTACTTATTTACTTTTTATATATTTAATAAAATCCTTATAAAGGGTAATCCCTTTAGTAAACTATAGGTTTTTATATTATCTATATATTAAGCTCTCCTCTTTTAGTAATTAGGATAACTCTTTAGGAACTCTTTAACTTCTAAATATATATTACTCTATATATAATAGTTAGATAATCTCCTTATTATAGCTTACTTACCTCTATAACTGCTTTCCTTATAGGCTTTAGTAATTAGCTTTTTCCTCTATTTAGGGTTATCTATAATTTATCTTAGTATTAGCTTCTAATTTATTAATCTGGTAAAAAGCAGGTAGTTTTAAATATAGTAGTTTAGAGCTCTAACTTTAAAATTATAGTACCTAACAGATTAAATTCCTAGAGGGTACTTTTATATTATTAAATAGTAGGTAATCTATTAAGAATATACTAAATAGGCTTATAAATTATTAAGAAGGGTATCTAGAATAGTTATTATACTGCTAATAATTTCCTATATATCTCTTATAAGAACCTCCTCTATTTATTATATATTACTATATTATTATACTTAATTAAAGAAGAAACTAGCCTCTATATTAATAAAGAAGATCTATAAATCGATCTAAGAATTAATTTCTCTTTTTGCTTTTTTATTAATTATATCTAAAAGGCCTTAGGGTTTTTATAAGAGGCTATCTGCTACTATATTCTATATACTATAGATATATTATACTTTAAAGTTAAATATTTAAATCTATATAATCTATTAAATAATAAGAGCTTCTAGGAGGTCTATTACTACTCTATTTAGTTATATAACTAAAGTCTAGGTATCTATCTCTAGAATAAAGTATCTTCTATAGAGGTAATTACACACCCTTTTTAAGGCTTTTAGGATACTATATAGTTTCTTCTTTTTAGTATTATAGAATAGTTTTAGTCCTAACTAAGTGCTACTCTTAAAGTGAGAAACTATATATTAGTTATTAATAAATTAGCCTAGAACTCTGCCCTATTCTATATTACTAGTATTAACTATAAAATATATATTTCCTCCTCTAAGGCTATAATCTAAGATAATAAAAATTAAAGCTTTAGTAAGTATTAACTTTAAGGTATCTATTACTATTTTATACTTCTCTTTCTAATAAAAAGAGGTATCCTTTTTAAGTAAATTAGTAAGCAGCTTTATAATAGTTAAATAGTTCTTTACCTAGAATCTATAAAATATTATAATTTCTAGGAAAGCTCTTAACTCTATTAAGTTAGTATAAATAACCTATTTATAGATCTTAACTATCTTTACTTTCTCTAGATAATATCTATTAGTACTATAAATATAGCTAATAATTATTACTGCTTTCTAAACCTATTAAGACTTAATTACTACTACTATATACTCTACTAGCTCTAAATTAACTAGAACCTTATTAATATTCTATAAATATTCTAAAATAAATCTATAAATCCCTAGATAAGATTTAATCTCCTCTTTATTATAGTATAAAGTTAGTTCTTTAATAGTAATATTATTAAGAAAGGCTTTATAATAACTAGATATAAGGTTATATAGAATTCTAATTATAACCCTTATAAATTATATAACTAAATTTATTACTCTTTAAGGTAAGATATATATATATAGTAGTCTAATAGGTGAGGTAAATATAGTTAAGTTCCTGTTTATAGAGTTTAAGGAAACTTAGTTATATTCTAAGAAGAAGTCTAAAAGAGATAATAACTAGTATATAGTAAAATTCTCTAAAAAGTTATTTATAGAGGGGGGTAGTGCTATATCTTAAATTATAACTATATTTATCTTTATTATAGAGTTAATAAGTCTTATCTTACTGTTTTTCTTATATATAAGGAAGAATAGATTATAATATACTATATAACTCTGTTTTAGAATTCCCTTCTCTAGTTTATCCTTTAAAATTATAATAATATTCTGCTCTAATCCTCTTAATATTAAAATTCCTTTTACTTACTATACTTTATATAGGATTATTTATATTATCTATAGGGGAGTAATAGAAGGGTAAATAGAGCTATAATAAGCAAATTTCCAGGCTAAAGCTTCCTCTCTTACTATTAGAATAATTATAAAAAGCTTCTTTTCTTTAGGTTATAGATAATTAATAGTTTTTAGAATAGCCTTTAGCTAGGTCTTTATAAGTCTTATTTCTAGCTTAATACTTAAAAACTTTAGTATAATTAGGCTAGTAAATAGAGTATTAAGATCTATTTTTATATTCTTTTCTACTCTTATTTATACCTTTAGCTTTTACTCTAGATTACTATTTAGAGTTAAACTATCTAATATAGTATTATTAATAGGTTAAATCTTTTTATCTTTTATTTTATATAGTATATTAATATCTTCTATTAGTAATATAGGTATTATTTATATAGATATATAGTAATAATAAGAAAAAATAGTATCTATAGCTATAATAACTTTAATTTCTTTCTAATATACTGTTTTATACTTTCTCCTAGATACTCTCTTTTTTACTGCTTTCTTCTTAGGTTTATAAATATAATACTAATAGTTAATACTATAGCTATTATATTCTTTAATATATCTAGTACTTATAATTGCTTTACAGATATTATTAAGCTTAGAAGTGACTTCTTCTCAGATTATAGTTTCTAGAATTTTATTAAAAATTAATCTAAATTCTTTAAAAACAGTAATAACTTCCTTATCTAGCTCTATTTATTACTTAACTTCCTCTAGCAGGTTATATAAGCCCTTAAATACTTATTAAATCACTTTAATATTCTAATATATCTTTATACTATTTAGTATTATATCTAACTCTTTCTTATTTTTAACTTTATTAACTTACTAATTATCTCCTATAAACTCTAAGCCTACTACTATATTAGGTCTATTAGTAGTAGCCTCTATTTTCCCTCCTCTATAAAAGATATAAGAGTATATTAATATTATAAAGAGATAAAGTGGTCTATCTTAGTAATAATTTCTAGAAAGTAAGCAGTTAAGTCTCCTATATAAAATAATAATAGGATATTAATCTTAATATTTCTAGACTAAAGGACTTTAATAATCTAGTTCTATATATAATCTAAGGTTATTCTAGTTTTTAAGATAAAAAAGATTTCTAGCACTAAGTTTTTATTATAAGTATTTTCTAGGAAGATAAAGAAGCTAATATTTTAAATTATATTACCTCTAATATAGATATTATCTATAATTATATCTATAAATTAGGTTTTCTGCTTCTTATTAGTAATTTTATAGATTTCTATATTAGTTCTAACTATATTACTCTATAAGCCTAGGCGTTTAATATATTCTTTATTAATAAGATTAATTACTAAGCTACTATTAATAATTTCCTTAATTAGTATATTTATAGAGCTATAAAGGGTAATTATAATTTACTAGTAGGTTATAATAAAGTCTAGAATAGTAATATATCTTAGTAGTAGAAGAAGTATAGAATCCTATTTCTTAGTTATAGTGTCTGTTTTAAAGATAGAATTAATTATATAGTAGTTAAACTATACTTACTTAGTCTATAAATTCTTAGATAAGATTATAGAAATAGTAGCTAAAGTTACTTAGCCTTTAAAATAGTTTTTATTATTATTCTATTAGTTTATCTGCTCTTATAGCTTCTTATTACTAGCTTCTATCTTATTAAATTAATCTAGAAGTATAATATTAGCAGGAATAAAAACCTTCTATACCTTTAAATTATATCTATCCTTATACTTATTAATTATTACTTTAGTAGTATTATAAACTGTTCTATTTTAGTCTAGCTAGTTTTAATAAAGAAAGGCTTTAGAAATAGCTATCTTTTTATTTACTCTCTTGCTATATAGCTTTAGTATAAGTATATAGCTAGTCTGCAAATTACTATATTAAATCTAAGGCTTATTTTACTCTTTTTATCCCTATTATTTAACTAGCTCTTCTAGAGTGTTCTATAATATAATATTATTAGTATCTTCTTTATTATTAGAAAGTTTAGTAACTTGCTAGATAATTTAAATTAGAGGATCTTAGATTATAGATAGGTTTGCTATTTAGGAGGCCTGTTAAATATAAGTATTATAAGGTTTTAAGTAATAGCTTATTGCCTTTATCTATTCTATAGTAATAATATCTTTAACTAGATTAATATATTAGTTTTTAGGCTTAAAGCTAAAGAATATTATATTAATAAAGTTATATAACTATGTTATATCTTTTTCTTAATTTGTGAAGTTAATAGATTACTTAGAGTGTGGTCTGTTATAATTAATAACTTATATAATCTCTTCTATTAGTTTTAGCTACTACTTCTCTATTATTCTACTAGTAGCTACTATATAGTTTATAAAGCTATCTTTATTAATAAGAATATACCTTAAAATTATCTAGCTATCTGTCCTTCTAGTTATATAGCTTTTATTAATAATACCTGCTTTAACTTAGATATTAAAATTAAGGGTGTTAATAAAGTAGAAAGGTGCTATATAGTAGCAAACTCCTCTCTAGCTAGCTTTAAGGTATTTAATATAGCTAATAATAATATAGGCTACTGCTCTATAAAACTAGTGGTATCTAAAAGCCTAAAAAGGTATATATTACTATAGTTCCTCTTACTAAAAGCCTCTATAGCCTCCTCTTTCTCTACTTCTTCTAAACTCTTAATATTATTAGTAGCTGCTTTAGTAGTTACTATAACTAGCTTATAGGTAGTAATACTACTATTACTAATATTAAGTTTATATATTATTCTAAGATTATTATTTATAAGGTTTAGTAGCTTTTATAGTATTTAAGTTAAAAGTGTTATCTTCTTAGCTAGTAACTCTCTTAATAAGGCTTAGAATATCTATCTTATAGTTAGCTTTATTAATATTAAGAGTTTTAAAGTTCTCTATAAGAGAGTTAATAATTAAGCTTATAGTCTGTGTTATAGAAGGTTTCTTAGTCTTAGCTCTTTGCTTTATTAGAATTATCTTTATAGGGACTTAAAGCATAGTTATCAGTTTAGGCTTAATAAGGCCTAATAGTTACTAAAGTTCTTGCTAAGTAGTGAACTATTTAATTAGAGTATCTTTAACTATAACTTATTACTTTGAAATAACTTTAATAGGTTAGTAGTTAAGACTTTAAGTTATAGCTCTTATTGCTTTCTCTGAAAAATAGTAGTAGGTAATATAAATAAGTTTAGTATCTATAAGTTCCAGATCTCTATATAGAATAGCTCTCTATTAAAGCTAGCAAATAGTAGCAATTAATGCTATAACCTATAAAGGGTTATTATCTTTAATATAAGAGCCTATAACTAGGTTTTAAAGATCCTTATTAGGGTCCTGTTAACACTTTAGGTCTGTAAATCTAAATTAGTAAAGAAGTTTCTCCTTAGCTTTCTTTTAGATCTTAGCCTTATTAATATAGAATTATACTATATCTTAATAGTTACTAGAACTATATATATAGACCTTATTTTTTATATTTTTATTAGTCTTATAGTAAAGCTTAGAAAGGCTCTTATAGTTTATAATAAAGTTTAAGATATTAGTTTTAATAAACTTAGATACTCTAGTTAAGTAGGGAGTTATTATAGCTATAGTAGGATATCTTATTAGAAGGTTAGCTAGGACTATAATATCTTAATTAGTATATATCCCCTTAGGTAAATAATAAGAGCTAGGGGGTGTTACTCCTATTTCTAGAGAGAGATTTGCAGACCTATCTATACTATTTTTAGAAGCTAGCTATTCTATAGCTTATAGTTATATCTTATTAAATAAAGTTTCTGTGAACCTTTTCTTAAGCTGCTTTCCCTTATTAAAAGAGGATCTAGTATCTAAGTTATTTAAATAAGAAGAAGATATAATACTTATAGAGCTGTAAATATTAGGTTTATTATTATATAGTTAAAGTAATAAAGCTTTCTAAGCAGAAAAGTGAATTTATTATTATAATATCTTCTAAATAGAAAGATAAAGTAGGTAATTATAACTTCTTTAAATAATAAAAAAGGAAAAATAATATAAACTAAATAAATATAGAAAGGTCTCTTAACCTTAATCTTACTATTCTAGGTTTTTATAGATCTACTTTAAGTCTTTATTACTTAATATAGAAGGGTTTCCCTAATAATACTCCTGTCTTAGAAGACTTTGCAGCTTTACTATATCAGAATATCTTAAATATTAGTATTCTTTACTTTTAGCACTTAAGGCTGTATTAGTAAGGGGTTTATTAGTATTTATTTACTAATCTGGTTAATCTTGCTATACTTATTAGCTTAGTAAGACTGCTAATTACTATATTAGTCTTAAATATAGCTATCTTAGCTATTCTAGCTATAACTTACTAGTTAAATAATAGTAGTATTAAAAGTATATAAGAAAGGGGGAAAGGGAGTATATTTGCTAGAACCTGCTAATAGTATATAGAAGGGAGTATATTAGGGTTTTTATTATTTCTACCTTAATTCTAAGAGAATATATAGCTATTACTATTCTTATAAACTGAGATAGGTCTGTAAATATCTTCTTCTATCTTTCTATATTAGCTGTTAATTATATTATTATTCTTTATTATTTATAGGTTTTTTAAGTATATTATTGTATTTAAAGTGGATTAGTTATATATATGTGTGTTGATAGCGGGGATATATAGATATAATAAAGGCACCTCACTCTCTGAGAAGCCTTTAAAGGCTGTTAAAAAGAGTAAAAGAATCTGCTTCTAGGCACTATTAATAAGGGCTGGAACTGTGAGGGCTAGAAAGGATAGTAAATAATATAACTCTACTTATAAATAGGCTAGAATAATAAAAATAAGCTTAAAAGATATATAAAGTAATTTGCAGATCTAATTAAAAGAGATCACTAAAAATAAGTATAAATTTGCTGAGAAAATCCTGAAAAACTTAAGAATTAAGTATTAAGGTATTAATAATGCTAAAGATAAGTTCTCCCCCCTTTCCCATAGTCCTTCTATAATAGACCTATATGCTAAGAGGGATCTCTTAGCAATTACACTGCTAAGTCCCACTTATCCCATCCCAGTATAAAGTTATATAAAAACTTAGATCTTAAATTACTAATTATTAAAATACCCTAGTTTTATTTATTTTAGAATTTTATTTATATAAGATAACTAAATTTATTACTAGTTTTCTGTCTAAATATCTCTCAGAGTTATTACCTTACTAGGTTAAGTTAGAGCTTATATTAGTAAAATTAATATAGCTAAAACTAGTACTATAACTATTACTTTAATAAACTCTATACTTCTAATAATACTATTACCCAGATTATTAAGGATAATTTTATAACTATACTAACTATAAATATTAGCTTATAATATATATCTTATCTGATACTAATAAGTTAAATTTAAAAAAATTTAAAAACTTACCTGACTGAGAATATTTTTCTAATTTAAGGAAAGCTTTTCTGCTAGTATTAATATATCTAAGAAATCTTAAGCTTCTTAATAGAAAGGATTCCTTTAAGGCAGTATAGCTACTATTCCCCTAGTTAATTAATATTATATAGCGGATAAGTTAGTGTTAGAGTTAGTTCTTTGCTTAGTAAGGGTGGGGGATATAAAGTGTATGCACCTAGAGTGAGGAAGGAAGTTATCAAATCGACCCTTTAGTGTATATAGTGATGCGCTAAGTGTGTGCAAAAGCAGTAGTAGCTATAGTATAATAAAGCAATATCTACTTTAGCTACTTTTAGATATAAATAATATATAAACCTATAGAGAGAGATTTCTAAATAGCTATATACTTAATATACTATTATTTTATATTCTATACTATATAATTTAATAATTAATAATTTAATATTTATAAATAATATAAATTAAAGCTATCTAAATAAATCTATAGTATTAAATATACTTCTATATTATTAATATATAAGTTTATAGTAAGCTTTTTATTATTGATATTACTATAGCCTCTAGCTTCTTAAGTAGACTTAATAATCTAGTTAAATAGCTTCTTAAGTAAAATTAAACTTAATATAAACTCTAATTAATAGAATTATAGAAATATATTAACCTAGAGAATAAGGAGAAAGATAACCTTAATATTATTCTAAATACTACTCTAAGAAAGCTAAAGGTTTAGAATTATCTCTAGAAAGCTAACTTTTTAGTAGTTAATATCTAGAATAGTAAAGTAGGAGAATAATCTATTTTAATATTTAGTACTACTTAGCTAGAGTTAAGATTAGTTATACTAATAGAATCTAAATTAATATAGTTCTTTAATAACTTAATAAGATAAGATTAATATATTTATATAATATAGCTATTAGTATATAAAAATAAAATAAAGAATATTAAGGATCTTAGTTAAGTAGCTTAATTATATAATTATATTATATTATATATAGTAGCTTAGGTAATAAATAGGGTATTATCTTAGCTTACTAATTAGTACCTAGCTAGATAGAGAGAGAAGAGTTATTTATACTTATTCTAGGGCCTCTAGCTATTATATAGTAATTTTACCTACTTTATAATAGACCTTCTAACTCCACGCCTCCTAATAATATATATAGCCTTTAGTTATATAATCTTACTAACTACCTATCCTAACTATAGCTATACTTATATATACTTATCTTACTAAATAGCCTTTTAATCCTTAACTTTATAGTTTAATAATAATATCTATTAACTTATCCTCTTACCTACTACCTATACTACTAAATATACTAGGTCTAGTACTAATATCTTAGAGAACTTATTATAGATTATAGAATAAGGATAAGAAAGAGAGATAGATATAAAGCCCTACTTATAGAGCTTTTCATACTTCTAGCTATAAGAACCTCTTAGAAAGTTAAGGAGTTATTTTTTATATAGTAGTATTTATGGCACCTTACTAAAAGGTTTACTTTTTAGGTATTTTTTACCTTACTAAAAGGTTTAGTAAAGGTATTTCTAGGCTATAAGAGCCTTAGTAGCCTATCTAGCTCTAATATAATTAGCTTTATTATAATTAGCTCTATTATAATTAGCTCTATTATATATAGTATAGTATTATCTATACTATTACTATTTTGCTAGTCTATTTAGCTAGAGTATATATCTAACTTTAGGTTTTATATACTAGTAGAAATATATAGAGTTTCTATATTGTTATTCTTAACTAGTAGAGAGTAAAGATTAAAGTACCTCTATAGTATTTTCTAAATTCTATCTATAAACTAGGTAAATTTATTATAGTGTTTTTATAGAGGGCTATATTATAACTATAAACTTAATACTTATTCTAGCTTTTCTAGAGGCTTTTATTATATAATTACTTGTATAATACCTTATATAATAAATTATATATATATTTAACCTCCTTAGGCTTAGTTATATATTAAAGTTATAGCTTAAACTCTTTTAGTTCTAGCTAGAAAGCTTATTAAAGATAAGGCTTTCTAGAACTTTCTAGACCTTTCTATTTATAATATAGCTAGTATTATTAATACTATATAGTATATTCTTAAGTATTATTATTAATTAGATATTTTACAGAGCTTATTTATATAGGGTTTTATAAGATATTAATATAATATTTAAGAATCTATATAAAGTTATAGTCTAATTTAAGGATTATATTTAAGGAATAGTTAATTCTAAGTATTAATAAACCTACTTTATACCTTAAAACTTTATTATAGAGCTATTATCTAGTTAAGAATAAGCCCTAGAATTAATAAGACTTAGTAACTTAAGTTAGTAAGAATAGTTTATATAGAAGTCCTTTAAATCTCTTATAAAGGAAAAACTATAACCTAAAGGTTTATTACTAAATAGATTAATAAGTATAAATTAGCTATATTTAAATTAAGAGTTATTAATACTATAGAGAGTAATAAGAAGTTAAAATAGTTTAATAACTTTTACTACTTATTAAACTTCTTTCTTATTATAGACTATAGCTTATATATTAACTTATAGAAAGAAGGCTAAGAATAAAGCTCTAAAGCTAAAAAGTCTCATTAATAGTATATAAGGTAAAGTCTTAGAAATAGTTAATACTATAACCTTAAAGTTATATATTATATAGAGTAGAGTATTTAGACTAATATAACTAATCTTTCTATCTACTTAGTAAAGACTTCTTAACCTTAAAGTAAGTTAAGAAAGAGATAGATTAATAAAGAGTTTAATAATTAATAAGATAAGTATAAAAATGAAGTTAGTAAGTATTAAGCCTATATAGATTACTATTAGCTATTAAAGTATTAATATATATTAATTAATAAAATACCTAATTATTAAACTCTAAATAAAATAATAGCTAACATAGAAAAAAAGTAATAAAAAGGAGAATTAGTAAATAGAATTAACTATCTAAAGATCTCTATAAAGACTTAATAATTCTCAAAGAGATATAAAGAAAGAATAGAAGTTAAGAAGGTAGTATTTACTATAACTTATAACTATAAGTTATCTAAATTAGTATTATTATATTTAGGTTTAATAGTCTATATTCCAAATAACCTTAAATACTTTAATACCTTATATAGTATTTATACTAAAGACTTTACTTTAATAGAATCTAAATTAATATTAATTAAAGAGTATAGATCTATAACTATGAATATAGTTAGTTCTAAAGGTTAGCTAGCTAAACTCTATCTCTTTAATACTATTTATTATAATACTATAATAAGTAATTTTATATTCTATAGAGGCTTTAAGAAGAAAGATATCTACTAAAATTATAAGCTAGATAACTACTACTTTTAATAATAAGATAGAACCTTTATTACTAAAGTTCTTAATATCTATAATTAATATACTTTTAAGTATATACTAAAGAGACTCTAAGTAGTGTTTTATAATAATACTATATTAATCTCTCTATAATATAATATCTATACTACTTTAATAAGAAGAAAGCTTAAGAAGAGTAGTTATAGTAATTAGTATTCTTAACTTAGCTATATAGAAAAGGCTATATTATACTATCTAGAGGCTATAATATATAGAATAAGAGTAAAGAGTAAAATACCCTTAATAATAGTTAAGTTTATAGTTATAACGCAGCCCCCTATAAAAAAGACTATAATAAATTTACCTAGTTTATAGATATAATTTGGGAAACACTATAGAGACACTTTAACTTATACTCTCTACTAATTAAGGATAATAATATAAAAACCCTATATATTTCTATTAGTAAGCAAACCCTTATATAAAGTTAGATATATACTCTAGCTAAATAGACTAGCAGAATAGTAATAGAGCTAATTATATTAGGGCTAAGTAGGCTACTAAGGCTCTTATAGCCTGGAAATGCCTTGGCTAAACCTTTTAGTAAGGTGAAAAATGCCTAAAAGGTAAACCTTTTAGTAAGGTGCTATATATATAAGAGATAACTCCTTAACCTTCTAAGAGGTTCTTAAAGCTAGAAGTATAAAAAGCTTTACTATAAGTAAAGCTTTATATCTATCTCTCTTCTTTATTCTATAACCTATAATAAGTTCTCTAAGATATTAATATTAAACTTAGTATATTAATATACTAGCTATATATAAAGTATATCTATTAATATTAATAATATATAAAATATTATTATTAGTTTCTTAAAATACTAATATAGTGAAGAGAGGGGTTAGGTAGAGTATAATATTAGTTTAAGATATATATATTAAGAAGAGAGGTATCTAGAAAGTAGTTAGCATAGAGGAATAATATAGTTAGTTAATAGAGGTAGACTATATAATATTAGAAGTTATATAACTACTTATCTAACTAGATTATAGTTATTCTAGTGCTAGGCTGTAAATCCTAGTAGAGATTAGAATCTAACCTATTAGATAATATAGGTAATTATTCCTATACTAGCAGTTTTTTCTTTTATACTAGTAATTACCTAATAGGCCTATCTAAATATATAAATTAAATAATAAGTTAGGTGTTATTAATAATACCTAATTAAAGTAAAAAACAGCTAGTTTAGCTAATTACTTAAATTCTTCTTAAATAGCCTAAAACTAGCTCTAAATAGTATAAATAGTATAAATAGTATAAATAGCTTAAATTAGCTATTATCTTAATATTTTCTCTGCTATATATATTACCTATCCTTCTATTTAAATTATAAAGGTATTATTATTAATAAGGTAGTGTAAAGCTCTTTTAGGCTTTGCCTTTATTATAGTATTAGCTAGGTTATCTTTGTTATTTACTTATTAGATTTTAGAAAGCTTATAGTGCTTATATAACTAATAGAGGGCTATAATATTACTTATAAGGTGTTTTTCCTTTATAGTGCTTAGCTTTACTAAGCACTTATATAGTAAGTATAAGTCTATATATATTATAGTAGATATAGAGTTAGTAATACCTATCTTAGTAGTAACTTAGTATAGTATTAAGATAATTATAAAAGCTAGATTAGTACTAGTAACTATAGTATAGATCTCTAAGACTAATATACTATAAGTAGCCTATTTATACTTTATAGAGCTATAATAGATAATATTACTATAGATTATAAAAGTAGTATTATTTATTATTTTGTTAGGAAGTATAATAATATAGCCTAACTATAATATAAGGTTTTAGTTATTAGTAAGTAATCTATCTATAAATATAAATAATTTAGTAGTAGGTAGTTATAGTATAATAAAGGTTAGACTATAATTAAGGTTATCTTTTAGCTATTAAAGGTGTTTATTAAGGATTATAATATCTTTATTAGTAGGATTTTAGTATTAGATAGTAGTTAATAGGTTAAAATAAGCTTCTAGTTAGTAAATTAAAGCTATATAAGCTTTTCTAGTATATTATTTAATATATTATTGCTTTACTAGTATACTTATAATATTCTAAGCTTTTTATACTAGGTTAATCTTAGTATCTTAATCTTTTTAGTATAAGATAACTATTTTAGTAAGTAATAGAGAGATTATTCTACTATTAAAGATAACTAGAGTAGTAGTAGTAAGTTTCTCCTTCTTTTTAGCTATAAATTTAGCCTTTTAAAGCTTTTCTTTTTTAAGAGTTAAAAAAGAGATAGTTAAAAGTCTAATAGTATTATTAGTTTATATATTAATAATAGTAAAGTATAGGCTAGTATTACTAGTAATAATAAGGTAGAGATTAAAAGCTAAACTAGTTATTTATAACTTATTATAGTAGTAGATATTATAGATAGCCTACTAATAGATACTAGCTTTAGTAATACTATATAAAGGTTTAATAACCTTTATAATAGTATTAAAAAGATAGAGATTATAGATTTAGTTAGGTAGGTAGGTATAAATATTATATATAAGAGTAGTTTATAACTAAATATATATCTAGGTAATATCTCTAATTTAAAGTAAATAATTAGAGCTAAGAGATAGTATAATAGCTAAAAGAAGTTGAATACTATAGTATTAGATTATTAATAATTAGGTTAAAGTACTATGCTTATTAGTATTATTTATACTACAAATAATAAGATAAAACTTCTTAAAAGGTATAGTAGTTTTGTTTTTAATCTTATTAACTATATAGAATTAAAAAAGATATCTATATTACTTAGAGGAGTTATAGATCTTAAATTTAAAGACTTTATATTTAAAAAGGGTATTAATCTCCTTTTTATAGAATTTCTAAAAAGGGGGGCTATTAGTAGTAAGTTTACTAAACTTATATAGACTAAGATAGAGTTTCTAATCTACTTTCTTTTTTATTAATAAGAAGATTAATAGGTTATTAACTTCTTACTTAAAAGTATAAAAGAGATTAGTATAGGAATAATTGCCTATATTATCTAATAGGTTAGATCTTAACCTCTACTAGGATTTATAGCCTGGTACTGGAATAACTATAATCTGGTTAGGTAAGTAAGTATATAACCTCTAATATTATATAGTCTGCCTCTATTAACTAACTATATTATTTCTCTATACTAACTACTTTCTAGATACCTCTCTTCTTAATATATATATATTTTAAACTAATATTATATCTTATCTAACCTCTCTCTTTATTATACTAGTATTTTAGAAAACTAATACTAATTAGGAATTAGCTTTACTATTATACTACTTATAATTATAATAAATAACCTTACTATTATATTATTTATAACTATAGATTAGTAAGATTATATAAATAACTAAAGAGATATTTTCCTTATCTTAATAATCCTACTCCTTAGATTTTAAATATTAGCTAATAGAAACTTTAGATTTAGTAGCTAAGTATATAGCCTCTACTTTTATCTTCTAAACCTCTATTTAATAATTATTTACTACTTAGATAGTTCTAAGCCTCTTCTTATTTAGATTATTATATAAATAGAGAGACTAGCTTTAACTACTAAGTATTTAGCTTCTATAGTTAATCTATAATCTCCAAAGTTATTACTAATATTATAAATAAAGCTTTAGATTTCTTACTATTATTAATAACTATAGATTACTCTATAATAACTTTATCTTTATTACTATAATTAATAATTATAATTCTTTATTATATAGTAAAATTATATACTTTCTCTCTTATATCTACTCTCTTTTAGCCTCTTTTGCTTTTTATAGCTCTGCTAAAAACTCTACCCTTCTTACTAAGTAATATTACTAATTATTTCAGCTCTACTAAAACTCTACCCCTCCTACTATACTATATTACTAATAACTTTACTCTTTTAGAGCTTCTAAAGCTTTTAAAAACCCTTCTCTCTCTCTATTTAACTCTAAAATCACTAGTTTTGCTGATTTTAACCTCTTATTAATCTATTTAGCAGATTTAGTATATTTTAATATATTTTAATATATTTAGCATCTATTTATATTACTTACTAACCTTACTACCCTCCCCCTCCTTTTTCCTCCTCTCTTATTACTAAATCCCTTTACTTTAACCTCTTATTTATAATAATAATAGTAATAACCTATTAATTAGTAGTAAGTTCTAACTATTTACTATAAAAAAGTAGTAATAAGCTCTTAATAACCTATTAAAGTATCTTACTATAATCGTTTTATTAAAGTTATAATTATAGTAAGATTATATTAATTATATAATTTTATAGCTCTATTCTACTTATTCTAAGATATTTAGAATATTATACCCTTACTTTTAGTAGTAACTACCTAATTTAGTTTATTTATAACTATCTAAGCTAAACGCTCTAATTTTAAGCTACTAATCCTACTTACTATCTATTTTTACCTTATTTCTCTCTATATTTCCTCTCTTATTTTAAATAACTTTTTACTCTTACTATAACTCTCTCTTCTTTATATCTTAATAACTTCTCTTCTATATTTACTATTTCTAAAATATTTTAGTCTCTCTATTTAAAACTTATATTAATTATATCTAAGTTATAATAAGTAGTAAAAAGGCTTTTTAGTTAGTAATTACTCTATTAATAGTAATAATTTAGTAGATCTATCTAAATTAGCTTTATAATTAGTAATATCTATTTTTCTAGAATAAAAAGATATATACTAAGCTTTTATTAAAAACTATATAGATTAATTAATAATAGTATTTTAACTCTAAATTTTCCTTCTTTTTCTTATATTTCTTTTATTTTAACTAGATAATCTAAGAATCTCTTTATAAAGGTTAAGAATAAGTATATATAAAAAGAAGAGATAATCCTCTTATTAAGGTATTTCCTCTAAGAGTTAATAAGATTAAGAAATATATTAATAAACCTCTTTTATATCTAATAACTCCTCCTTTTTCTAATAAATCCCTTCTAAATTTATTTCCTTTTTAGAAAGCCTTTTTTAAGAAATAAGTACTAAGTATTCTCTTTCTAGAAAGTACTTTTATAAAGAAAGCCTAAACTAAAAAGCTCTATTTAAGAAAACGAAATACTAAATTTATAAAAGAGTATAGATAAATATAAGTTACTTAATAAATAGATTAATATCTAAAGCTATAGCTTAGAAAAAGTATCTATATTTAAAGTATAATTATAAGTTTAATACTTAAACTCTTTTACTTATTAAAGGGTATAAGTAACTAGAAATTATCTAGCCTAGGAAAAGTATCTATATATAAGATACTAATATAAGTTTAATACTTAAATTCTTCTATAAGTAATTACTATTTATCCTTTTTACTATATCTAAAGATACCTTTTCTATCTCCTGTATCTAAGCTTAGTATTACTCTATTATCTCTATTTTCTATAATTTTAAGACTATTAATCTTAATATATATAGTAAAATTAGGAATTTTAATACTAAAGAGATAAACTTAGTAAAGATTATAAACTATATTACCTACTATATTATAAAATATACTAAGTAGGGTATCTATAGCCTATAACTATAAACCTACTTTAAGAAAAACTTCTAGAATATTATTAAAGTTTTTAACTATATAGACTTACCTATTACTAAGGCTCTCTATAAAGCCCTTATTACTAATAAAGTATTTATTACTATTAACTCTAACTAAATAAAGAATAACCTTACTAATATTATTAAATAATTATCATACTATTTCTAAACTAGTAATAACTTCACTAAAGTTAAATTATAATATTCCTTATTTATTAAAGAGTATATTTAAAACTCTAAATTCTTTACTAAAATTACTAAAAATATTAATAACTCTATTTTAACTCTAATTACCTCTATATAGCTACTAAAAGCCTTAATAGTATTTATTTCCCCTATTTATTAAAGCTTTATTAATAACTCTAAACTAACTAATCTCTTTTATAGACTTATCCTAGTTCTAAACTCTAATCTCTTCTAGAGTATTTAAAATACCTCTTAAGCCTATTTTAAGCAAAATTAGAACTCCCTTTTATATATCTAAATACTACTAGTAAAGCTATAAAAAGTAGAAGGTGCTAAAAAAGGGTAGATATAAGGGGAAAAGATATATAATTTTACTATATAATATAGGATTATAGTTATTAATTATAGTAGTAAAGGTAAAGTTATTATAGAGTAGTTTATAGTTATTAATAATAGTGAGGAATCTAAAACTTTATCTATAATATTAGTAATAACTTTAGAGATTATAAATTAACTATAAAAGCTAAATACTTAGTAGTTAAAGCTAGTCTCTCTATTAATATAATAATTAAAATAAGAGAAGGTCTAGAACTATCTAAGTAGTAAATAATTATTAAATAGAGGTTTAGAAAATAGAAGTAGAGGCTATATACTTAGCTACTAAATTTAAAGTCTCTATTAGCTAATATTTAAAATCTAAGAGATAAGATTATTAAAATAAGGAAAATATCTCTTTAGTTATTTATATAACTTTGCTAATCTATAATTATAAATAATATAATAGTAAGATTATTTATTATAATTATAGATAGTATAATAGTAAAGTTAACTACTAATTAGTATCAGTTTCTTAAAATACTAATATAGTAAAGAGAGGGGTTAGATAGGGTATAATATTAGTTTAAGATATATATCTTAAAAAGAGAGATATCTAGAGAGTAGTTAGTATAGAGAAATAATATAGTTAGTTAATAGAGGCAGACTATATAATATTAGAGGTTATTAAGTTTATAGTTATAACACAGCCCTCCGCAAAAAAGACTATAACAAATTCACCCAGTTTATAGGCATAATTTGGGAAACACTATAGAGGCACTTTAACCTATGCCCTCTACTAGTTAAGGATAATAATATAGAAACCCTATATATTCCTGCTAGTAAGCAAACCCTTATATAAAGTTAGATATGCGCTCTAGCTAAATAGACCAGCGGAACAGTAATAGCGCGGGTAACGCCGCGCTGCACGTAATAGGGCTAATTATATTGGGGCTGAGTAGGCCACTGAGGCTCTTGTGGCCTGGGATCGCCTTTGCTGAACCTTCCAGTGAGGTATATTAGAGGTTATATAACTGCTCACCTAACTAGATTATAGTTATTCTAGTGCTAGGCTATAAATCCTAGTAGAGATTAGGATCTAACCTATTAGACAATATAGGTAATTATTTCTATAATTATATAAGAGTTTAATATTAATATAATTAATAAGGCTCTCTGTTTTATTAAGTAGCTTATATAATACTAAGAGTATACTATTAATATAGCTTTTAAGAAAGCTCTTATTAATATCTCTATAGGAAACTTATAGATATATTAACTTATTATAAATAAGTAAGTAGACTTAGTAGTAGAAATTAGATAGGTTATTAGATACTCTATATAGTAGCTCTTCTTTAAATAAACCCTTTATAATACTAAGGCAGAGGCAGTTTTATAGAGATTAGTAAGTATAGCTTATACTAAACACAGAGAGCATTACTAATAATAATATAGCTATAAAGATATTAGCTAGCCTAATTAAATATGGAAACTACTTAAACTAGTAGATAAAGCAGTAATAGAGATAGTATTAATAGTATAGGTAATAGGTAAGAGGATAAGTTAATAGATATTATTATTAAACTATAAAGTTAAGGATTATAAGGCTATAGATAGGTATATATAAGTGCAGCTATAGTTAGGATAGGTAGTTAGCAATTATAATTATATAACTAAAGGCTATATATATTATTAGGAGGCGCAGCGCAGAGTTAGAAGGTTTATTATAGAGCAGGTAAAATTACTATATAGTAGCTAGAGGCCACCCTTAATAATAGTAGACTATAATATATATAGCTTATAGAAAGTAATTTAATAAATATACTAAATACTAAGAGACTTTATTATAACCTTAAAACTAGAGAGATAAATAGCTCTAGATTTCTATTTATTTAAATAAGAATATAGAGGCTTTATAACCCTCTTACTCTTTATAGATAGACTATTAAGTTATACTTAGGATTACTACCTTAAACATAACTTAATAAGAACCTTAATAAAAGTATTTATCTAATTTATTAATTTACTTAAAAGAGAGCTAAATATTATAAGTAAGGTATTTAAGTATAATAATAGGATCTAATATATATAAAGATAGAAAGCCTTATCTAGATAATATATATTTAAATTAAGCTATTTATACTAAATACCTAAGCCTAAAATAGAGATATAGAGAGAATTATAGTAGTTATAAAACTAAAAGCTAGATATCTTTATTTATTATTAGAACTCTTACTTTATTTATAAATAAAGATCTATATAGCAGCAATCTCTACTTATAACTAAACTCTATTATAGATAAGAGGTTAGAAAACTCTTTATAAACTTCTATACTAATCTATAAAAGGTAATACTACTATACTAAATATCTTTTATCTATAATAATATAACTATAAGGTTTTTGCCTTAACTACCCAAGTATAACTCTATAAACACTATCTTTAATACTTTAACCTAAAGGCTTAAATTAGATATCTTATTAACTAAACCTTATTAAACTTCTCCTAAATATAGTACCTAGTAAAGCAAGAAGTTATTACTATAGAAAATATTAGATTTAATAAGAGCAAGAGATTTAGTAAAAATAGGTACTAAACCTAGATAATACTAAGGATAATAAAAAAGCTAAATAGTTACTACTAACTAATTTAATAAAGATTAAGAAAGTTAATATACTAAATATATTCTAGCTATAAAATAACTTTAAATATTTCTAAGCTTAGTTCTAAGTTATTACTTTACTTTAATCTCTAGTCTTATTATTTCTCTAAGTAATAAAGAATCTTAAAGTAAAGGGGGGAAGGATTATTATTACTAAATCTAAGAAATTTAGAATTAATTTAGAAACCTTTTATAAAGTAGTATTTTTAGTTAATATAAAACTGAGCAAATTTATTAAGTAGTAAGATAACCCTTATATCTATCTATAGTTTAGCTAACTTAGTATTAATAAGAGGTATAGCTAGATATTAAGCTATAAAGCTAGAGGCTTTCTACTTAGCTTAATAATACTAAATAATTCTACTAAAGATAAGTTAAAGAGGTTTCTATTAGAAACCTACTAGAGAGATCTATTATTATTAACCTTATCTTATAGCTAATTAGCTAGTTATCTATTAGGGAATAAGCTTAGAAAAGCTAAGAAACTATATCTAAATAGCTATAAATAGTTAGAATTATAGATTAAAGTACTTAGTATAATAATATAAAGTTATAAAGTTCTTAGTTATTATTAAGTATATATCTATAAGCTAGATAAGTATAGAAAACCTATTAAAGTTAAAGTAAAACTTATTATTAAAGAAGATTAATAACTTTATTATTTAAGGGATATTTATACTACTACCTTAACTAGAATATTCTTCAGGATCCTTATTATAGTTATAAACTAGTTTAATATAAACCTTTTATAATATAATATACTGAATACTTTTATTTATATTAATCTTAATAAAGAAATCTATATAGAGATAGTATTAAGGTATTAAAAGAGTAGATATATTCTAAAGTTACTTAAAGCTTTCTATAGACTTTACTATTTACTATTTCTATAGTAATAATACCTAGAAATAGGTTTTATAGTAAGTAGATTTAAATAAGTAGCTAGTAGAAACTACTACAAATAGAATACTAAAATTTTATTCTTCTTTTATATTAATAACTATATATTTATATATTCTCTTTTTAAAGAGATAAAAGTAATATAGCTAATTAATAAACTTTAATTATAATACTAGCTTAAAGAAAATAAGGATATATAGTAGTTTCTCGGAATTAAGGTTATTTAAGATTAACCTAACTATATACTATAGTTTTTATAGTTATTCTACTTTAAAAAGCTATTAAAACTCCTAATTAATAAATTAATAAGAAACTATAAAACCCTAATAATATAGATAGAACTTCTCCTCTATAAAGAAGAGGTAATAAAGACTAATATTATAAAGTATTAATAAAAGATAGAATTACTACTATATATTATAGTAATAATAAGACTTAATATCTTATTTACTATTAGTAGACTTACCTACTTTTACTAAAACCCTAAGTCTTATTACTACTTTACTACTACCTATATTATTAAATACTTTATATAAATAAAGAGATTATACCTAGAATATAACGTCTCTAAGGGATTATCTAGAGGTCTTAAAGATATATTAAATACTAGTTTTACTAATAATATACTAAACTATAAAAGCTTCTAATTCTTAATAATAAAGGTCTTTGGAGAAATAATATTATAGAGAGTAAATAAGTAGAATATAGTTACTATATTAATTATAGAGATAGAGCTTCCTACCTTTTTATAAATAGTAAAGAAAGGGTTATTTATAAGTTAACTTATTACTACTTTATAAATCTCTCTCTTAAATAATAAACTATCTAAGTTTATAGATTCTATAGCTATTAATATACTAAAAGCTATAATCTAGTATAATAATTAATAAATAGTAAGCTCTATTATAAAGGAGATATTTTAGTTATAGATAAAACTCTACTATATTAATATCTATAACTATTAGGTATAGCAAAAGCTTATAGAAAGGTTATATTAAGGTTATATATACTCCCTTAGCTAAACTAATAATTAATAGACTTATAAAACCCCTATTATAGCAGTTTTATAAGAGATTTATTACCTAGCTAGGCCTTAGTAATAAGTTATAAATCATTATAGAGGCCTGGAAGAGAGAGAAGTTATAGAATGCTAATAGTAATATTAAGCCTAGATTTAAGCAAACCTAATGCCTAACCTAAAGGGGTAACTCCTTAGGTACTATATTTATTAAATTAACTTACTAAATATCTCTATAACTATAACATTATATTAACATAAAAGAGAGATAATTATATTAATATTTAACCTCTTAAGTATATAATATACTAAAAGTTTAACTTATATAAGTTACCTATATTTTCTTTAGTTTTTTATAATTATATAATAACTCCTACTTAGAAGCTAATAATATCTTTATAAGCTATATTAATAAGACCTTACTATTAAAAGTAATACCTCTTTAAAATACTCTATAAATAGTAGTAAAGAGTAATAGAGAGTAGCAATCCCTCTTATTATAAATAAGTAATTCTATAAGATAAAGCAGTTTAATTAAGATAAGATAAATATCTATAAAAGAAGTAGCACTCTCTCTATATGATAATTCCTCTTACTAATAATATTTTAAGCTAATACTACCTAAATAAGCCTATTATTACTAATATTCTAGATAGAGTTTATAAGCTCTTAGGTAGATAAGAAGACTAAGTTATAATACTATAATTAAGGACTAAGAGCTTAAATACTTAATAATAAGCTATAGATAATATTAAGGAATGATACTAGAGAAGGGATTATAAAATAGGTAAATAATAGAGTTATAAAGTTATTAATAGATATTTTAGATAACTTTAAATATACTAGATTTAAGTATTTTAGAGTTAATTAGTAAACTTAGCTAGTTATACTATATTATACTATATTATGCTATATTATACTAAAACTAAAGAGGTATATTAAATTAACCTCTTAGTATATATAGTAATACACTAAGTATATATAAAAGTAGCAGTAACTATAGCATAATAGAGTAATACCTACTTTCACTAGGTTTAGGTATAAATAATATATAGACTTATATATAGAGATTTCTAGATAGCTATATACTTAATATATTATTATTCTATACTCTATACTATATAATTTAGTTAGTAATTTAGTAATTTAATTAAGAGATAAGAACTTTATAGTAAATTAATTAAATTAATTACATTAATTTTAGCTTAATTTCTAGTTACTTTTTTATAATTTATAGAATATTATTAAATATATTAATTTATTAATGTATAAACTTTAAGTATATCTAAATATATATAATAATTATTAAGAGAAATAATATATATTATAATTATATAGTTAAGAGTATAGTTTTTATTATATTATTTAAAATTCAGTAGTTTAAATTCTTAATAATTAATTATTATTATTATTATTAATATATTTTAATAATAATAATAAATAGTTTAATATAAGCTTTAATTCTTTAATTACTCTATTTAAAAATATATAAGGAGGAGTAATTTTATCTATTATCTTAGCTAATTATTCTTTAATATAGCTAGGTAGAACTTTCTTAACTACTTAGCTATTAATTAATATAAAAAAAGAAACTACTTTATACTTATTTATCTTTATTAATTCTATAAAGCTTTATTTAGAGAAAATATAATAAAACTTTATTTATCATACTATTTATTATATTACTATAGTATTAATTTAAGCTATTAATATTAAATATTATACTAGCCTTTAAGCAAGATATAGTAATAAGCCTATATATATTATAGATTAGACACCCTTAAGTAATAATAATAATACCTACCTGACTCTATATCCCTAGAGTTTAGAGATTAATACTAGAGGAAGGCGCGCTGGCCCCTTGTTCCGTGACCTTATAGTTGTTTGCTGATATAGTTCACTCCATTGGGCCCACGTCCCCTACTCTTGCTTGATGAACTCCGGCTCCCGTCTGGATAGCCTTTGTTAACATTCTGCAAGTGGTCCGCGCGAATATGCCTCGCGCCGTCCTTGCTCGCAACCGCGTGCCCCTTTTGCGGTCCACAGGAAAGGGCAAGTGCAAGGCAAAGCACTGAACTGCTGTCAACCCGGCAGAAACAAGGAACTTGTGGCGAGGAGAATACCTGCAACAGCAGGTTCCATCGATATCATAGTTTGCGCTGGAGGATATAGATATTACGGGAACCATATAGTGCGACTGCGATGCGACCAACGCGTTCTTATTAGACAGGCGCGCTCGAGGCATCCCATGCAGCCTTAAATATCTCTCATGATCACGCAAGCTTGGCTCGACCTCTACCCACTCACACAGGCATTGGTGATTCTGGAGTCGGAATGGAAACAGCAAGGTCTCTGTAGGAGTACCTTGTCCATGACAAGCGTCCTTGAAACTTAATGGTAAAGTATCGACTGTCCTCCTCCCCGATTTGAAGCAAGTGAATTCAGCCATAAGCTTAAGGCTTTTGGCTGACTTGAGAAAGAGGTCGCTCCCAAGGTTGCTGTTCCTGCCCTGCCTCACGCCCTTCTCGCCGATGGGAGTTGGTTGTATAGCAGGCGCGTATTTAGAAGCTGGGAACAACATTGACCCCTGTGCGCTTGCTGATGAGGTTCTGAAAGACATCCTGCCTTTTATTGTTCGGCATTGCTTGACTCGACGTCAGACCGAATTCGTCTCAGCAATAGAACCTGTCCTCATCCAACAACCAACAGCACAGAACCCCATCACTTTTGAATTATTATTTTACCCCTACTGAATAACCTGCTTTGGGTTTGGAAGCTTCCAAAGCATCAAATAATATCAATCATTTTGCTCCTCGTTCTTAGCCTGTTCAGACCTGTCTTTTAGGACTCAGTATTCCAGCCTTTGGAGCTCAGGTCGACGAAACAGTGTTGTCGCCGATTTGTATCGCAGCAGGTTATCAATCCTTATCAGTGTAGCAACCAACCCCTGAGGCACCCAATACCAAAACATCAGACACAGGCATCGCAAGACCGCCAGATATGGACGCAACGCAATACCCAACGGAGGAGATGCCAGAGTTGGCCCAAGAACAGCTAGATGCACCTACCAACCAAGAGACCCTGGACGACGCAGCCCGACCTCCTCCCCCAGTACCGCAAGCCACAGACAACCACTCAGCTATTTCAGCCACATCCGATCCTGTGTCATCAAGCCCCGTCGCATCAACTGATAACTCGGGCGAATCACAGGGTTTCCAAACCAGCTATCAAATTTTTAACAAGGTAAGACCGCACCAAAAGAATAAAGGAGAAAACGAGCTAATTGAAGTTCAGACCAAGGCTCCATGGAACCTCACGCGGATTATCAAAGCCATGAGACCGATAGGGGTAGTCAATTTCGAGAGAGACGATGACGATTTCCAAGCTGCTCTGACGGAAATCAACGAAATATGTGCGAGTGCGAAAGAGGTGGCCCGGTCTCTTTGCGGGGACAACGAAGTCAAAATGTGGGAGATATCCAAATACATCACCGACAATATCCACGAGGGCATCGTGGAGTGGATTGAGTACAACAGGCAGTCAAAGTTATATCCGTTCCCTGGAACCCCTAAGAAGGTAGAGCAAAGAATTAGGGCAACGATAACAAAATTCAGGAAGGCGTGGGACGAGTCCTGGTTTCCGGAAAAAGCAGACTCCGGTCTGGAGGATTCATCTGAATGAGCGGTCGCCGTCAATAATGGCGTATTGAAACGGGGACATTAGCGTGATGAGTTGTTAGAAGCAGCGAGAATACAGAAGCGATTATTAATTTTCACAAAACCGGATTCTGCGCTGTGATGGATGGGATCAATAACGCTAATCATTAAAATCATGGCCTTTCCATTATTTATCCTGCCCAATCTAATCTGGACCCGTATTAATTATAACAGTAATAATTTTAGGGCATAGAGTATGTGAGGTCGGTCCTTCAGGAGACGAACAGGCGATAGTCGGAGAAGGAATTGCGCCTCGAGCATGAACCTTCGAGTGTGGGACTTAGCAATAGTTAAGAAACTTGCAAACTCGGGTTTACCTCCTTTCTCGGCGAATTCTTTTTTATCCTCTCAGAGGTTACAAGCCTCAACGGTTCGGCTTCTGACGTGACGCTGGTCTCTCTGCTAAGTACTTGTGCTTCAACCAACTAGCCAGTCCTGTGTTTATCGCCAATCCACGACATAGCGAAAACATCCACTTCCCCTGTCTGCAGAAAAGGTGATTTAATAACAATTCCGGGGGTAGCTATTTAACTTACATTTAAGTAAAATACAGTCTATAATAATTAAGTAAGTTAAGATATTATAATAAGTATAGTATAGAGTAAGGAAGTTAGTATAGTTAAGTATATCTAAAGTTAAATATTCTTCTCTAGCTTTTTTTAAGCTTTAAAAGAGAAGCTAAAGCTTATTTAGAGAGTATTTAGTACTTCTTTATTATTAAAATACTTTTTAAATTAAAATTACTCTAACTAATTTATTAAGCTTTTTTATTAAGCTTTAATTTTATTTTAAGCTTTAATTTTATTTTAAGCTTTAATTTGGGTTTAATTTATAATATAACCTTTTTCTTAATTTAATTAATTTTAAATTAATTAAGCTATTAGCTATTTAATTATTATTTTTAGATTTAGTTTTCTATAGTTTCTATAAATCTAGAACTTAGTATTCTTTATTTTAGTTATATAGCTTTTCTTTAAGTAGCTAAATTGCTTAAAAAGTAATAAGTTAGTAATAAACCTTTTATTCTCTATTCTAGATATTCTTATAGATCTTATATTTAATTCGTAAAATATTTCTTTTTAAAGCTTTTATTATTATTAAAGTTATAAATTACTTAGTAGTTATTTATAGTATTATACCTAAGTATCTCTTGAAAAATAATTCTTTATTATAAAGTTATATTAAATTTCTTTATTATTAAAGCTTTGTTTCTACTACTTTAAATTTACTCTTTATTACTTTATTTCTAGTGGCTTTATAGTATTATTATAGATCTACTCTTTTTATAAATAAATAGTTCTTTAGTTATAATATAGAGAGTTATTAATAGTTATCTAAATATTACTTAATACTTAGCTTCTTAAGGTAATATTAAATAATAGATTAATCTTAAGGTTATTTCTATTTAAACTATAGAAATTCTTAGTTTACAGTATTAAGTAGAAAATATATAAGTATTATATTAAACTCTTATTATTAAGTTATATATTTTATCTTATATTAAATTATAATATTAATAGTATTACTAACTTTATATTAGCTCTTTTGCTTATTTAATAACTTTATCTTTATTATAAAATAACAAATCTATAAATTCTTATTATATTAGAGAATATTAATTAAGATAGATAGTAGTAGCTAGTAATTACTTATTGCTTCTCTAGTTATTATCTTAAGCTTATTTATAAATTATATTACTTTTTAGTTACTTTTACTAAATATAAATATTATATTAATATAAAGAGCAATAAGCTTTTTATTAATATAAGCCTTAGCTATATTATAGTATTATAATTAAGTATCAACTATTTATAGCTTATTAATAATATAATAACTATTTTTACTTACTTTAAGAAGCTTTTTAAAAAGGCTCTTTATAAGCCTTTTATTACTAACTAATTCCTTTAGAATAAAATAAATATTTAGTATTCCTTTAACATTTCTCTATATTTAATACTACTACCTATATAGTTAGTTAGTTCTTTAAATATAATATATATCTAACTTAAGGCTTTATATATTTATATATATATATAAAGCCTATAAAGAGCCTTAAGCTTTATATATTTATACTAACCTCTATAAATCTAATATTAATTACTAGTTAATTCTATATATTATACTACTTAAACTCTATAAATTAATAAGAGTATTACTTAAAGAAGCAAACTAATTACTACTATACTAGACTTTATAATTTAGTATATATAGAGAAGTTACTTTATATTACTTAAGGTATTAAAGTAATAAGAGTAGGTTTACTTATAAATATACCTACCTTAAAGACTTTAATATATCTCTATTAAGTTTATAGTTATAACACAGCTCCCTGCAAAAAAGACTATAACAAATTTACCCAGTTTATAGGCATAATTTGGAAAATACTATAGAGGCACTTTAACCTATACCCTCTACTAGTTAAGAATAATAATATAGAAATCTGATATATTTCTACTAGTAAGCAAACCCTCTAAATATTATAAAGTTAGATATATACTCTAGCTAAATAGACTAGTAGAATAGTAATAGCATAGATAATACTATACTATATATAACAGGGCTAATTATATTAGAGCTAAGTAGGCTACTAAGGCTCTTATAGCCTGGAAACACCTTCTAGTAAGGTGTTATAAAAAATGCCTAAAAGGTAAACCTTCTAGTAAGGTAAATACCACTATATAAGATATCTAATAACTCCTTATCTAAAGATTAACCTTCTAGTAAGGTGCTATATATATAAGAGATAACTCCTTAACCTTTTAAGAGATTCTTATAGCTAGAAGTATAAAAAGCTCTGCTATAAGCAGGGCTTTATATCTATCTCTCTTCCTTATTCTTATCCTATAACCTATAATAAGTCCTCTAAGATATTAGTATTAGACCTAGTATATTAATATACTAGCTATATATAAGATATACCTGTTAATATTAATAATATGCAAAATATTATATAATAGTTTAGTATTAATATAATTAATAAGGCTCTCTGTTTTATTAAGCAGCCTATATAACACTAAGAGTATATTATTAGCATAGCTTTTAAAAGAGCTCTTATTAATACCCCTATAAGAGATACTAATATATACAGTTATATTATATAGAAATAAGCTAACTTAGTAGCAGAGATTAGATAGGTTATTAGGCACTCTATAGAGTAGCCCTTTTTTAAATAAACTTTCTATAATACTAAGGCAGAGGTGGCCCTTTAGGGATCAGTGAGTATAGCTTGCGCTAACTATAACACAGAGAGAGCATTGCTAATAACAGCAAAGCTGCTAGCAGACAAAGCAGTAATAGAGACAGTATTTAACAGTAGCGCGGGTGATAGGCGAGAGGATAAGTTAATAGATATTATTATTAAACTGCAAAGTTAAGGATTATAAGGCTATAGATAGGTATATATAAGTGTAGCTATAGTTAGGATAGTTATAATTATATAACTAAAGGCTGTGTGTATTATTAGGAGGTGTAGTGCAGAGTTAGAAGGTCTGTTATAAAGCAGGTAAAATCACTATATAGTGGCTAGAGGCTAATATATATCTCTATATTTATTATATAAAATAACTTTATTAATATATATTATTACTTATTAATACTACTTAAATAATAAAAATAAGAGGTAATAAATAAATAAAAGATCTATAAATATTATAATAAGTTAGTATAATAAGAGTTTTATTATAGAACTCTTTATTTGAATAAGATTACTATATTTAAACTTATACCTACTCTCTCTATATCTATACTATTATTATTTAAAAATATTAAAAACTTATAATATCTATATTAATATATACTAGATTATTATAAAACCTTTACTTAAAATACTTAAGCTATTTACTATAAAATATATATTACTATTAACTTTAACCTATTAATAAAGATAGTAGATAATATTAAAACACTATAATAACTTAGTATAATATAAATATTACTAAAGCTTACTTAAGGTTAGGATTATCTTAATAGAGAGATATAGAATAAAGATATTTATTTCTTTAAACCTTAATTAATAAGTATTTTATCCTTATAACTTATAGATTATAGTATAGCTTAAGGATTACTATCTATAATAAGTTAAATAATACTATAATAAGTAGCTATAAGTATTACTTAATAATCTATAATATTCTTATTACTATTACTAAACTTAATATTTTAAAGAAAAAAATAGAATAAGATAATATTAGATAATAATAATATTATTTTATAGATCTATAGAGAATATTATAAAAACTAAAGATATAATACTCTATTTTAACTATACTAAAGTAAGTAACTATAGAACTAGCTATTTATTATTAGATAAAGAAGATTTATACTAAAGTAGAAACTTTAACTAAAGTTGGGATTATTACCTAAAAACTCTTACTATAGTCTTTTAATAATTATCTTTATATATTATTATAAGCTACTATAGTAATATCTTTAATACTTAATTAGTTAATGCTTCTATTATATCTATCTCTATTTATTACTCTGAATTATTAATTTATTATAAAACTCTTAATCATTTCTAAATATAAATTATTAATAAATAACTATAACTAAAGGTAAATACTTAAACTTTAGTAATAAAACTATAGATAAAGAAGCTAATATTAGGATCCTCTTTTACTTTAAGTATTATAAAGCTAATAGCCTTATAGAAATAGATTTATAGTAAGAGTTTATATATAACTTTATTAATCTAATACTTAAACCTTTAAATTAAGGTAATATAGATATTACATAATAACCTTATAACTATCTTATAGTTAGTAATCTATATTTTATTTATAATATACTAGAAATAGTAGATTAACTCTATAAAACCTTTATAGAAAATAAGGTTTATTTATAGATTATTAATAAGGTTAAAGACTAATTAAGTAAGGATAGTATATTTATAAAGCTATAGAAAAATAAAAACTTTACTAAAGGGATTATTAATAGAAATAGTAAGAGTAGAGTAAGATTGCTATTTTTATAGATTAATACTAAAATACATAGTCCTAAAAGTAATAAATGCTTATAGCTAATTAACCTTAACTCTATTTTAAATATTAGCCCTACTTTAAATATTATAAATATATATATTTATATTTAATAATAATATCTATTTACTTATATATTAATTTAGAAACCTAACTAAGTTTTATATTAATAAGATAAAGTATAGTAGAAAAGTATAGATAAACCTAAGCTAAAACTTAATATAGTCTAGAATATGTATAGAAAGGTATACTTTATAAATAAGTAAATATTATTTACTTTTTTAGTTATAGTTAAAAATAAAGTATTATATTATTACTATAAAATAATTTACTAAATTTAGTATTATTTTAATACTAACTAAATTCTTACTAAGCTTCAGAAAGTTAAATAAATATAACTTATTAAGTAAAATATAACTATTATTATATTTATTAATAATAATAATTTATCTATAAAAAAGCCTAAAGCTTTAGCTTTATGAATTAATATTCTTACAAAGATATAATTAATATTAAGTATTACTTTTAAAAGTAATAAAGCTCTATATAACTAACTCCTTTAAGGCTACTAAATAGCTAAAAAGTATAAGTAAGTTATAATAAACTCTATAATTAAGTTTATATTCTATATATAGATATAGAGTAAGTAGAAAGAAGTTATCTATTATAGTAAAAAGAGAGTAGCTATAGATAAGGGTCTATATATAGAGCCTTATAGTATTTAGAAGTATATAGAGTATATAAAGAGTAATACTAATAGCACTAAAAGTATAAGAGAAGGTTTAGGCTATATAATAGTTTAAAAGCTTTTATAATTACTATAAAGTTATAATTAGTATTTTAATTATATTTATAAATAGTTAATTATTTCTATGAAGATAATATTATATACCTTCTATTTAAAAAACTTCTCTTTTACCTATTAGGAAGCTACTTAGTATAAAAAAAGGAAAAGAAAAAGTAGGGGGGAAATTATTCTAAATCCTGCTCTCTAATTAGTATAGAAATAATTAGCTATAATAAATCTCTATATATATTAGTTTAGAGTTATGCTATTTATAGACTAAACCTTCTAGCTACTATTTCTTTATTAGCTCTAATTCTAATACTTAGTCTATATATATACTAAGTCTACTTCTTACTACTTACTTTTTATTAATTTTAGATTTCTAATTATTCTACTTATATAGCTTAGCTTATATCTTTATGGTCTATATATAACTAGTTATATAGTATGCGTTAGTATTTAAACCTTTAATATAATTATATATTTTATTATTCTCTAATTCCTCTTATTATAATATAAAAAGCTACCTTAAGTATAGCTAATTTACTATAATCTATATTATCTAGTTAAGACTTTTTACTCTATATAAGTATACTTAACTTTCTCTTTATAATAACTCTATTAGTATATCTTAGCTAGTTATAATCTCCTAAACTACCTTTATATTAATAATCTATTTTATAATTACTATACTATAGTTATTCTATAATACTCTATTTTAAAGTAAAAGCTTATTTTATAAAATAAAAATAAACCTCTATTAATATAATATATATATTAAGGACTTTCTATTATTATTTAGGCTACTAGCTTTAAATATCTTCCTCTTTATAATAAATTTTTATATATTAATAAGCTATAGTCTAAATATATTATTATTTAAACTTTAGAAAGCTTATAGTTAATAAAGAATATGTATATAAACTATTTATAGAATAATTAGGTAACTCTCTATAGCTTCTATATATTATATTATATATATTACTTACTTATTTTTATATTAATAAAATACATTATTTAGTTATTATACCTTTAGATATCTTTATTAATTTACTTTTATAGCTCTCTAGGGTATTATTATTCTACTTTTCTAGTTTTAAGTATTAGTTAAAGAAAGTAGGGATTTTTAAAAGACTAGATTTTATATCTTAGGTATTCAGTTTTTTAAACTTAAATATTAATAAATTAGTTTTATATAGTTAGTAAATTATAGCTAAGTTATATATTATTAATATATTAATTACCTAGTTATTAAGAAGAATAGATTATTAAGTTAAGAGCTATCTAAGATACTTTAAATACTACTCAGGCTATAAGTAAAGATTAATATACTAGAAGGAGTACTTAGCTCTTTTCTATTTATAGCTATTTAGGCTAATAGGTTAAAGGTAAAGCCTCTTTTACTATATAACCCTACCTAGTATTATAGCCTCTATAGATATAGTAGATATGCTATATAGCTATATTATAGATCTAGGCTTATATAGAGCCTAGTTAATTTTAATAATCTTAATTATTAGTATAAACTCTAGTAAATTATAGGGATAATTTATAGAGAAGATATTTTTCTTATTATAGAAGCTATATAGATACTCTATAATATTTACTTTCTTACTATATTTATAGAATAGAGTAGTCTCTGCTTAAAGATCTTTATATCTTTTTTTAAGTATATCTTATATTTTAGTAGTATAGTATAAATATAGTTAGCATACTAACTAGTTTTGAGAGTAGCTACTCCCTTAGTTACTCTAAACCTAGACTATATTTTAAAAACTATAGAGAAGTTTTAAGTTATTTTATTAAAGCTAATTATAGAGTTATTAGTAAGAAGAAACTTTTTAACATTAATAAAGCTATTAAAGATAATAAAGGGGGGGGGGGGGGTAGTTAGAAACTATAAAGAAAGATTAGTATATTTATATTTATTAAATCTATAGAATAAGTTAGTAAATATCTTAAATAGAAATCTAAGAAGCTACTTATAATATTAAGCTATTATTAGAGATCTATATAAGGTGTTTATATTCTATATCCTCTTTACTTAATAAACTATATAGGATATAACTAAAATAAGGCTTCTAGATAATATTAAACCACCTCTCTTTATAATCTAAAGTAGTAAGAGTAGCTTCTAGATAAAACTAAGAGAGATCTAGAGTAAGAGTACTAATATATAGGTTATAAAGTATATTAGAAAAGTTATTAGTTACCTAGTTAGATATATAAATTAGTATCTTAACTCAGACTATAAAGTTCTACTTATAGAAAACTTAGAAATCTTAAGTAAGACTCTCTACTATTACTATTCTTTTAGTATATACTATTATAAAGGGATTTATCTATAGTAAGGATAGGCTTATCTTAGCTTAAGGCTAGTAAGCTTTAAGCCTTAGACTTTGCTCTATCTTATTAATAGCTATTATAAATAGTAGGATAAGGTAAAGAATTTAGTAGAAACAAAATTTTTATTATTATAATAGTAATAATTCCATAAGAGAATATAGAAACCTAAATACTCTAATAATATCTACTATAGCACTCTTAATTAGTAAAATCTATATCTCTCTACTAACTACTATATATTCTTTATCTATAATAATAGGTTTATATATTTAAGACTTAATTAAGCTTCTAGACTAGCTAGTTATACTAAAAATATTTCCTTAATACTAATTAGCTTTAGTCTAGAGAACCTCTTATTACTAGAGTATTCTGAACTTTTCTAAATAGCTACTCTATTTTATAAAAACCACTATAAGATAATATTTATTATAAAAGCTATTATAAAACTAGTTCTTATCCTCCTTATAGATTTAAAAAGGAGATACTTATACTACCTTACTATAAAGTTACTATTAATACTACTACCTTCTAACCTAGAGCCTTCTCTAACCTAATTCTAAGAGCTACTAATATATCTACTAGTCTATCTATCTACTAGTTATCTTTTAATAAATATACTTCTTATTCTAAGATAAGACTAAAATAGCTTTTAAAAATATTAATAAGCTATATCTATATCTTAACTAACTAAGATATAAGATATTCCTTTTCTACTTATCCTAGTTATAGCTTTACCCTTCAGAACAGTCTATACTCTTTTTCTAAGTAACCTAAATAAACCTTCTCAGCCTTCTAAGCTAGATACTATATTAAAATTAAGATATTACTAAAAGACTAAGGCTATACCTATCTAGTTATATAATAACACTTTATAATATCTTAGCTATATTTCTAAAGCTAAATAATAAAATCCACTCTTTAAACTATAAATATTAGCTTTACCTATTATAGCTTTAGAGCTATTTATAAATAATAATACTACTTAATCTCTTCTAGCTTATAATTATATAGCTAAGTATAGAAAGCCTAGTAAACTACCTACTAACTAATAAGAATCTAGTAACTAGGCTAGTTAATAGTCTAAGATATAACTAATTAGTTAACTATAAGTATAACTAATCTTAGAAATACTCTAAAAAGCTAATAATTAGTTTAGCTAGAAGCTTAAGAACTTCTAAGACTATACCTAATATATACCTATTATCTATAAAATAGTACTTAATAAGATAAGCAATTTCTGCCTAGCTATATATAATTATAATACTATTAAGACTAGCTTTTACTATCTATATTATATCTAATAACTCCCTATTAAGCTACTAAACTATATATAGCTAATCTTTCTTAAGCTCTACTCTAAAATAGAGGAGTAAATATATATCCTAAACTAAGAACACTTTATCTATAAAAACTACTTTCCCTAAGACCTAACTATAACCTTTTTAATATATCTTAGATATAATATAGCATTTAAGAAGTAATAAGTACTATAAGTATATAGAGTAAATAACCTATCACTTAGCTATAGCTATTAATACCCTAAAAAGCTATAAGCTCTATTACTCTTAGAAAAACACCTTATTAGAATTCTCATACTAACTAGCTAGATTACTAAGCTTACTATTAATATTAACTAACTAATAAATAAGCAGTACTATAAGTATATCTAGAGCTATATTACTATATCACTAAATAATATAAATAGGTTAGTAACTAAAATACTACCTCACTCTCTAGTTAAGAAGTAAGAAAGACTATATATCTATTTTATAAAACTAAGAAAGCTAAAGTCTACTAAAGTAACTAAGATACTCTCTATTAACCTATAGAAGCTAAAGTAAGCCTTTATTTAGCTAAAGATATATAACCTACTATATAGTAAGGTAGCTATTAGTAAGAATAACTTAAGATTCTAGAGTAATATATACCTTAATATAACTATTTTAATAGCTCTATATAATAGAATAGGTTTTTATAATCTATATATAGAGGATAAAATTAAAATAGATAACTATATTTCTACTACTAAGTAAGATCTACTAAAAGAGCTTATTAAAACTATAAATAAAGCTATTCTTTATCTTAAAGTTAGAAAAGCTAAAGCTATAGATACTAAAGCTTAGAGTAATATAAGAATTAGTAGGGTTTATATATATAACTAAAATCTAAATAAGATTAATCTCTAAGAAATTAAACTATAGTTGTATAATCTTACTATTACTAATTTAATACTAACTAAGAATAATAATAAGATAATACCTAGAAAGAGGCTTATAATATTAAAGAAAGTATTAAATATTTCAGGCTAGAGATTCTATAGCTATAAGCTATAAAATAGTAGCTAGTATAATAAAGTAATCCTTTCTAGTTTAGAACCCTTTATTACTAATTAAAGAGGGGAGAAGTTAGCAAACTTAAATAACTCTAACTTCTCTTCTAAAGCCTTTCTCTATCTCTTTTTATAGAGCTATAGAGGGTCTAAGATAGGAGGTATATAGTATCTTAAGAAGATAGATATATAGCTTAGTTATTTAGACTAAACTAAAAAGGAGGGTTTCTATCTAAGAAAATAGATAAAGATACTACTTTAGTAATATAGTATATAGAAATTATAATTAAGATATATTTTCTTTATTAACTATTCTATAATAGGCTAATTAACTAAATACTTAATATTCCTATTCTTAATCTTTAATATACTTATCTAGGTAGAGAATTAGTATATTAGCTACCTTTAAGTTAAAAAAGCCTTATTTTATATACTTTAGGAGGTTATTATAATACTTACTATTAAAGAAATAGATAAGATAGAAGAGAAGTACTATAAGATATATAAAACTACTAATAAAAGAGTAGTATTCCTAATAAGAGAGTTAAGTGCTTTTAGAAACTATTATTATATATTAAATAAAAAGAGGCTATCTCTTAGATAGAAGATCTAGAAGCTCTATATTAAGCATAGAATACCTATAATATAGTATATAATTAACCTAGATAATCTTATTAATAAAGGAAATATAAAGATAGCAGCTTTTTAAATAGTAGATAAAACTAAGATAGATATATTATTTAGATTATTGAAATAATATAAGTTTTATATATAGTATATTATTAGTAATCTAGTTAGCTCTGCTAAGTTCTCTTATTATAACATAGAGCTCTATTTTAAGTATTTAGTTACTATTAGTAAAGAGGTAGTCTTTAAAAGAATATCTTCTTACTTTAGCTATATTAAGATAAATAAGCATAATACCTTATATGTATATAGGTTTATCTAGCTTAATATTAATATTAAACTACTAAATCTCTTTTAAGATATAGCTAATTCTAATAATACTTAATATATAGAATAGATATATAGCTATATTAACTTAGTATTTAGTAAAATAAGTAACCTTTTAATAAATAACTATATTACCTTTTAACTAACCTAATTAATATTATAATATAGATAAGGCAAAAACCTATTAGTACCAGGATAGTGTGTTAAATAATATTAAAGAGGTTATAAAAGATAGGTCTAAGTTTAAGAAACTCTTTAAAGATAAGGCTAACTAGGTTGCTTTCTAGTATTAAATATATAGCTATAGAGCAATATATACTAAATATAGCTTTAAAGATATATTAACTAAGTAGTAACACCTTTATTAGTTTAGATATCTATAGGCAGAGTATAAGAAAACTATATTTATATCTAATAAGCTTCTATATATCTAATAAAACTATAGTTAAATTAATTAGTATAGCCCTACTCTAGCTATAGCTATATACTATAATACTAATACTCTATTTCTCCTAACTAAGTTAGCAGGCCTTTTAATAATCTATTATACTATAAACTACTTAACTAAGCTTAATACCTCTCTATAGAAATAAGTCTCTTTAGTAAAATGCTTACTAAAGGGACTGTATAGTCCTATTAATAATAAAAGTAATAGTAAGGATAGTATTATCTATAAAACCCCTATACTAAGCTATAAGATATATTAGTTTCTATAAGATTTATAGGTAACTTCTTATAAGATAAGAAGTAAAGCAGAGAGGTAGTTAGGATATAAAGATATTATTTATAATTAAATATAAGGAAAATAGGTAATAAATAGTATAAATACTGTAATATAATATGATATTTAGATAGAGCGAAAAAATGTAGATATCGAAAGATATATATATTGATAACTGTATAGGATATCTAAGGCCTTAGAAAGCGGGGGAAAAGGTAGGTATATATAAATAATTTGGTTCCTAAGGCTTTATAAGTGCTTACGCGGCCTTCTAGCTTAGAGTTAAACCTTATTAGGTGCATTATACCTTATTTGGTAATAATAAGGTATAAGGTTTAACTTAAAGCTATAAGGTTTAAACTTTAACCTAAAGTTTAACCTTATTCTCAAACCTTATTTATTCCTTGCAAAGTATATTATAGGATTACGTAATATGCGTAATTTGATATATATACCAGAATATGCCATCTTTAGCAAGGATTCCAAATATATTATTCATTTTCTTATACCTCTTATATTTATAGAGTTATAGCACTCTAAAGGTATAGTAATAATAATATATAAGTTCCTTTTATAGTAATAGGAATAAAATATTTCTTATAGTTTCTACTATATATAGAAAATTAACTCTTTACTAATTAGAAGCTTTTATTTATTAAGGTTTAGACCTCTTTACTAGGCTTAAAGAATAGCTATTCTAGTAAGCAGAGTTAGATATCTATTTATATTAATATACTATACTAATTAGTCTTTTAGTACTAGAAAGATCTTTAGAATATAGTAGAACTAGAGGTTAGTGCTTAGTTACTGCCTAAGATAGTAAGTATTAGCTATAATAGATCTATACTACTAGTCTTTAAGATATATACCTATTATAGACCTCTCTTAGATAACCTTTATTTCTATAATTATCTCTCTATAATTAAAACTAAGAGAGAAGAGCTAAAGGGGAAATTAAATAAACTTAAGTATATTGCTCTAGACTTAAGTCTATATAGCTATAAGTTATAGATATAGATCCTTTAACCTATTAGAAAATAGAGGGTGTTAATATTTATAAACTACTTTAATAGTAACTCCCTTAATATATAAGATAGCTATTATAAAAGATAAGTCTAATACTAATAAATATTAAGTCTCAGGCTTATATATTCCAGGTTAGCTATTATTCTTCTTAGTCTCTTTATCTTATAGAAGAGATTTATATTAAGTATAGGTAAACTATCTAAGGTTTAGGTAAGGCTATAGCCTACTCTATCTAAGTAAATCCTTAACTTTATTAAAAATATTAAACCTTTATATAAAAGTATAGAAAATACTAAGAAGCATATCTAACTTTAAGCTAGTAATAGTAAAGATGATAAAAGTATTAAGTTTAATAGTACTAAGAATCTCCTAGTATTTAGTATAAGTAGTAACTAGGAAATACTAATCTTTAAAATACCTTCTATAATATAATTAGTAGTATATATAATAGATCTAGTATAACTACTAGGTTTCTAGAGCTTTATAGCTTTCTAAAGTTTCTTAATAAGAGTAGGTTTACTAATATAGAGAAAGATATTAAAGCAGAACTATATATCCTACTAATTATCTCCTAATAAGTAAAGCTCTTTATTATAATAAAGTATAGTATTAATACTACTAAGATAGTATAAGATTAACTATATAAGGAGAGAATATTAATAGTTAAGAAAGATAAGTAGCTAATAGTCTTAGATAGCTATATTACTAATACTAGTTTTAGAGAGGATAATAGTAAGCTATTCTCTATAAACCCTCCTATAGAGTCTTATATATAGATTATAAGAACGGCTATAAAGGCTGTGGGAGAAGTAGAAAAGTTCCCAAAGTAATATAAATAGATTTCAGGCAATAAATAGTGTATAAGGGTAACCTTTCAGGTTTGTTGCATAATATTCAGATAGAGAGAAAAATGTAGATATCAAATAGTATTATTATTAATAAATTCATAGATATCTAAGGCCTAGAAAGGCGGGGGGAAAGGTAGGTATATATAGACGATTTGGTTTCTAAGGTCTTGCAGTCCTTTGGGTCAGAATTAAACCTTATTTCCAAAAAGGGTAATAATAATAAGGTTTAAGGTTTCAAGTTAAGGTTTAGCTTCTAATACTAGCTTTAACCTTAAGTTTAACTTTAGTTTTAAGCTTAACTTTTAACCTTAAGCTTAACCTTATTCTAAAACTTTATTATTCTAAATATTCTGATTACGTAATATTGGTAATATAATATATATACTAAGATATGCTATTCTTTATAGGAATTTTAAATATATTATCTATTGTTTTATACCTCTTATATTTATAGAGTTATAGCACTCTAAAGGTATAGTAATAATAATATATAAGTTCCTTTTATAGTAATAAGGAATAATATATTTCTTATAATTAGAATTATCCCTAGTAATATATTTCTATAAGTAGCTAAAGTTATAGATATAGAGAGGACTCTAAACTAAATATAAAAGGTTATCTTAGAGCTAATCTATAATATACTAAATAAATAAGATATCTCTAAGAAGGAATAATATCTCTAGTATATTAAGAATAATAGGGGAAGTAGTAAGTTATAGCTTATTAATATACTAAGAATAATACTAGCTAGTAAAGAGAGAGACTATAATATAGTTATTATAGCTATATTAGATATAGTAGCTACTAGGATTAGAGATATAACTATATACTTAGTATAGTCTCTGGCCACTATATAGTGATTTTACCTGCTTTGTAACAGACTTTCTAACTCTGCGCCGCGCCTCCTGATAATACACACAGCCTTCGGTTATATAATCTTGCTAACCACCTATCCTAACCACAGCTATACTTATATATACCTATCTTACCAGATAGCCTTATAATCCTTAACTTTGCAGTTTAATAACAATATCTATTAACTTATCTTCTTGTCTATTACCTGTGCTACTAATACTATCTCTATTACTGCTTTATCTACTAGTCCCCTTATTTAATTAGGCTAGCTAATACCTTTGCAGCTTTACTATTATTAGCAGTACTCTCTCTATTAGTTAGCGCAAGCTATACTTACTAATATTTCCCTAAAGAGCTACCTCTGTCTTAGTATTATAGAGAGTCTATTTAAAGAAGAGCTACTCTATAGAGTGCTTAATAACCTATCTAACCTCTATTACTAAGTTTACTTACTTATCTATAATAAGTTAGTATATCTATAAGTCTCTTATAGAGATATTAATAAGAGCTCTCTAAAGAGCTATATTAATAATATGCTCTTAGTATTATATAGGCTGCTTAATAAAACAGAGAGCCTTATTAATAATATTAATACTAAACTATTATATAATATTTTGCGCGTTATTAACATTAACAGGCATACCTCATATATAGCTAGCATATTAATATGCCAGGTCTGATATTAATATCTTAGAGGACTTATTATTAGTTAATAAGGATAAGGAAGAGAGATAGGCATAAAGCCCTGCTTATAGTAGCAGAGCTTTTTATGCTTCTAGCTATAAGAACCTCTTAGAAGGTTAAGGAGTTATCTCTTATATATACCTTACTAAAAGGTTTACCTTTTAGGCGTTTTTTGCAGCACCTTGCTAAAAGGTTTAGCAAAGGCAATACTATAAGAGCCTTAGTGGCCTACTTAGCCCTAATATAATTAGCCCCGTTACGTGCAGCGCAGCGTTGCCCGCGCTATTACTGTTCCGCTAGTCTATTTAGCTAGAGCATATATCTAACTTTATGATATTTAGAGGGTTTGCTTACTAGCAGGAATATATAGAGTTCCTATATTATTATCCTTAACTAGTAGAGGGTATAGGTTAAAGTGCCTCTATAGTGTTTTCTAAATTATGCCTATAAACTGGGTGAATTTATTATAGTCTTTTTTGCGGGGGGCTACGTTGTAACTATAAACTTAATATACTTAGTATTTAGTCTAAGCTTTAAAAATAGAGATAGAGGTTCTAGAGATTTAACTATCTTAAAAAACCTAGAAAAGGTAAAAGAGAGATAGCATAGATATAATATTCTTATTATTAATAGAATAAGTATACTTAAATTAGGTCTACTCTATAATATTAACTAAAGGTTAAGAATACTATATAGCTTTCTAAATAAGGCTTTTAGTAAAATGCTAATAGTTATCTTTATAGATAACTTCTTATAGTTTAAACCTATATTATAGAGTAGTCTTCTTTATAATCTTAGAGAAAAGAACACCTATATAATAAAGGCTAGCCTAGAAAGTAGCTAAGTAGAAAAGAGGTAAAAGGAGGTAAAAAGCTAAGAGCTCTAAAAGGGATTTAAATATATTATAATCCTAAAAGAGTAAAAAAGGACTAAAAGAGATAACTATCTACTAGGTTTCTTTAAGTATTTCTATAAAAATAGATAAATATAAGAGAATACTAAGAGGCTTTAGACTTAATATAAGCCTAAAGCTTACTTTAACTTCTAGAATAATAGATATACTATTACTCTACTAAACTAGTACTAATAGAACTTAACACTTTATATTACTCTCTTATTTAGTATAGAAATAAACTAGAAGCTCTCTATCTACCTATCTAACTACTAATAGAATACTTAAATACTATTACTAAATAAAAGAGTAGTAACTATAATACTTAGAGACTTAGAAGATCTAACTATATCTAAGATATTTCTATATATTAAAGAGATACTAATTATAGTTAATAAGAATAAATATATAGATCTTAAAGTAGTAAATAGAGCTGAATTTATAGTAATAGGTATTATCTATCTACCTAGCTTTAAAAAGGTTATTATAAATAATAAACTATTAATCTTCCCAAAACTACTAAGTAGAATTATCCTTATCCTATATAAGATATAGAGTATCTTATTTCTAAGTATTCTACTAAACACTATTATCCTATTTTTAAAGGGAATTAGACTAAAGATATCTTAGTTTAGTATAGAAACTAAGTAAGATATAAGTTTAAAGTTAAAGTTAGAGCTATTCTATATAGGTCTGCCCTATATACCTAGCTTTATACTAATAGACTATAAGATATAGGAATAAATACTTAATAAGGTAATTCTTAGATTATATAGTAAAAAGCCTATTAAGGAGACTAGTAAACTAGATAAGATAGAGGCTATTAATATATATATATAACTATCTTAGATATATAGATTTAAGAATATCTCTCTTATTAGACTACTTAATATAGTAGACTTTTTAGGAGTAAGAATAGAATAAAACTTAGTATAAGAAATCTAAAAATTAGAGAGGCTAGTTAATAAAATAGTAGCAGACTTTAAAATAGAATATAACTCTTAAATATAAGTAGGATATATATTCTAGCTCTCTATATATATTATTCTTTAGATATATTATTATTATCTTTATCTATATCTCTAAGTCTAGATAGGGTTTATTAAAGTAAAATAGATTAGCTTAGAGATACCCTCTATATATTAAAGGTTTATAAAAATACTAAAAGGAGTAATATCTTAGATAGCTTCTAATCTAATAATCTATTCTCTTTTAATAACTAGATAATTAATATATAAATAATCTATAACTTAGCTATAATCTGCTAGCTATATAAGACCAGTTTATTAATATTTAGGTTTAAAAAACTAGATATCTAAGATATAATACCTAGTCTTCTAAGAATATCTAATTTCTTTAACTAATACTTAAAACTAAAAAGACAGGATAATAACACTCTAGAAAGCTATAAGAGTAAATTAATAGAGATATCTAAAAGCATAGTCACTAAATAATCTATTCTATTAGTATAAAAATAAATAAATAATCTATATAGTATAATATATAGAAGCTATAGAGAGTTACTAAGTTATTCTATAAATAATTTATATAGATACTCTTTATTAACTATAAGCTCTCTAAAGCTTAAATAATAATATATTTAGACTATAGTCTATTAATATATAAATACTTATTATAAAGAGAGAGATATTTAAAACTAGTAGCCTAAATAAGAGCAGAGAGCATCTAATATATATATTTTATTAGTAGAGGTTTATTCTTATTTTATAGAATAAGCTTCTGCCTTAAAATAGAGTATAATAAAATAACTATAGTATAGTAATTATAAAATAAATTATTAATATAAAAGCAGTTTAGGAGATTATAACTAGCTAAGATATATTAATATAGTTATTATAAAAAGAGAATTCAATATACTTATATAGAGTAAAGAGCCTTAACTAGATAATATAGGTTATAGCAAATTAGCTATACTTAAGATAGTCTTATATATTATAATAAGAGAAATTAGAGGATAATAAAGTATATGATTATATTAAAGGTTTAAATAGTGAGGCATATTATATAACTAGTTATATATAGACTATAGAAATATAAGCTAAGCTATATAAGTATAATAATTAGAAATCTAGAACTAATAGAAAGTAAGTACTAAGAAGTAGATCTAGTATATATATAAACTAAGTATTAGAATATTAGAGCTAATAGAGAGATAGCAGCTAGGAGGTCTAGTCTATAAATAGCCTAACTCTAGACTAACATATCTAGAGGTTTAATTATAGCTAATTATTTCTATACTAATTAGAGGGCAGGATTTAGAATGATTTCTCCCCTACTTTGTTTTTCCCTTTTCCTTGCGCTAGGCAGCTTTCTAATAGATAAAAGAGAACCTTTCCTAGTAGAAGGTATATCTAAGATAGTTATATATATATATATTAATAGCCTCTATTTTATCTAGTTTATTAGTTTCCTTAATAGGCTTTTTACTATATAATTTAAGAATTACTTTATTAAGTATTTATCTTTATACTTTATAGTTTATTAATATAAAGCTAGATATATAAAGTAGATCTATATAAAACAGCCTTAACTTTAACTTTAAATTTCTATCTAGCTTAGTTTCCATACTAAACTAGAATATCTGTAGTTTAATTCTTTTTAAGAATAGAATTATAATATTTAGTAAGATACCTAAAAATAGGATTCTCTAAATCTTAGATAAAATAAGTATAACCTTACTTACTAATTCTAGGAAAATTAATAATATATTATTTATAATAACATTCTTAAGGCTAGATAGATAGATAATCCCTATTACTATAAATTTAGCTTTAAGTTATTACTTTAAGATCTATATTATTATTCCTATTAAGTATAATTAATATCCTTTTAATATATAGAAATATCCTAGATATAGTTATATCTTCTAAGTTTTTAAATATTATAGTTACTATATTTTTATTTAGTGATAGTATTTAAATACTTTATTAATAATTAAATAGGTAAATAGAGGGTTTCTAGGTTACTTCTATATTATATAAAAGAGTAATATAAAGTATTAAGTTCTATTTATACTAGTTTAGTAAAGTAATAGTATATTTAATATTCTAGAGGTTAAAGCAAGCTTTAAGTCTATATTAAGCCTAAAGCTTCTTAGTATTCTCTTATACTTATCTACTTTTATAGAAATACTTTAAAAAAAGTTAATAAGTAGTTATCTCCTTTAGCTATTTTTTACTCTTTTAGAATTATAATATATTTAAATCCTTTTCAAGCTCTTAGCCTCTTACCTTCTTTTACTTCTTTTCCACTTAGCTACTTCCTAGGCTAGCCTTTATTAAATAAATATTCTTTTCTCTAAGGTTATAAAAGAAACTACTCTATAATATAGATTTAAACTATAAAAAGCTATTTATAAAGATAACTATAGATATTTTACTAAAAGCCTTATTTAGAAAGCTATATAGTATTCTTAACTTTTAGTTAATATTATAGAGTGAACCTAACCTAAGTATACTTACCTTATTAATAATAAGAATATTATATCTATATTACTTCTCTTTTATCTTTTTTAGGTTCTTTAAGATAGTTAAATCTCTAGAATCCCTATCTCTATTTTTAAAGCTTAAGCTAAGTACTAAGTATATAGTTATATCTCTAATTCTAGTAGCTAGTATACTTAATATAGCTATAATAACTATATTATAGTCTCTCTCTTTACTTATTAATACTATTCTTAATATATTAATAAGCTATAACTTACTAGTTTCTCTATTACTCTTAATATATTAGAGATATTATTTCTCTTTATAGATATCTAATTTATCTAATATATTATAGATTAGCTCTAAGATAACCTTCTATATCTAGTTTAGAGTTCTCTCTATATTAATAACTTTAGCTATCTATAGCAATATATTACTAGAGGTAATCCTAATCTATCTATAAAGCTCTATAAAGAGGTCTATAGAGAATAGCTTATTATTATTCTCTCTAAAACTAGTATTAATAATAAAGCTACTAAAACTATTAGCTACTTATCTCCCTTAATTATTAATATTCTCTCCTTATATAGTTAATCTTATACTATCTTAGTAATATTAATACTATGCTTTATTATACTAGATAGCTTTACTTATTAAAGAATAATTAGTAAGATATATAGTTCTACTTTTATATCTTTCTCTATATTAATAGACCTACTCTTATTTATATTTAAGATATATTAAAAAGGTTATACTTAGGTCTTAGGGAAGGTAGTCCTTATAGATAAAGTATTCTTAATATAAAATATATATTTACTTCTCTACTTTTAAATAGAGCTTAAAAGAGATTAGCTATATATAGTCTAGTAGCTTAATAGAGAGTTATTAGATATAGTATATAGAGTAAAAGCTAGTCTTAATAATATTATTATTATATATAGCTAGGTAGAAATTACTTATCTTATTAAGTCCTATTTTATAGCTAATAGGTTTATACTAGGTATAGTTTTAGGAGTTTTTAAGCTTCTAGCTAATATAATAATAAGCCTTTTAGAGTATTTTTTAAATTAACTATATTTATAGTAAACTAGTTATTTATTCCTTAAATAATTAACTAGCCTAGTTACTAGACCTTTATAAATTATTAAGTAGTTTACTAAGCATCTTATACTAAGCTATATAATTATAAACTAATAGAGATTAAGTAGTATTATTACTTATTAATAGTCTTAAAGCTATAATAAGTAGAGGTAATATTTATAGTTTAATAAGTTAATTCTATTATTTAGGTTTAGAAATATAACTAAAGTATTATAGAGTATTATTATTAAGCTTATAATTATAATATAGCCCCTCTATAAAAAAGACTATAATAAACTTACCTAGTTTATAGATATAATTTAGGAAATACTATAGAGATACTTTAACCTATACCCTCTACTAGTTAAGGATAATAATATAGAAACTTTATATATTTCTACTAGTAAGCAAACCCTCTAAATATTACTATATAAAGTTAGATATATACTCTAGCTAAATAGACTAGCAGAATAGTAATAGTATAGATAATACTATACTATATATAATAGACCTAATTATATTAAGGCTAAGTAGGTTACTAAGGCTCTTATAGCCTAGAAAAAGTCCCTAGAAGATAAATCTTCTAGTAAGGTACTATAAATACTTCTATATAAGATATCTAATAACTCCTTACCTAAAAGGTAAACCTTCTAGTAAGGTATATATAAGATAACTCCTTAACTAAAAAGGTCTTTCCTATAAGGTTCTTATAGCTAGAAGCATAAAAGGCTCTGCTACTATAAATAGAGCTTTATATCTATCTCTCTACCTTATCCTTATGCTATAACCTATAAAAGGTTCTCTAAGATATTAGTAATAGACCTAGTATATTAATATACTAGCTATATATAAAGTATACCTATTATTACTAATAATATATAAAAGATTATAATAGAGTTTAGTATTAATATAATTAATAAAACGCTCTATTTTATTAAGTAGCCTAAATAATACTAAGAGTATATTATTAATATAGCTCTTAAGACAGCTCTTACTAATATCTCTATAGAGAACTTATAGATATACTAACTTATTATAGATAAGTAAGTAGACTTAGTAGTAAAGGTTAGATAAGTTCTTAAGTACTTTATAGAATAGCTCTTTTTTAAATAGACCCTCTATAATACTAAGATAGAGATAGCTCTTTAGGGATTACTAAGTAAGGCTTATACTAACTAATAGAGAGAGTGTTATTAAAAAAAGTATAGCTAGTAGATAAAGCAGTAATAGAGATAGTATTAGTAGTATAGATAGTAGATAAGAGGATAAGTTAATAGATAATATTATTAAACTATAAAGTTAAGGATTATAAGGCTTATTAGTAAGGTATATATAAATATAGCTATAGTTAGGAGAGAACTATATAACTAAAGGCTATATATATTATTAAGAGGCATAAAGTTAGAAGGTTTATTATAAAGCTAGTAGAATTACTATATAATAGCTAGAGGCCTAGAATACTATTATATAACTATATAGATATAGCCTTAGCCTTTTAGTAATATCTTAATCTTAGCATAATATCTAGCTTAAGTTTATAGTTATAACGCAGCTCTCTATAAAAAAGACTATAATAAATTTACTTAGTTTATAGATATAATTTAGAAAATACTATAGAGGTACTTTAACTTATACCCTCTACTAGTTAAGGATAATAATATAGAAACCCTGTATATTTCTACTAGCAAGCAAACCCTCTAAATATTATAAAGTTAGATATATGCTCTGGCTAAATAGACTAGTAGAATAGTAATAGAGCTAATTATATTAGGGCTAAGTAGGCTACTAAGACTCTTATAGTAACACCTTTACTAAACCTTTTAGTAAGATACTGCAAAAAATACCTAAAAGGTAAACCTTTTAGTAAGGCGCTATAAACACTACTATATAAGAGATAACTCCTTAACCTCCTAAGAGGTTCTTATAGCTAGAAGTATAAATATCTCTACTACTATAAGTAGGGCTTTATATCTATCTCTCTTCCTTATCCTTATTAACTTATACTAAATCCTTAAAGATATTAATGCTATATATAGTATATTAATATACTAGGTATATATAAAGCATATTTATTATTACTAGTAATATAAACTAGATTACTATAAAGTATTAGTATTAATATAATTAATAAAAACTCCTCCTTTTTTAACTAACCTAGACTATATAAAGAGTATATTATTAATATAGCCCTTAAGAAAGCTCTCCTTAATACTTCTATAGGAAATACCTATATATATAATAATATTATATAGAAATAAGTAAATATAGTATTAGAAGTTAAATAGGTTATTATACACTCTGTCTATTAGCCCTTCTTTAAATAGGCTCTCTATAATACTAAGGCAGAAGCAGCCCTATAAAGCTTAAATATTATTAAGTATAGCTTATACTAACTAATAGAGAGAGTATTACTAATAATAGTATAGCTAGTAGATAAAGCAATAATAGAGATAGTATTAATAGTATAGGTAATAGATAAGAGGATAGGTTAATAGTTTAGTAGTTAGTAATTAAGTAATTAAAAACTATATTATTATTAAATTATAAAGTTAAGAATTTTAAGGATATAGATAGGTATATATAAGTATAGCTATAGTTAGGAGAGGTATTTAGTAATTATAATTATATAACTAAAGGCTATATATATTATTAGGAGGTATAGCGCGGAGTTAGAAGGTTTATTTTAAGTAGGTAAAATCACTATATAGTAGCTAGATAATATAATATCTAGTTTAAGAGGCTAAGAAGCTTTAGTTAAGTTACTTAGAAAGAGAGTATAAACTATTCTAAAAGATAAAGCTATAACTAGAGTAAGAGAAAAAGAAATACTTAGAATATTAATTAGTTAAGGTATAGATATAGCTTATTAATATTTTTAAAAGCTACCTCAGCCTTATCTTAGAATAAAATATATATTTATTAAAGAATAAATAATAAATAAATAAACTAGTAGATATATTAATAATTCTTAGAATAAGGTTAGAAAAGGGTCTAGGTTAGAAAGTAGTAATATTAATAATAACTTTATAATAAGGTAGTATAAATATCCCTTTCTAGGTTTAAGAAGAGAATAAAACTAATTTTATAATAGCTTTTATAATAAATATTACTTTATAATAGTTTTTATAAAATAGAGTAGCTATTTAAAAAGGTTAAGGATACTTTAGTAATATAAAGGTCTCTAGATAATAGCTAATTAATATTAAGGAAATACTTTTAATATAACTAGCTAGTCTAGAAAGTTAATTAGGTCTTAAATATATAAACTTATTATTATAGATAAAGAATATATAGTAGCTAGTAAAGAGATATAGATTTTACTATATAAGAATATTATAGTAAGTAGTATTAAAGTACTTAGGTTTATATATTCTCTTATAGAATTATTACTATTATAATAGGAAAGATTTTATTTTTACTAAATTTCTTACTTTATCTTATTATTTATAATATCTATTAATAAGATAGAGTAAAGCTTAAAAATTAAAGCTTACTAGCTTTAAACTAAGATAGGCCTACTTTTCTTATATATAAATCTTCTTATTATAGTATATATTAAAAAGATAATAGTAATAAAGAATCTTACTTAAAGTTTCTTAGTCTTTTATTACTAAAGCTTTATAGTTTAAGTTAAGATAGTAATTTATATACTAAACTAGATAACTAATAACTTTCCTAATATACTAAACAATCTATATATTAGTAGTCTTATTCTAGACCTCTCTTTGTTTTATCTAGAAGCTACTCTTATTACTTTAGATTAGAAACAGAGATAGTTTAAATCTATAAGCCTTATTTTAGTTATATTTTATATAATTTATTAAGTAAAGAGAATATAAAATATAAATACCTTATCTAGGTTTTTAATAATAGCTTAAAACTATAGATAGCTTCTTAGACTTCTATTAAAGATATTTATAAACCTATTTTATAGAATTAATAAGGATAAATATACTAACTATTTTTTATAGTTTCTAACTAACTCTCTCTTTATTACCTTTAATAGCTTTATTAATATTAAAAAGGTTTTCTTGATTAATAACTCTATAATTAGGCTTAATAAAATAACTAAAGGCTTCTCTATAGCTTTTAAAATATAGTCTAGGTTTAGATTAACTAAGATACTAGCTACTCTAAAAACTAATTAGTATACTAACTATATTTATATTATATTACTAAAGTATAAAATATATTTATAGAAGGAATATAAGAATCTTTAAGTAAAGACTACTCTATTTTCTAAATATAATAAGAAAGTATATATTATAGAATATCTATATAGCGTTTATAATAGAAAGAATATCTTCTCTATAGAGTATCTCTATAATTTATAAGAGTTTATATTAATTATATTAATAATTAAGATTATTAAAACTAACTAGGCTTTATATAAGCCTAGGTTTATAGTATAGATATATAGTATATCTACTATATCTATAGAAGTTATAATACTAACTAAGATATATAGTAAAAGAGGGTTTATCTTTAACTTATTAATTTAGATAGCTATAAATAAAAAGGAGCTAAATAGTCTTTTTAGTATATTAATCTTTATATATAGCTTAAGTAGTATTTAATAAAATAGTATTATAAATACTAAATACTATACTTATAGTAAAGAACTCTTTTATAACTAATACTATATAGAAGGTTCTATTAATAAGCTCTAAAAGAACTAGAAAGTTAGACTATATAAAAGATAGTAGTAATAAATCCAGCTTAATAAAGTAATTAATTACTATAAAAGCATTTACTAATAATATTTTTATTTATTAGAAATAGAAGTTAGGGAAGTAAAGATAATTAGATACTATTATAGTCTTAACTATAAACTATACTAACTAGATATTAGATAATATTATTTTTTAACTTATTTAATACCTTATAAGAAATTAAAGTACTTAGGGTCTAGAGAGAGTATAGTTATAAAGCTAAAACTAAAAGAAATTAATAAAAGAGCACAATTAGGGAAAAATAGTAGCTATTTTACTCTACTATAAATATTAAGTGTTTATAGATCTAGTGGTCTGTCTATATTACTAATTACTAATTATTTAGTTATAATACTCTTAAACTATAGATAATTCTTAAAGAAAGTTAATACTGAGTAGAGCTTAAAAGAGCTACTCTATAGTAATAGAGTAACTCTTATTAATAGAGTTAGAATATAGATATTTATAAAGTAACTTATAGCTAAGTCTCTATATATATAGTAATTTACTACTATATATAGAAAAGGTTTAGAGACTTAATAGAAATAAATAGGATAACTAAAAGGATTACCTAAAATAAAGTCTTTTCTATATATAAAAACGCTAAAGATATATTATATTTATTTTTATAGTACTTTGTAAAAGAGAGCTTATAGCTTAACTTCACTTAATATAGAAAAACTTACTAAGTTTAGATATAATAAGGATTAATAAATTAAGAGCTCTTTTTTTAACTTTATAGATAATAATATATAGCTATTATAAGTTAGTAAGGTGATTTATTTACTTAATTATAATTATAAATAAAGTCTTAACCTATTAAAGAGTCTATATTACTTTAGTAATCTACTAGCTCTTTAGAGAAATTATTAGCTTAAGCTAATAAAGGTTTAAGGTAATAATAAGTTAACTATTATAGATCTATAAAAATAGGCTTTATTAAAGATAACTATTAGTTTAGTAACTTTATCTCTATAGGGAAAGTTTCTAACTATTAAGTAGAGAGATATTTCTAGATATATATTATAAATAATATAACTTAGTATAGAGAATACCTAACTGCTCTTAAGTAGTAGCTAATTCTATAGTAAGCTTAAGTAATACTAAGCTATTATAAGATATATAAAGAGATAGGCTTATAAAGGCTTAAAGTATATATTAATCTTAGATAAAAAGCCTATCTATTTAAGAAAGCTTAATAAATTAATATAAATAAGAACTTATTTCTAAGTAAGTTAGTAGTTTCCCTATTAATAGGAAATCTAAAATACTATTAAGTTTATAGTTATAACGCAGCCCCCTATAAAAAAGACTATAATAAATTCACCTAGTTTATAGATATTATCATATATATAGGTGCAGGGCAAGTGGGAGGAAGTTATCTATTATAGCAGAAAAGGAGTAGCTATAGATAAGAGCCTATATATAGGGCCTTACAGTGCTTAGAAGCGCGCAGAGCGCGCAGAGAGCAGTGCTAGTAGTGCTGAGAGCTCTGGAGGAGGTCTGGGCTATATAACACACCCCCCTAGAAATAGTAGAACAGGCTAGCAGAGTGGTTCTATAAAGGTAGTTCTGAAAAAGAAAGCTATTTATAACAGGGAGAGAAGAATATAAAGCTCCCTCTAGTTATTACTAAGAAGGGATATTAGCCTATAGATATAGTTTATAGTATAAGTGCTAGAAGTAATATACTATTTTATAGGTATAGTTTATAGCACTATAGTACTAGAAGCTACTACTTAGCAGTTTATAGTATTATTACTAGAAGTATTAAATACTAGCTCTTAGATATAGTCTGTAATATAAGTACTAGAAGCTACTGCTTAGCGGTTTATAGTATTATACTAGAAGTGTTATAAGGAAAAATAATAAAAAATAAGTATAGTAAGGTGGGTTTAAAGGGGCTTTTTAGCACTTTATATTTATTAGCAGCTTCTACTAGTTATAGTACTAACTAGTAGCTTAGATATTAGTAGTAAGAATATATTACTTATCTATTTATATATACTTTTTAAATTCCTAGTATTCTTAGAGTTAATATAGTTATTATTTTTACTAGTAAGCGCTTTTTAGAGCTAGCAGCACTTAAGTAGGGGCTAGTTATAGTAGAAGCTATAGAGATATTTCTACTTTAAGTATCTAGGTAGGTGCTAAGAGAACTAGAAGCTTCTATTAGTAGGGCTCTAGCTCTTAGCAGAGCATATAGAAGAGGGTTTAGTATTATTAGAGCAGCCTATAAGTAAGGTATAAATACTATAATCCTTTAAGTAGTTACTAATAGAGTAGTTATAGTTATAGAGGATAGCTGTAAATACTCTCTTATACTTAGTAAGCAGCTAAATAGATATCCTAGTTTGCTTAGTAGCTAATAGTATAAGTTATATATAGTTTATTTAGTCTAGGAGATAGTATATAGTAGTATTAAGGAATAGCTTAATACTAAAAGTGCTAATAACCTCTAGAGTATTATATATCTTAGCAGTCTATAATATAGTATACTACTTATTATACTAGTATATAGGCTATATAGTATATATAGAGAGTATTTAAAGGTACTCCTTCTATATAGTAGCCTCTATAAAACTAGTAGCATAGCAGAGATAGTAGTAGAGGATCCTTATAAGCTCCTAAACAGATATCTTAGTATCCTTATTATATATAATTTTAAGCTATATAGTGGTAAGTATATTAGAGTTAACTGAGGTAATAATAAAGTTATATATATAGTAGTAACTAGTACTAGCCTCTTTTTGCTTAGTAGTAGTAAGTTTCTAGTTATAGTAGTATATAGTATGCTCTTTCTAAATATCCTCTTTAAGTCATAGAGTAGCAGAGCGGGTTTAAGTAACTTCTTAGTTAATATATATATATTATAGCAGGCAGTTTAGTATATATATTATATCTAATACTTAGCCTCCTAATAGGCTTATAAAGCAGCTTATTAATACTTTATAGTACTTTTAAGTATAGGAGGTTAGATCTATTCTAGTAATAGTATATTAGATATATTAAAAGATAGGTTAATATACTTCTAGATATAGTGCTAAATAGCTTAGTAGTAAAGAGTAAGCTCCTAGTAAGGCTAGTTATATAGGTAAGTAAGCTTCTAAGTAATAATAAAAGAGATAGAGGTTATTATAAATATATAGGTTTTTAGAGTATAATATATATAGATATAAAAAGAGTATATAAGATTAACTCTTCTATGCTTATAGGTAATAGTTAGGGGTAAACTGGGCAGTTAGCAGAGCTAGGCTTATAACTATTATATATATAAGCGCAGAGTAAGTAGGAGGAAGTTATCTATTATAGTAGAAAAGAAGTAGCTATAGATAAGGGCCTATATATAGAGCCTTGCAGTGCTTAGAAGCGCGCAGAGCGCGCAGAGGGCGGCGCTAGTAGCGCTGAGAGCTCTAGAGGAGGTCTGGGCTATATAACAGATATAATTTAGAAAACACTATAGAGGTATTTTAATTTATACTCTCTACTAGTTAAGGATAATAATATAGAAACTCTATATATTTTTACTAGTAAGCAAACCCTCTAAATATTATAAAGTTAGATATATACTTTAGCTAAATAGACTAGTAGAATAGTAATAGTATAAGTAATACTATGCTATATATAATAGAGCTAATTATATTAGAGCTAAGTAGGCTACTAAGGCTCTTACAGCCTGGAAACACCTTCTAGTAAGATACTATAAAAAACGCCTAAAAGGTAAACCTTCTAGTAAGATAAATACTATTATATAAAATATCTAATAACTCCTTGCTTAAAGGTTAACCTTCTAGCAAGGTATATATAAGAGATAACTCCTTAATCTTCTAAGAGATTCTTATAGCTAGAAGTATAAAAAGCTCTATAAGTAGGGCTTTATATCTATCTCTCTTTCTTATCCTTATTCTATAAGCTATAATAGGTTCTCTAAGATATTAGCACTAGATCTTATATATTAATATACTAGCTATATATAAGGTATATCTATTAATATTAATAATATATAAAAGATTATAGAAGAGTTTAGTATTAATATAATTAATAAAACACTCTGTTTTATTAAGCAGCCTAGATAACACTAAGAGTATATTATTAGCATAGCTCTTAGAAGAGCCCTTATTAATACCCCTATAGAGAATAACTAGATATATAATAATATTATATATAAATAAGCAAATATAGTATTAGGAGTTAATTAGATTATTATATATCCTATATATTAGCTCTTCTTTAAATAGGCTCTCTATAATACTAAGGCTAAGGCAGCTCTATAGAGCTTAAATATTAGTAAGTATAGCTTATGCTAAACAGAGAGAGCATTACTAATAATAATATAGCTATAAAGGCGTTAGCTAGCCTAATTAAATAAGAGGACTAGCAGATAAAGCAGTGATAGAGATAGTATTAGTAATATAGGTAATAGGTGAGAGGATAAGTTAATAGATATTATTATTAAACTGTGAAGTTAAGGATTATAAAACTATAGATAGATATATATAAGTGTGGCTATTATTAGAATAGTTATAATTATATAATTAAAGGCTATATATATTATTAGGAGACGCGGCGCGGAGTTAGAAGGCCTGTTATAAGTAGGTAAAATCACTATATAGTAGCTAGAGGCCTTATTAAATACTATAAAAGGTATTAATATATCTTAATAGTAAAATAGTAGCTATAAAAGTTAGAATCTACTAAGAACTATATAATAAGTTACTTACTAAATATTCTAGCTTTAAAGATAGATAGTATTTAAGTATCTTATTTATATTTTACTTCCAGTATAGAAGTAATATACTAAGAAGTAGATAGATATAGAGGTTAGTAATAAAGCCTAGAGTATAAGTCTAAGTAGAATAGCCTCTAATATAGATCTTAGTAATAGTAATAAATACTTTAATAAATACTTAAAAACCTAAAGTAGAGAAAGGGTTTATATAAATAGTAGTTAGATATAGATTAGTTAATTCTAAGCTATAGAAAAGTTCTATTTTAAAGAAATACTTATACTCTATAGAGTAAAAGAAAGGCTATTTAATATTTTAGTATCTAAATATAGATTTTATATAATAATATAACTAAATATAGAGATAATAGTAGAAGCTCTAAGTAGAGTTCTCTTTTCTTTTTAATAGTTTATTATTCTAAAATTAGTTTATCTAGAGCTAGAGTTTAATAGCTAGAAGAGTCTAGTACTTCTATTAGGTTTAGTATACTTTTAATATCTCTTAAAAATCTATAAAAAGAAATAGTTCTTATACTAGATTATATTTATAATTATAGCAGGTTTCTAAGATAAATAGCTTCTAGTTAATAGAATAATATAAATAAGAGAAGTTAGTAAAATAGATTTATAACTTTAAAATAAGAATTAGCTCTAAGAGTTAGATATATTAGGCTTTAAGTAGATAGCTTAGAAGCAGATTACTACTAGCTAGATAACTAGCTAGAGGCTTTTAGTATTTAGATTTTAATACTTTTAGTAAACTTTAGCTATTTAGTATATAGTTAATAACTAACTTAGAACTAGTATAAATAAGAGAAATCTAACTATCTAATTAAAATATAGTATTATTATTAGTTTTACGCTAGATTAAGGTTTATATAGAACTTAGAGCTCTCTTTATATATATATATATTAAAAGCCTATAAGTTAATATATATCTATATTTCTAAGTTCTACTTAACTATATTAGCAGTAGTATTAAACTATATATATATGCTCTATAATAGGTTATATAACCTTATATATATCTATTAATTATAGTATATATTCTGCTGCTTTGCAGGTTATAGTATTAGCATAATACTAGCAGTCTTTTCTTTAAGGCTAGATATGCTATAACCTGCTAAAATATACTTCTATATTACTAATACCTATTATAGTTCTAAAGTGGGTTTAAAACGTGAAAATAGCGCAGGATTATATACTAATCTTATTCTATATTTAATATAACTAAATCCTTCTCCTCTAAGGTGTTAGAGCTGCTCTAGCACTCCTAGTACTATTTATCTAACTTCTTAGCCTTCTCCTCTTAAGTTACCTATCCCTCTATATAAACTGTTACTTTCTTATTATTAATAAAGCGTTTAAGGGTCTAGTTTAGTATACTTTTTATAAAAGTATCTACAGGGTTATTATTACTATTAATCTATTATACTTTATAGATCTCCCTTTTTTTATAGAACTATTAAAGTGTTATAATACTAATTATTAGTTACTTCTCCTTTATAGTACTAAGCTTAATAAGGTATTTATATAATAAATATAAATTAGTAAAGATAATTATAGAGATATAAAGTCTTTTAAGGTAGTTAGTGATCTTTTAAAGCGTTATTATAATAGTATAAATAAGGTCTATACTAGTAACTATACTATAGATTTTAGAAGCTAGAATACTTTAAGTAACTTTTTTATACTTTATTAAGCTAAAGTAAATAGTATTACTATAGATTATTAAGTTTATAGTTATAACGCAGCCCTCCCACAAAAAAGACTGCAATAAATTCACCCAGTTTATAGGCATAATTTGGGAAACACTATAGAGGCACTTTAACCTATGCCCTCTACTAGTTAAGGATAATAATACAGAAACTCTATATATTCCTGCTAGTAAGCAAACCCTTATATAAAGTCAGATGCGCGCTCTAGCTAAATAGACTAGCGGAATAGTAACAGTGTGGGTGACGCCGCGCTATATATAACGGGGCCAATACTATAGATTATAAATATATTATTATTTATTATCTTATTAGTAAGAATAATAATAAATCTAATCTATAATAATAGGTTTAAATTATTAGTAAAAGAGCTATTAATATAAATAAATAGTTTAGCTATTACTAAGTTAATAAGTATAAATATAAAGCTATAGTTAAGGTTCTCCTTTTACTATTTAAGGCGTTAATTAAGCACTTTTTTATTCTTAGTAGTTAGCTCCTAATACTATATAGCTATAAATAGATTAAAGCATACCTCTAGTTAGCAAATTAATATAATATATATACCTCTCACTCTTTACTAAATATATTACTATTTTTATTTAGTTAAAATAGCCTTTAAATTAATAAGCTTAATCTTATTCCCTTATCTCTTTTAGTATAGAGTAAGACTACTATTAATATTAAGTATAATAATACTACTATTAAATATTAGTAAGGTATTTAGGTTAATTTATTATTTATCCCTTATAGTAAAGCTAGCTTTTATAAGTTTATTCTCCTCTTATTTAGAGAAACTTAGTATTAAAAGTCTAATTATATTATTAGTTTATATACTAATAATACTAAAGCTATTAATAGTAGTTAAAGAGATTAGTAAGTATAAGTTAAATGAGAATTAATCTATCTTAAGCCTTTTTCTATAATACTTACTATAGGTTACCTACTAGTAAGTTCTAGCTTTTATAATACTATATAAAGGTTTAATAATTCTTATAATCTAATTTTTAGGATACTTGCTCTAAATTTTACTTAGAAGGTCTACTAATATTATCCTATTAAGCTCTATTTATAATTAGATATATACTTATATAATATCTCTAAGCTATAGAATAAATCCTTCTACTATAAGAGATAGCACTAAAGCAAAAAGTAGTTATTAGCTTACCTTTTAAATTATTAATAATTATATAAGAATTAAAGTCTTATTATTATTATTATAACCCTAAATAATAAGTTATAACTTCTTATATAATTAGTTAGTTTCTTTTCTTTTAACTTTATAAACTATATAGGATTTAAAGATCTAGGTTTTACTATAAACAGTAATATTATAGAGAATAATCTTAAAAACACTACGTTTCAAAAGTGCAGTTATCTTAGCTATTATAGAAGTAGAGAAAGGTTCTCCTAGTATTATAATAACACTCTTCTTATATAAATAAATAGTAAGCTTATAATCTAAATACTCTTTTACTATTAGAAAGGTTATAGTATTACTAATCTCTTAGCTAAGAGCTTTTACTATATTAATAATAAAAGTAGTATTAACTATAATATCCTCTTATTTATTTTAGTTTATAAAGCAGTTACTTCTTTATATTAAACCTATAGTTAGTATTATAGTAGCTTCTATATAATCCTTTAATAGTCTCTCCCTCTTATATAGAGATAGGATTTTAAGTAATATTAGTATTAACACTAGTATGGTATTATTCTTATTTAGTACTTCTATTCCTTTAGTATTCTAGTCTAGAGAGTTCTCTAGTATACTATTATTATTCCTATTAGTATTCCCAGTATTATTAGTATTATACTATAAATAGATAACTATTAATTAGAAGGTCTAAGGTTTATATAGAAGGTTAAGTATATAGATCTTACTATTAATAGTGAGGAGTTTATATAGTTCTTACTATCTCTTCTTTTTATAATAGATATATATAAGTAAGAGTAGTAATAGCTATAAAGTTCTATATATATCTAGTCTATTATAAGTAGCAAGAGCCTTTGAAACTTAGTATAAGGCCTAGACTTTTTAGAGGTCTTCTATTACTCTTTATATAGTAGCTGCCTGTTTCTAGATTTCTAGAGATAGAGGGGATTTATTAGTAAGATATAGGTATGCTCTAAAAATAAGTAGTATTAGGACTAGCCCTTTTAGCTCTATAGTATTATTAATAGCCTTTAAAGCTATTTAGAGAACTATCTTATAATCTATATTAGAAAGGTCTTAGCAAATTATATTATAGACCTTTTAAAGGATTATATAATACCTCTTAATCTTACTTATAAAGTTATAGGCCTTAATAGAAACTTTAGTAATAGTTATTAATATTAAATAGAGTATATTATACTACTTAAATAAGCTAAATTTAGTACTAGTATTAGTAATTACTATATCTAGAAGTCTAAGATAGGTATAGATCTAGCACTATTTAAGTATATTAAGTACTATCTCTACTAATAGATCCTATAGAAATCTTTCTATATTAAAGGCAGTAGTAGTATTAACTATATAAAGTAATAGTCTTAAGTTAAGATAGATAATATTAATAACTATAGTATAATTAAAGTTATAGTGATCTTTAAAAGTAAATTTAAAGTAATTTAGAGCTTCTATATTAAGTTAGTAATATTTATAAAACTTTATTAGATATTTAAGTATTTATATCTTAACTTAGTAACCTAATTACTATAAAACCTTATAAAGTTAGTAGACTAATAGATATCTAAAATATTAATAGAGTTAATATAACTTAGTTTCTATAAAGTTATTCTAGGCTAAAGTCTTCTCTATATCTAATAATAGCTATAGATAACCCTATTTCTAGATAATAGAGATAATTAGGTCTCCTTATTATAAATAGTTCTTTAAGTTATTAAATTAGATACCTAGCTTATTTATATCTATAAGATATAGAAGAAAAGGGGTATTTACTAATATAATATAGAATACTATTTCTCTAAAAGGCATAGAAATAACTATTATTCCTATTAATTTAATTACCCCTCCTAGACTAAACTTAATACTTACTCCTCTTATAGTAACAGAGTTAATTATAATATTAGATAACTTAGTCCTTTTAAGCATAATAAACTAGTTATAACTAGCTATTAAGAATCCTATAGCTTCTATATCTAGAATAATACCCTAAAGAATCTCTAAAGAATATCTTCTATTAAGTATAATAATATTAATAGGGGTATTATTAGTTACTTATTTAAAAAGGTTATAGTAAGTAATCTTATAGTAAGTAGCTTAGTTAAGCAGATACTTAGTAATAGTATTCTTATTTACTAAATAAGCTAGTTAGGCGTTTAAGTTTATAAATTAGATAAAAAATAAAGTCTGCTATTTATTTATAGATTATTAGTCCTCTTAACTATTTTACCTTTTACTAAGTAACTAGAGATATATCTTAATCTCTTTATTCTCCTCATTATTCCCTATTAAATTATTATAAGTCTTATCTTTATCTCTTTTATACTAAGTAAGAAATTATTAATAAGCTATCTTTAAAGTATCTTAAATTTATAAATTGCTTTAAAATTAAAAATATGCTTTATTTCTCTCTTTTTATATATAGTTTATTAAATAGTAGCCTATCTTTTTATAGATATAGTATCTCTATGTCTAAGGATCTATTATATAGCCCAGACCTCCTCCGGAGCTCTTAGCGCTACTGGCGCCATCCTCTAAGCGCTATACCCACTATATAAGGCTCTATATATAGACCCTTGCCTATAGCTACTCCTTTTCTGCTATAATAGATAACTTTCTCCCACTTACCCTATACCTATATATATAATAGTTATAAGCCTAGCTCTGCTAACTGCCCAGTTTACTCCTAACTATTATCTATAAGTATAGGAGAGTTAATCTTATACACTCTTTTTATATCTATATATATTATACTCTAAAGACCTATATATTTATAATAATCTCTATCTCTTTTATTATTACTTAGAAGCTTACTTATCTATATAACTAGCCTTACTAGGAGCTTACCCTTTACTACTAAGCTATTTAGCGCTATATATGGAAGTATATTAATCTATCTTCTAATATGCCTAATATACTATTACTAAAGTAGACCTAATCTCCTATACTTAAAAGTACTATAAAGTGTTAATAAGCTGCTTTATAAGCCTATTAGGAGGCTAAGTATTAGATATAGTATATATGCTAAACTGCCTGCTATAATATATATATATTAACTGAGAAGTTATCTAAGCCTGCTCTGCTACTCCTAGTACTTCTAGAGGATATTTAGAAAGAGTATACTATATGCTACTATAACTAGAAGCTTATTACTGCTAAATAGAAGGAGGCTAGTGCTAGTTACTACTATATATATAACTTTATTATTATTTTAGTTAACTTTAATATACTTACTGCTATGCAGCTTGAGATTATATATAATAAAGATACTAAGATATCTATTTAGAAGCTTATAAAAACCCTCTACTACTGTCTCTGCTCTGCTATTAGTTTTATAGAGGCTACTATATAGGAGGAGTACTTTTAGACGCTCTATATGCGCACTATGTAGCCTGTATACTAGTATAATAAGTAGTATACTATATTATAGACTACTAAGATATATAATACTCTAGAAGTTATTAGCACTCTTAGTATTAAGCTATTTCTTAATGCTACTATATACTACCTCCTAGACTAGGCAAACTATATATAACTTATACTACTAGCTACTAAGCAGGCTAAGATACCTATTTAGCTGCTTGCTAAGTATAGAAGAGTATTTATAGCTATTCTCTATAACTATAACTACTCTACTAATAACTACTTAAAGGATTATAGCATTTATACCTTACTTATAGGCTGCTCTAATAATACTAAACCCTCTTCTATATGCTCTGCTAAGAGCTAGAACCCTACTAATAGGGGCTCCTAGTCTTAGTACCTACTAGGATACTTAAAGTGGAAATACCCTTGCAGTTTCCACTATAAGTAGCCCCCACTTAAGTGCTACTAGCTCTAAAAAGTGCTTACTAGTAAGAAAGATATCTATATTAATCCTAAGAATACTAGAGATATCAAAGAGCACTTATAAATAGATAAGTAGCATACCCTTACTAGTAATATCTAAGCTACTAGATAGTACTACAATTAGCAGTAACTACCTATAAATATTAAGTGCTAAAAAGCTGCTTTAAAACCCCTCTATTATACTTAATTTTTCTTTTATTATATAATTAACCTATATGCTAGTGCTATAGTGCTAAAGACTATATCTATAGAATAGTATATTTTCCTGAGTATGTTATGCTATTAAAAACTATATCTATAGGCTAGTATAATATATATTTACTAGGCTTATATGCCTAATAAGCCCCTTTAGTAATAACTAGAGGCAGCCCCCTATTATATTACTAATATCTTGCTATATACTATAAGCATTATATATACCCTATTATAAATAGCTTCTTTTCTATTCAGAACTGGCTTTATAGAGACTGCTCTACTAGCCTGCTCTGCTATTTCTAGGGGGGTATATTATATAGCCTAGACCTCCTCCAGAGCTCTTAGCACTACCAGCGCTATCCTCTAAGCGCTGCACCCACTATGCAAGGCTCTATATATAGACCCTCGCCCATAGCTACTCCTTTTCTGCTATAATAGATAACTTCCTCCCACTTACCCTATATCTATATATATAACAGGATCTTATTATTATTTTAAATTATCTTATTTAAAGTTTTAGTATAAGCTAGAGCAGCTATATTAATTATTCTAGTCTTAGCTATTATACTTATAATCTATCTAGTATTACTTAGTATAGTATTATAGTTATAGAGATAATTAACTATTTATAAATATAACTATATTACTAATTATAACTTTAAGCTAGTTATAGAGGCTTTTAAACTTTATTATAGGGCTTATAATAGCTTATTTATATTTCTTAATCCCTTAGTAACCTTAAAGAAGTTAGTTATATAAGATCTTATTACTTTTATAGGTAGTGCCTAATATAAGTTATATCTTTATAAAGGTATTAATTAGCAAATCTAGAGCTTTTAGCTTTATTATAGATAGATTATTATTTATAATTAATATTAGGGTAGTATTATTCTATTTAGCAAAGTATGCTTATTTAAATTTCTCTATTTTAAAATATTTATTAAGCTTAGTAATAATCTAGTTAGAGTTAAGGTAAGGCTAAATTTAGCAAATTATCTTATAGTAATAATATAATACTCTTTTTTTAAGTATAATTAGAAATGTAAATAGTATTTATTTCTTTATAAAGCCTGCTCTTTTATATATATCCTAGAAGATATAGAGTTTTAGCTTTAGAATATCTATACCTTTACTACTATATTTTATCTTATTAGTATATAGCTTAGTTAGGTTTATAAGTTAGTATATAAGTGAGTAGGTATTATTCTTAGATCTAACTTAAGTATTTATAGTATTTAGAGCAGAGCTAGTATTTAGAGTTAAATTAAGGTTAACTAGTTATAGATTTCTATTATTTATAGGTATATTCCTCCTATTATTAGTTTATAAAGGTGTAAACTTTACTCTTATCTTGCTATTACTACTTATAATCTTTCTAGTAAAATCTTTATTTTTCTATAGCTTTATAAATATAGTATTCTTACTTACTTATTCTTCTGCTTTCTTAGTTATCTAGAAGTGGAAGTTATTCTCTATAATAATTATAAAGAGTTAATCTATAACTTATAGAGAATTATAGATAATATATACTCTACTTATTATAAGATAGTTATAGAGTTATTAAATAATACTTATAGTAGCTTAGTTCTAGAATTTAAGTAGTAGGTTAATAAAGTTATATATAAACTCTTACTATAAAGCTATACCTATAAGGCTACCTTATAGGTTTCTAGATAAAAGAGGATCTTTATATTTACCTCCTTTTCTATAGTTTTATTATTAAATTTAAATATTTAACCCTAGTTATAGTTATTTATAAATGCCTTTATATTTAGAGGGACTAGGAGTTCTATAAGAAGTTAATAGTATAAAGTTATTATAAGTAATAGGTCTAACTAAGATATTAATTAGCTAGGTATAGATAGGTTTACTATAATAGTTAATAATATTATATAAAAAAAGGTAAATAAATACTAGAGTAAGGTTTTTAGCTAGTAGAGTCTCTTATTAAAGCTTCTAGTAGAGTATAAATCTCCTTTATTTAGAGTTAGATAGCTAGTTTTCTAATTACTAGGTTTAGTAAGGTTAAAGTAGTATCTTATATTACTAGTCTTTATAGTAACCTCCATAGATCTATAAAGCTATCTTACTATTATTTAGTATTATCTTCTTCTATTATTTCTCTTAGAATACTAGATTTAGTAGTAGTAGTGAGGATATTATAAGTTATATAGTAGTAGCTATAGTTACTTACTATAGTGTTATTATACTTACTATAGGTAATAATACTTAAGCTATACTCCTATTTATAAACTAAATAGAAAAGATACTTTGTTATTTTAAGGTAGGAAATAATAGATACCCTTATTTTATTCCTCTTAGTTAGAATAATTCTAGGTTTTAGTAGATATAGGTAGTATTAATAATAGTGCTATAAGTTATTATAGCATTTTAGTATCTTTTACTATATCTATTTATAGGTGATTTGCTATATACTAAAAAATATATTATTTTAGTATAAAGTTACTAGTAGTATTAGATTTACCCCTTATCTAGGTATAAGTTATAGTTCCAGGTTAAAGGCAATCCCTCCTTAATAATTATAAGGTTAATAGTAGTGCTTATTTTATAGCAAATAATTTAAGTGTTCTGAGTAAAAGGCTTATAATATTCTAGTATATCTAAGTATAGATATTATAGGTTTTTAGTATTTTTAAAGAATAGTAGTATAAATATAGAGAGAACAGATCTTAAGCTTAGATATAGTAATCCTATTAAGATAGATAATTTTATAATAGGGTTCTTATTATACTAGATCCTTATAATAGTTATAGATCTCTTATTTATCTATTATCTCTTATTCTTATTATTTAAGTAGTATTTGCAGGTAATAAGTTATATTAATAAAGTTATTATATATATAATAGATATAGGAGTATATTAAGGTCTTTGAGATAGATATACTATAAGCAAACCTACTCTTTATATCTAATAACCTGGATAGTATAAAGATAAGTCTCTTATATACTAGATTATAAACCTAGTATAGGAGTTATTACTTTACCTCTTTAAGTAATATTCTTACTAATCTATAGGAGTTAAGTAGTATAACTTATAAGGTTAACTACTAATTAGTGTTAGTTTTATGCTAGATTAAGGTTTATATAGGACTTAGAGCTCCCTTTATAGATATATATTAAAAGCCTATAAGTTAATATATATCTATATTTCTAAATTCCACTTAACTATATTAGTAGTAGTATTAAACTATATATATATGCTCTGCGATAGGTTATATAACCTTATATATATCTATTAATTGCAGCGCATATCTTGCTGCTTTGCAGGTTACAGTGTTAGCGTAATAATTATAATAGCTAGAAAGTAATATTAATATAATATAATTTCTACTTAGTATTCTCAATATTAAAGTAAAGTAATTTAACTAAGTATAGGTAAATAGTAGAAGTAACTATAACTCTTTTAAGATAGCTAAATATCTTATTATCTAATTAGTAATATATATAAATAGATTAATAAGATTCCTACTATTTCTATCTACTATTTAGTAAAACTATAGCTAAGAGAATAAGCTTAATAGAATTAGTAGAAATAGAAAGCTCTATTAAGCTTAACTCTAGTTTAATATTATAAAAGGATATATAAGGTATAGAATAGATAGAAGCTTTAATATTAGTAAAATACTACTACTTCTATTATTTTTTTACTTATTTAATAAAGCAGAGCTAGATTTCTATCTAACTTCTAGTTTTAAGGTTTTTTATAAGCTAATTTAGATTAAAAGTATTATTAAATAGGAAGTTTAGCTAGAATAGTATATCTATTAAACTATAATATAGATATTTTAAAGGGAGCTTATAGAGAATAGAAATCTCTAGTAAAATAAAAGAATAAAAGTTTCCTTAATTTTAATTTTTAGTATAAATATAAACTATAAAGGTATAGCCTATTAATTCTTTAGCGTTTTAAAATTTAAGACTAGAAGTACTAGAAAAGTTATTATAGGAATAAACTAAACTATTATTATAGGCAGCTTTCTATATTATGGAATAACCTATCTATAAGTTAAGTTCTTCTATTTCTTATAAATACTACTAGGAAAATAGTATCTAGTCTAATACCCCCTAAATAATACTAGAGTAGTATTACTATTTTTAAATAGCAGAACTTTAATTTAAGTCTTAGATAAAATACCTAGTTATAGAAAAGTACTTCCTAGATTAGTAGTAATAGGCTATAAGTAGAGATTAGTAATAAAGCCTAGAGTATAAGCCTAGATAGAATAGCCTCTAGTATAGATCTTAGTAATAGTAGTAAATACTTTAATAAGAACTTAAAGAACTAAAATAGAGAAAGGTTCTATATAAATAGTAGTTAGATATAGATTAGTTAATTCTAAGCTATAAAAAAGTTCTATTTTAAAGAGATACTTATACTTTATATAGTAAAAGAAAAGCTAGTTAATATTCTAGTACCTAAATATAGGTTTTATATAGTAATATAACTAAATATAGAGATAATAGTAGGAGCTCTAGGCAGAGTTCTCTTTTCTTCTTAATAATCTATTACTCTAAAATTAGTTTATCTAGAGCTAGGATTTAATAGCTAGAAGAGCTTAATACTTTTATTAAATCTAGTATACTTTTAATATCTCTTAAAAATCTATAGAAAGGAATAATTCTTATACTAGGTTATACTTATAACTATAGCAGGTTTCTAAGATAAATAGCCTCTAGTTAATAAAATAATATAGATAAGAGAAGTTAGTAAAATAGATCTATAACTTTAAGATAAGAATTAGCTCTAAGAGTTAGATATATTAGGTTTTAAGTAGATAGCTTAGAAGCAGGTTACTACTAGCTAGGTAACTAGTTAGAGGCTTTTAGTATTTAGGTTTTAATACTTTTAATAAGCTTTAGCTATCTAATATATAGTTAATAACTAACTTAAAACTAATATAAATAAGAGAAATCTAACTATCTAATTAAAATATAATATTATAATAGCTAGAAAGTAATATTAATATAATATAATTTCTATTTAGTGCTCTAAATATTAAAATAAAGTAATTTAACTAAGTATAAATAAATAATAGAAGTAACTATAACTCTTTTAAAGTAGCTAAATACCTTATTATCTAATAAGTAATATATATAAATAGATTAATAAGATTTCTACTATCTCTATCTACTATTTAGTAAAACTATAGCTAAGAGAACAGGCTTAGTAAAATTAGTAGAGAAAGAAGACCCTATTAAGCTTAACTCTAGTTTAATATTATAAAAAGATATAAAAGGTATAGAATAGGTAGGAGCTTTAGTACTAGTAAAATACTACTACTCCTATTATTTTTTTACTTATTTAATAAAGCAGAACTAGATTTTTATCTAACTTCTAGTTTTAAGGTTTTTTATAAGCTAATCTAGGTTATAGATATTATTAGATAGGGAGTTTAGCTAGAGCAGTATATCTATTAAACTATAATATAGGTATTTTAAGGGGGGCTTATAGAGAATAGAAATCTCTAGTAAAATAAAAGAGTAAAAGTTTCCTTAATTTTAATTTTTAGTATAAATATAAACTATAAAAGTATAGCCTATTAATCCTTTAATTCCTTAAAATTTAAGGCTAGAGATACTAGAAAAGTTACTATAGAAATAAACTAGACTATTATTATAGATAGCTTTCTATATTATAGAGCACCTATCTATAAGTTAGATTCTTTTATTTCTTATAGATACTACTAAGAAGGTAGTATCTAGTCTAATACTCCCTAAATAATACTAAAGTAATATTACTATTCTTAAATAGCAGGACTTTAATTTAAGTCTTAGATAAAATATCTAGTTATAGAAAAGTACTTATTAGATTAGTAATAGCAAGCTATAAATAGTAACACCTCTATAAGTAAAGTTTAATTCTAGAATAGCTAATAATCTACTAAATAGAGATAATCTGCTACTAACTTAGACTATACTAACTATTATTTATAGTCTAAAAGCTTAAATAGTTTAACACTTAGTAAGATATTAATAGGAGTTTTAGTATACTTCTATTTAAGATATAAGCTATATCTATCTAAAAGGGTGCTATATTTAGTAGCTATATTAGCTATAAAGTATAGAGCAGTTTACTATAAAATAGCAGGTTATAGATAGTATAGAACTAACTTATAGTAGCTAAATATTTATAGTAATATTACTTTTTAATCCTTTAATATTAGCTCTTCCTATTATATTAAAGTAGAATTTAGTAAGTATTAGATTATTTACCTACTAATAGAGAATATAAGCTAGATTTAAACTATTATAAAATAGGTTAGTTTTACCCTACTAATAACCTTATTATAATAGTAATTTAGCTTAGTATAAGAGAAACTACTAATTTAGATAATTAGTTTTTATAGCTATCTAACTAGATAGTGCTATAATACTACTATTTACTAGATAATAGCTAAACACCTCTAAGTTAAAATCTATACTAAAATATAATAATATCTCCTATATATATAGATAGATATAAATAGGCTTTAGCTTAGTATCTTAGTAGGTAATTTCTCTATTACTCTTAAAATAAGTAGTAGTATTTTATAAATTATAATTTCAGTATAAGTAGAGATAAATTCTTTATAGATAACTTAGATATATAAAAGGGTTCTATAAGCAGTAAAGTAGTCTTATTATTATAATTTACTAAGAGTAAGCTCTCCTTTACCTTAATTTTCTTATAAACTTAGTAGTATATAAGTTACTAAAATATAAGGTTTCTATTAACTATCTTAGTAACTAAGATAACTATAAGTAAGTTATTAATACTACTATAGAGTAATTAGTATACTCTAAAAGCCTCTATGCTGCCTAGATAATAGATTATACCAGGAGTTAACTTAGAGGTAACCTCTAAGTATAGGGGGGGCTCTAAGTAGTTACCTCTATTAGAGAATATTATAGAATTACTGCTCTATAACTCTTTTATATACTAAATAACTCTGAAATAGCTAATAGAGCTAATACCTAGCTATAAGTGCTATAGTGGGATAAAGAAGAACCCTTAAATAGGCTATATCCTAGCAGGAGCACCTAGGTGCTAGAATAGACTACTAAAAAAGAAGTACTCTTAAATAGAAATATCTAAGATATATAGCTTCTAAGATATACTAGAGTTATAGTAGGTATATACTAGAATATAGTGCTAAAGAAGAAGTATTCTTAAATAGAAATATCTAAGGTATACTGGAATTATAGTAGGTATATACTGGAATGCAGTGCTAAAGAAGAAGTACTCTTAAATAGAAATATCTAAAATATGCTAGAATTATAGCAGGTAAGTGCTAAAGCAGACTACTAAAAAAGAAGTACTCTTAAATAGGAGCCTCTAAGGTATACTAGAATTATAGTAGGTATACTCTAAAGCAGACTACTAAAAAAGAAGTATCTTTAAATAGAAATACCTAAGGTATATAGCTTCTAAGATATACTAGAATTATAGTAGATATATACTAGAATATAGTGCTAAAGAAGAAGTACTCTTAAATAGGAATATCTAAGATATACTAAAGCAGACTGCTAAAAAAGAAGTATCCTTAAATAGAAGCCTCTAAGATATACTAGAATTATAGCAGGTAAGTGCTAAAGCAGACTGCTAAAAAAGAAGTACCCTTAAATAGAAATATCTAAGATATACTAAAGCAGACTACTAAAAAAGAAGTACCCTTAAATAGGAGCTTTTAAGATATACTAGAATTATAATAGGTATACTTTAAAGCAAACCGCTAAAAAAGAAGTACCCTTAAATAGAAATATTTAAGATATACTAAAGCAGACTGCTAAAAAAGAAGTATCTTTAAATAGAAATATCTAAGATATACTAAAGCAGACTACTAAAAAAGAAGTACCCTTAAATAGAAGCCTCTAAGATATACTAAAATTATAGTAGATAAGTACTAAAATATACTACTAAAAAAGAAATACTCTTAAATAGAAATATCTAAGATATACTATATTTATAGTAGATAAGTACTAAAACAGACTGCTAAAAAAGAAATACCCTTAAATAGAAGTCTCTAAGATATACTAAAATTATAGTAGATAAATACTAAAATATACTACTAAAAAAGAAGTATCCTTAAATAGAAATATCTAAGATATACTAAAATTATAATAGGTAAGTACTAAAACAGACTACTAAAAAAGAAGTACTCTTAAATAGAAATATCTAAAATATATTAAAGTAAACTACTAAAAAAGAAGTATCTTTAAATAGAAGCCTCTAAGATATACTAGAATTATAGTAGATATACTCTAAAATAAACTACTAAAAAAGAAGTACTTTTAAATAGAAATCTCTAAGATACTTTAAAGTAAACTACTAAAAAAGAAGTACCCTTAAATAGGAGAAGTATTCTTAAATAAGAGAAGTACCCTTAAATAGGAGAAGTATCCTTAAATAGGAGAAATACCCTTAAATAGGAGAAGTACTCTTAAATAGGAGAAGTACTTTTAAATAGGAACTTAGAACTTTATTAGAAATTAAAAAAGTATAAGAGATAGGTTTAGAGAAATATTTAATAAATTTATAAATATAGGTTTTATAATAAGAGAGCTGTTTTTTTACTTAAAAAGGTTCTTATTTTTACTATTTTTATTACTATAATAGTTTAATAATTTATATTTAAGGAGAGGGTTTTTTTTTTTAAATAATATAAAAAACCTTTAAAGCCTAAAATAAAAATATATATTATTAACTTAAACTAAAATATATAGCTTAAGATAATATACTATATATAAAAATTTAAGTAGTTAAATATAAAAAGTAAAGTAATATAAATATTAATATAATATAACTAAGTTATTAAATAATATAGATTAAATTTTAATTATTTTATAAAATAAGTTTAACTTAATATAATAAAGTATTATAAATATATATTTTATTTATAGTAACTAAATATTATATTATATTATTTAAAAAAAGCTTTTTTAATTAAAAGCCTTTAGAGTATATTATTTCTATAATATCTAGCTATAAAAGTATAATATTAAAAAAAGAATATACTAAATAGAGACTATTAAAGTATTTTAAAATAATAATAACTAAGCTTTATAATATAGTCTTTAAAAGAAGTATTACTAAATAGAGACTTTAAAGATATTTTATAATTATAATACTTAATTATTATAATATAGTATTAAAAAAAGATATATTTATATAAAAGCTATTAAAGTATTTTATAATTATAGTACTTAAGTATTATAATATAGTATTAAGAAAGTATTTTTAAATAGAAACTACTAAAGTATTATATAATTATAGTATTTAATAACTATAATATAGTACTTAAAAAGAAGTATTCTTAAATTAAGATCTCTAAGATACTTTATATTTATAGTACCTAGCTACTAGAATAAACTGCTAAAAAAGAAGTACCCTTAAATAGAAATCTCTAAGATACCCTATATTTATAGTACTTAGCTACTAGAATATACTACTAAAAAAGAAGTATTCTTAAATAGGAACCTCTAAGGTGCTCTATATTTATAGTACCTAGCTGCTAGAATATACTACTAAAAAAGAAGTACCCTTAAATAGAAACCTCTAAGATACTCTATATTTATAGTATCTAGCTGCTAGAATATACTACTAAAAAAGAAGTACCCTTAAATAGAGACTTCTAAGATACTCTATATTTATAGCACCTAGCTGCTAGAGTAAACTGCTAAAAAAGAAGTATTCTTAAATAGAAACCTCTAAGATACTCTATATTTATAGTACCTAGCTATTAAAATATACTACTAAAAAAGAAATATCCTTAAATAGAAACCTCTAAGGTACTCTATATTTATAGTATCTAGCTACTAGAGCAGACTACTAAAAAAGAAGTATCCTTAAATAGAAACCTCTAAAATACTCTATATTTATAGTACCTAGCTACTAAAATATACTACTAAAAAAGAAATACCCTTAAATAGAAACCTCTAAAATACCCTATATTTATAGCACCTAGCTATTAAAATATACTACTAAAAAAGAAGTACTCTTAAATAGAGACCTCTAAGATACTTTATATTTATAATATCTAGCTACTAAAGCATACTACTAAAAAAGAAATATCCTTAAATAGAAACCTCTAAGATACTCTATATTTATAGTGCCTAGCTGCTAAAATATACTACTAAAAAAGAAATACTCTTAAATAGAAACCTCTAAGATACTCTATATTTATAGTATCTAGCTACTAGAATATACTACTAAAAAAGAAGTATTCTTAAATAGAAATCTCTAAGATACTCTATATTTATAGTACCTAGCTGCTAGAGTATACTACTAAAAAAGAAGTATTTTTAAATAGAGACTTCTATTAGGCGGGCAAAATCTTACTCTAGTATAGTTAGATATAAGTAGTAGTAGTAGTAATAAGATATAAGAGGTTAGGTAGTTAATTAGAATATATATAAGGTCTTTTTATAGGTTAGTAACTATAAGATAATTTTTTTATTTTCCTATATAAATCTAATTTAATTAGAATAAAAATTCTAATATAAGCCTAGATCTATAAAAGTAGACCTAAAAAAGTGTTAGTAGGCCTATAAAAAAGGAAGCTAGTAGTATCTACTAATACTAATAGGGTACCTAACTTAGTCTATTAGTAGGTGCTACTAAAATTTAGTATATATTCTATATCTTCTAGATTATTATATTATTACTCCCTATAAAGCCTATAGCTTTAACTAGGCTATAGGGAGTTTTATAGTAGTTATTAACCTTCCACTTAGCATAGTTTGCCTAGATATTTCTACTAGCTAGATTTTATATAGAGACTTTTAGGCCTTATACTTCCTAGTTTTAAGTAATAGTATCTATAGATATATAGCTTCTAGTTAGTATTATAGTAAGGTTCTCAGGTTTAATACTAGCTACTAATATCTAATAGTAGTAGTAGCTAGGTTAGTTACCTGTCTTAGAGTGCTTAAATTATATAATCTCTTAGAGAGCTAGTATAGTAAAAGGCACTCTAGAGAACTTAGTGGAGAAAGTTAGAAGCTACCTAGAGTATTATAGGCCTAGCTAGTAGTCCACTCTAGTAGTACCTAGCCCTTTTAGGGGTATAGATAATACTAGTAATAAAAGTTCTTTAAACGCTTTCTAGCCCTAATAGCTATCTATAGTATATAATAATTACTTAGTTAATTCTACTAGTAGTTATATACTTATCTTAAAAATTAAGCTATATATATCTAAGTATAAGTAATTATATAGTAAAACTATAAATAGCTTATTATATAAGTTATTATTTATTTAATAGTACCTTATTACTTAGATAACTATAGTAATTCTAGAGCTAATATATACTAAAAACTCTAACTTTAAAAGAGATATATTTATTAAATTAAAAACTAATACTCTTTAAGGCTTACTAATAATTTATAATAACTTCTTAAATTATATAGCCTTATACTAGTAATAGTTTATTTAAATTTCTTTTCTATTAACTTTTAATACTAGAGTAGTGTTCTAGTATAGTTATAATAGGTAATAGAGAGTTAGAGCTTAACTCTAGAAAAGAAGCCTAAGAAATAGCTACTATATCTAAGAAAAGCAGCAGGTATATAAATTACCTAATCCTAATATAGAGAAGTAGTAATAATAAATACTAATATAGAGCTTTTTTAGGTTTTATAATTAGAATAAGTATAATTTAAATCCCTTAATAAGGAATAATTAGAGGGTAAGTCTAGTACTAGTAGTTATAGTAATTCCAGCTCTAATAGTATATATTAAAGTTATTATAGTTAAAAAGCTTATAGTAGAATCTTAGTACTAGCTAGGAGGTTTGCCTTACTATAAGTACTCTACTAGTTAGTGCTTTCCTTCTATAAAACTATATACTCTTTACTAAGTATACTAGAGAAACAGAACTTTTACTTTAAAAAAATTAGAGTGCTCCAGGCAGGCCTATACTTAAATATATTAGTATAGAATAATAGAATAGGATATATAGTTCTATTTTATTAGTTTCTAGAACTGCTATAATAATTAATAGAAATAGTTAGGAATATTAGTATTTAATTATTAGAGGTAAAATTCTTAGATTTATTAAAGACTAACTACTATAAAAGTATTTGCTAAGGATATTAGGGTTAGGGTTAGGGTTAGGGTTAGGGTTAGGGTTAGGGTTAGGGTTAGGGTTAGGGTTAGGGTTAGGGTTAGGGTTAGGGTTAGGGTTAGGGTTAGGGTTAGGGTTAGGGTTAGGGTTAGGGT